>JAJJWX010004180.1:0-319441 GCA_023529315.1 Papaver bracteatum | reverse complement strand
TCGACATAATCGCATGAATGCTATTGTTATTATGTATGGGTATGTGTGAAGATTTCGTCCTAGGAAATAATGTTTTACATTCGTTTAAAGGAAGTACATTCATAAACTTGTTTTTTGAATCGAAAGGGAAATCGCTAGGCTTATTGGTATTGTTATTCATTGCAAATCTTTGGATTACCAATATGTGTGTTTAGTATAACCGCTCATAACTTGTTTATGTATCTTGGTAAAACTATTCACAATGCCTGACTTTTGTATTGGTATGACTTTTATTAGTGAAACCGATCTTAAGTAATCACCTGAGATGGTATGATCGATATGTTGTAATTGGTATGACCAACTCTAGATATTGGGGAACCGATCCTAGTAAGAGGTGCAACCGATCACAAGAGGGAATCGATCCTTGTAAAAGGTACAATAATTCTTAGTAATTGGTAGCCGATCCTATGACTTGTGCAACCGAATACAAGTTAAATACCATAAATATGTGGTAACCGATCCTAGTACCTAGTCAACCAATTTTTGGAAAGCTAGTGTGACTGATCCTAGTACCCACATGGAGGTAGAACCGAAAATTGTTTTGGTAGAATCGTTAAACCCATGATTGGTGATTTGATAGGATAATCAATCACATAGTTCTTGGAAGTCAGATGAACCAATTCTAAACTTGTTTGGAAGTGTGGCAAATCGGTTCCAAGATTGTAAATATGAAAAAGGATTTACAAAGTAAAGATGTCGACATACTTTGAACATGTGCAGTAACTCTTATCTTTTATTGTTCAAAGATATTCCTTAATAGCTAAAGGATAATCCAGGATCGAAATAAATTGAGAATCTTTTAATTAAGGTTTTTAGTTTTATATGCTTTTAATTTCCAGCAATTAAATGCATATCTTTAGAAAATAAAAATTAGTAATGTGCATTTACTAATTGGAGATTTTCTACTGAGATTTCGGTCAATATTTGGACAGAGCATTTCCAGGAATTATGAAAACCGATTTGGACTTTATTGCATATCTTTGAGAATATTCGGTTTTGGAAATTCCTTGGTGTCCAAACTTCCTTGATCAGAAGTTTGCATTTCAATCAAACTAATCCTCATAGCCGACAAAACTACCTAGTTGTGTTGTTATTGGTGGAGCCGTCTATTTGGAGAGAAAGTACCTAATTAGGGGAAATCTCTTACGACCACTTATTTTAAAGACTTTTTTGGGATTGGGAAGCTCTACGAGTACCGTTGGTGGGAAACTAGATAATTGCAGTTTATTATTAGTTTTCGATTGATTTGATTGACTAATAGTTGTTGAACTTTGATTGCACCTAGTTTGTTTATGCTTGAGAATCTTCTCTTCTGATATAAGATTCACTCAAACTAGATCGAAGTATCAACGGGGATCTTTAAAACTATTTGTAGATCTAAAGACGTCTTGTGATAATCCATTGTTAACAGACTCCGTTCTGTGTGTGATTGATCACAAGAGATTCAAGTTGTTTGTGTGAAGGTGTTTATTGAAGATCTAAGAAGATTTGAAGACAAATAAGATTTCTTATTTGAGTTCATAATCTTTGGTGTGCACAAAACTTGATCGGCTGGGGATCCAACTATAATCGGTTTATCTTTGTGATAACCTTGATTGATTAGTTGAGTAGATCGGTATCAATACAACTCTTTGTGATTCAAAGTATTGATTGCATAGTCTAGACAATTACTTTGGTAGTTGTTTAATAGATATATCTAAGAACCTGACAAAGGAGTTTATTGGGATAAACGTAAGAGCCTTTTGACAAACTCATATCACGTTGTTTGAAAAGAGTTGTTACCGAACATATTTGTTGTTCCTTTACTGTTTGGAATACGAACCAAAGGAATTGTTCCAAGTGCGTGACTTATTACAAATTGGAGGCGCAGGGAAACTGAGGTAACTAGGTGAACTATAGGTTTAGTTGCTTGGTCTCAACTATACGAAGTTGGTTTAGATTTTGTATATTGGCTTAATTCTGAGAGTATTTAATTCTAGACTAAGTCCCGGGGTTTCTCTGCATTTTCGGTTTCCTCGTTAACAAAAATTGTTGTGCCTTTTACTTTTCTATTTCCGCAATTATAATTGTTTTATTATAATTAAAAGTAAAATACACAAATGTTAATTCCTATTTACTTGATAACAATCTTTTTGTGTTTGGTTAAGTCTGAACCTATTATCAAGTAAACATACTTCGTTGTTGTATTGTCTCGATCTCGTATCCATAGACAATCACACGAAGTGTGAACCGATTATTTGTATTGTCTCGACTCGGTCCATAGAAAATCACTTTCTGAGAAAGGACTTATAGGTAGAAAAGTTTTAGATTGAGGTATATTTGGGTACCCTCGTCTTTTCACGTTTAGTGATATCCAATTGGATGTTTAAGGCATATCTTTATATTTTTCGAAGCTGGGTAGATTGTGACCTTTTGTTTTGATGGTTTTTTGGAGGAGGATTTTGATAGTGTATATTTGAAGAATCATCGAAGTGGTTTGAAGTGCAAGACCTTTTTTTGAGAAACATGTTGGTCTTTCAGTATAAATAATTTCATTTTTGGAGGTGAAGACCCGTTTGCGAGGAACAAAATATCATTTGTACACATTACAATTTTAGGTACAATTCTACAGTTTGAGGTAGGTAGCGGTTTTAGCGCATACTTCTTGGACAAAGCACAATGCATGTTGTTCAAGTTTTTTGGACAAGTTTGGGCTTGAATTTTTGGTGTGCTATCTAGTGAACCTTTGATCATCTACTGTTATTTGGTGAAGTACTTATGGATAGTGATCAAGTTTGGATTTCCAAGTTTATTTCTCGTAATAGGAAATAGTGTTGGTGTTAATGTTTAAGAAGATGTTCTTTTTTGGTGTTCCGAAGTTGTGTTTGTAATTCTTAATTAGTTCGGACTCGGTGGAGAGAGTTATGTTATAACAATGATTGTGATTTGAGAGATTTTATTTTAGGTGGAGTAGTGTGATCTCTTGCTCATTACTATAATATTGAGATTAACGTCTTACTCGTAACGTAGCCATTAGAAGATGAGATCAGATATTTCTCCTGAGAAGTCTATTCAAAAACAATTTAGTTTTATCATCCTTTTGCTTCCCAGTTTGGTGTGAGAAGATTACACTATTGTATTGGATATTTACTTAGGAACTTATAATAGTTACTCAAGAGTAAAAGAAAATGGGTGAGCACAACGTTGGTTTGGAAATTTTCTTAAGAGATGATGGAGTGTCCTAAGGTTAAAAGAACGACTGAGTGTGCTTGAGTCTTTTTGTGGTTTAAATGATGGTTTACCAAGACATCATTTGAAACATTATTGATACATGTTTGGGGTAAGGTTGATTGAAATATATGTATAAGAAAGAGTTTGATCGTTATGGAGTTTTCCCTTCCTGGTAAATCACATGTCTATATGAGTCCATTTAGTTTTGATATGGCGGTTTGTCTACGTCGAAAAAGTCGAAATTGTATTCTTACCTGGAAATTTAGTGAAGGACATTAAGTTGTCATAGCCCGTTTGGTTTGAGATTGTTGATTTACTTTGGAAGTTTCGTATTTCTTTACTCGCTTTCGGGGATATGCTCGTTTTTGGGGATTCGCTTGTGGCAAAGAGCAATTTGATGTTTGATTATTTGAAGAACAATTGATTTTAGAGTTTTGAGATGAATGAGTTTGGTTTTGCTAAGAAGATACTTATGCAGAAATAAAATCGGTTCAGATTATTAGAATCGCGGTGGAGATTTGTTGAAACATCGACAAGGTGGAGAATTGTTGGTAATTATCGATATTTTGGGAAGTCTCGGAAAGTTCTGAAACGGATTTTTTCTTCTAGGTTAAGTTTAGGGTTTCCATGTATATGAAAATACTTAGATGCTAAGTTTACTTGGAAATTAAGTTTATTTTGGGCCCAAGTTTGTTATTACTATATAAGGAGGTTTATATGGTGATGGAATTCAATATTTTCTTGTATGGTTTTTTACAGATAAAGTCACAGAATTCACACTATAGTTCTCTAAGGTTTTGAGGGATTCCATCCCACCCCTTGGGGTAAAGTTTAGTGATAAGAGAGAGACCATTCTCCGGTGTTGAGAGATACACCAATGATGTTGACAGAGTACATCGTTATGGTTTGAGAGAAAATAGTTCATTAAAAAAGTATTTGTTACAAAGATTTATAAGATTTTTTACTGAAGAGAGGATCAGCTTGTTCATTGATGATGGAAGAGACATCGTTGATGTTGGAAGAGACATCAGTTAGAAGAAGATCATCTTGTTGTATGAGATAAGTGTTATCTTATTTGGTTAAACATTATTCGCAAGTTATGGAGATTTTTGTTCATGAGAATTATTTTAGGGTCTATGACCAATACAATGTTGGACATAGTTTGTTGGTTAATTCATCAATCATTGAGTGTATAATTCTCAATATGGTGGTTCCATAATAATAATAAAAAAAAAGTCGTAACCGTTTTGGTGATGTAAACAATATACACACATTTTATATATTGTGGAACCATATTAAATATTGTGTGCTTTACTTATTGCTTCGTTTGTGTTTGCATCTTTTTTTTCATTCATTCTACATTGATCAAACGATCTAGTGTCGTATGGGCTATCCGCAAGTTGGATTTTCCCAACAAGTGGTGTGGTTATTTGGATGTTTCCCAACAAATCCAACACCTATTTTTAACTAGAATTTTATTTCAGAGATAACTCTTTCATAGTTACAAAGCAGCGACAGTTGAGACTTCTTTAATAGTAACATACTTTTCGTTTTTGCTTAAGAAAATACTTCTTCAAAGCTTCTAGGATTCAGAAGATTAACCCTCCTCCAAGCCAACTTTGATTAATTCACTGATATTGCAAAACCTAAAGAAAATGATCCATCATTTCCTCGTATGCGTTACAAAAATAACTTCTTGAAACCATTTTAAAACATTTTTCTCTTCAAATTCTCAATAGTAGGACACACTTACATGTATCTTCCAAATCTTGGCACAAGTAGTTGGAACTGCATCATGATCATCTTTCTACCCATGTTTACCGAACGTATTGATAAAATTACATTTATATTTTGTAATTTAAATTTATATTACTCTTACTTAGTATGTATAAATTCATACGCTTTATGTCCTCTCTAAGAGTTTCCAAAATAAACATTGCAACCAAATTGAATCTTGCCACTAACTTTTTTTCAAACAACTATGATTCTTAGAAACTTTGTTGGTACATTCGGGAGTAAGGACGACATGAGCAACAATCGTTGAATAAGGATATGGGAGAAGTGTTAGCTGCAATTAAAGCATGTAAACGAAAATACAACTTGAAGCATCCACTATCATCATTAAATCTAGCAAAAACAGACTCATCTGGTTCATCACATGCTTTCTGAACAAAGATGTAATCAGTGTCTCAGACTAGAACTATCAACAAAGTAAACCTTCGCAAATTTAAATGAGAAAATACGAGTTTTGTTATCTTGTGCATATGCGTGCAAGATAAAAATCAATCATTGTCTTCAGGAATTATAAACTACAATAATATATATATATACCAAGATTGTATATTTACACTACCACATTTCACAAATTAGTGTTTACACATTCATATTTTTAAAATATGTGTTTACATGTTTTTCTGGACAATAGTGTACTTAATAATAAGTACATGGGCATTTCAGGTTTTTGCTTATTTTAACCTTCCGCTATTATCCTTTTTGTAAAACCTATCCATTTTATTCATTAATAATTACGATTACATTGTTTCCTTTATATTAGGATTAGGAAATGGGTCAAGAGCCTCAAGACTCTTCCTTTCATTATGGGTTAAACAACCAATAGAACTGAAAATTCCGTCTTATCATTTATCTCATCTCAATTGAAACAACTATTTCAAGTCTATCATTTACCTCTATTGAAACTACCAATCATACATTACTTCATTGTAGTTTCGTTTCCGTTTTTGCAAAACCGCATCTAAGCTTCTTTGACCTATTTGATTAGTAGTATGTCCATATATGTTTTTGGCCAAAAAAAAAAAGAATATATATATATATATTAATAGCGAAACGATTCTCGCTTATAAAAATAAAATGCGGCCAACAAGAATGAAAAACAATTCGTATTTAGAAATGACAAAGGGAAAGTTTTGGTTCCCAATATATAAGAAAGTTGGAAGTAATCCTATTAAGAAAGTTGGACTTAAGAAGGGAAATGAAATTGGTGTCTACCACTCTGTTACAAAAAGCCAATACTTTTTAGGCTATAGATTTGGTGCTTGTATTGATCTTGAGAGAATGCTGGAGACCAAGAAACGGATTGTCGCCATCAATGATCTTGAAATGTAACTAATGTATATTAATATGTTATGGAATGAAAAACCAACTTTTATATACACCATTTATTTTATGACGAAGGTCCAGATGAACAATGAAATACAATTTGAAATTAATAATTAGGTAAAAATAGTTGATCAATTCCGTTGATTACACAAGGTGGTGCTTCTTAAAAAGAACTAACAAGCGTCTTAGAAAGTAAAACTTGAAATTATCAATGAAATTGATGGAAGTGGAAACAAGAAGTACAAGAAAAATGTAAACCCAATTATGTTATTACAAAAACTTTCATTACTAGTTTACTGTCTTTGCTGCACCAAGATCTAATAATATCGATATACATTACGAGGGCCTTCCTAATGTAGTATTTGTCAACTCCCTTTTCGTTCTCCACATGAAACACCCAAAAGAAAAGATCCTTTCGCATATTATTTGTTTCATCTTCATGAAGGGATGCAGTATACTCCATGGAGTATCTATATGATATGTTTGTTCATTCTTTCTTTGATCCTGATTCATGTTAAAGATATACAAATAAATGTTTATACAAGAAGAAAACACAGGAAAAAATCAAAATCGATTCAAATTGGTAAATATATAAACCAAAAACAAAACAAACCTAAATATGTAGCAATATTTTGCAAAACAAAACCAAAACAAACTTCATCTCAATCTAATAATATAAAGAAAATAGCGATTTTCAACTGTCATCCCACTTCAACCGTGGCACAGAAAAAACCGAATCTTCCCTCATTATTTTTTATTTCTGCCCGCGTCATCGTAATACTCTAAAAATAACAAGGTCAGATGTAAAAATAAACACGATGGTCCGTGGTTCGATTCTCCCTATAGCAATTTTTTTCCGCTGCTTCAAACGACTTTTAGTTTTTTTCATCTCTCTAATTAGTTAGAACCAATCTGCAGAACGACAGAGTGGATTTCAATTTAAATCTTTCAAAACCAACCCCTTTCTTCTTCATCCCCAAATCGAACCACACCGAAAATCGAAATCAAATCAGTTCTCAGATTTCAATTAAAATCTTTCAAACCAACCAATTTCAATTGAAATCTCGAGTTTCACCTCTAACTTAAATTACACCACCATCAACTCAGTTATCAAGGATTTCCTCTTCTTTCTGATTCTACAGCTCAACGTTGTACTTATTTGCAAGAATTTTCGGCATTCTGAGTTATTATTAGTTAGACGGTTATTTTGAGTACCCATTTTTTGTGGTTTTTCTAAAGTTCTTTGTTGATCAATGAGAAATTATCGAAAGTTAGGGTTTAGGGAAAAAAGTTAGGGCATGACCTAATTTCTTTGATTAGATTCGTTCTGTTCATTTGATTTCATTAGGCCTTCGATTTTGGTACTCATCCATAATCTAGGGTTTCTGCTGTGAGATTCAGTTTTTGAACACTATTTGTTTGTGCATGCCTAACAACATCCATTTTAGGTTCTGCACTATTTTTCATTTAAAATCTTCTTTTAATTTTTATGAAGGATTTTAACTCACTTTTCGGTTTTATTTATAGATGGATTCTATGTAAAATTATCTTTGTACATTTGAGTATCTACAACCCAACTGTCTGCTTAACCTACAAACAACATAGTATGATAGAGGGACAGAACAAATGTTAATGTTATTGCGCTGGATAGATTAGTTGAGAGGAACAAGTGGAAGACTGAATACTTTAATCTTATGGTGGTGGATCAATTAGTTTAGAGTAACAAAAATGGTAAACTGAATACAGCAAGATAAAAACATTATTTCAGAATTTTTTTGTTTGTTGAGCCAACATGAAATTGTTCTAAAGTAGAAAAATCAAGTGAACAATTATGAAAGTTAGTGAATTTTTCTATGACATTAAAGTTGGGATGTGAAATAGATTTCATGCAAATATCAGTCATAACAGAGGTGTTTAAAAACGATTGTTTGCTTTCTGGCCATTTCTAACTGAAAATGCCATGGCTTTATAAAAGGCTCCCAAGTAATAAACTCATCGTGGTACGCCAACTAGACATTATATAAACTGTAAACAAAGTACTTGCTTTTATTCATGCATCTACTCAAGAGGTATGGAATTTGCTGATGGTAGTGGTTGTTCAGCTGTGCTTACAGAAAAGGATTTGATGCTTTAGCAGCTGCGCTTGCGAGATACTATTAGGTGAGTTTGCGATGTTGGGATTCCAACAAATTCTCCACTACTATCATTTTTAAATCATAAGAATTATGCATGCAGTGACTTATTGTGGATCTTCATTATTGTTATTATATTTGATTTTAATTGTCCCATCTCTTTGACACTTGGTTGAAGTTTTATCAGTGTTGTTTTGTAAAACTGAGACCACCGGACCCATTATATGTAGGTTGTAAATGATATTGCTCTTGCAGAATAAGTGTAGTATCATGCTAATGTAACCTGGACTATCGAGGTTGTCTTGCTCTTCTTGATAGAGATGCTACCTGCTCCAAAAACACCTTCAAAGCCTATATTTTATCAATTTATGAGATGTCACTGCCTAGAGTTTTTCAAAGGTTGCGGAAACTCAACACTTAGCATTAGTCAATTATGCCATAGTGAATGATGGGTTTTGCTTTCTTGGAAAGGCTATGAAGAAAGGTTATTATCCAAATTTATACGATCACTTTCATTTCACTGATTTAAGTATTAAGTATCAAGAAGGAGATTAAACAAGATAAGTGTTGGATAAAATTACTCGGTAAGTGGGTCATGCTCTTCAGCTAAGTGTTAGATATTCTTAGAACACTTCATAACAAGTAACTCTCAGACATCTTCTGCATTTAGTTTCAGGTGGTTTGGTTGTGTAAATGAATCGTGAAGAATGTTATGATTACTTTGTACAATTGGATATGTTACGTAATTTAATTGGTGTTTATCGGATTGTAGGATAGATCTCTTTGATTCTTTACTGAAGGTAGTCTTAGGAAAATCTGTGTGGTGGTAATGAAGGACATATCTAATGATGTCGAGCAATGATTGGACAAAGCAGATATGCCTGTTGATTTTGGAGCACATAACTGATTTCGAGTGCAGAAACAAAGGTACATTAATTTATATGAAGGTTAGTTGGTAGTATTTTAGTGCATAGGCACATACATTGTGCTGCTTTCGAGGCATATTGTTCCCCAAAAATATTGTAATTTGTTACTCCTATGTTTTATAGCTTTTGTAAAGTAAGGACAGGTCGGAAGGTGCATCGATGAGTTACATATGTATAAATAAGTCTTGCTATCTTAGAAAACTAAGAGTAATTGAAAATTTATTAAATGAAAAATACTGAGTTTAATTGGATTTACTTTTTGCACTTGGCATTGATCGTTGATTTGGACCATTGACCGGTTATTGACTTTGACCGTTGACTAATGAATACATTATGAGATGAGCGGAAGGGCAGGCGTATCGCGCGTGCGTGCTATACTAGTATGCATAAAGGCAAGTCCTATTAAAAGCAGACGGGTCTGCAAAAACAATTCTGTAATCTAAAGACTATATAACCTTTGGCAAATTTAAAATCTGTTTATTCAAACTTTCAAGCAACCCACATAACCCGGTCAACATTATCTTTCAAAAACAAATATTCATTCTAACAAAACGGAGGAAATTGGTTAACATCAACAAAATATTCGTCATATTTTGCATTTTTGAAAAATGGCAAATCTGAAAATAGGTAAATGAATATGTCATTTTGCATATCCAAATTAATTGATCGGATTAGACTATTTAAAATATGGGTAAACACTAATTATGAAAAGATTAATGTATAAACTCCTGAAGAATCTAATATGTGTAAAAACCTATTCCCCCAAATATGGGATAAAATATCAGAATAATTAATGCTCATAGACAGCTTGCTCTGCATAGCGTTTTTTTCTTTCCTCCGATTTGTGCTCATGAATCGGTTGCTATCCTAGTTTCATGGTTTCCTTCCTCCTTTCTTTGTCTCTTGCTTAATGTTCTTTTTGATTTGCTTCATTATCTTTCTTCCTCATTATTATTATCTGCAGTTAATTTTATTACAAATTCCTACATCCCCTAACCAATTTCACTTCCAGAAAAATTCATCAACAGAGTACTAGTTCCACATGAATTAAACACAAATTCTGTTCGGATATATTTGAAAGTAGCAACAACAATCTCACATCCATTTACAATAACATCATTCAAACCTGGTCCCAATATTACATTCAAACTTTCAACACTTCATTCCTTAATACCAACATTACATTCACTCAAAATATTAAACCGTCCTTAAAGATCATTGTTCCAAAATACACCTATCGCACAGTTTCCCAAAATACTACTAAACACCAAAAAGCCATAATTCCTTCAACAAAAAAAAATTCCCTAACAAAGTCAGTCCGATTTCATCAAAACCAAGAAAAAAAACTTACCATACCCAAAGAGCAAATGTATTCAAGAGATTGGGGAGACAAGGAAATCACCGTAAAAACATTCTCAAGTTAAAACATTTGCTAATCATCTTCAGATTCATAATCATCTTAAAGACATTTGCATTTTCTGGGAAATTCGTGGCTTTCACCACAAATCATCATGTCCTCCCCCCCCTCGCTCGCTATCCTCACTGTCGGATGAAGTATGAGAGGTTCCACCGAATCAGATCACCATTCTGATCACTCTCACCATAGTAAGCCTTTTCACTTACACTTAAGCGTATTTGCTCACCCTCGTTCATGGTACGTGAGAAGATCTTTGGGTTTTCTAATTCATATGAAAAGCGTTTCTACAAATGTTCCTCATCATAAACAAGTATCTCATCCATTTCTCCTCCAAATCCTTCATCATATCCATCTGATTCCAGGTTCTTGGCCGACATTCCATAATAACCCTCACCATCTGAGCTAAATCCATCTGACGAATCAGTATCCTCTTTAGTCATGATGCCATAACGGGGTGCTTTGGTTCTTCTTGCATCTCTCTCATCTTTCTTCTCTTCCCATTCCTCGTATTTTCTCTCCCGCCTCTCATAATACTTCGACAACCTTGCTGCATAAACTCTTCCTTGCCTTCTCTCCTCACGCTCTTTCCTCTGCACATCAAACTCTTCCTCCCTTTGATGGTTTTGCAATTGTATCTGATTCTCAATATCTGCAAGAACAACTCCCTGAAATTTCTGCAACTCCTCTAATCTCATTGATTTCAGAAGAGACTTGGTTAATTCAAATTCTGGAGATTCTGGAGATACAACATTTGGGGTTTGTGAGGAATCTGACGGATCTAACTCCTTCCCAGCACTCTGTGAAGATTTTCCGACCATTCCTTAATTTGGCTATATTCACTCTCAACCTTTCCTATTCTGGTGAAACTGAATCTAATTTTTACTTGGTTTTTGCTAATTGCTCCCGTAAACCCCTTTTTAAAGCCACCAACATACCCATTCACTACCATTTAAGACGCTTTGGTTAAGTGTCATGTCGCTTGTTTACCACACCTCTTCAAAGCCATGCATCTGTTTTTACCACTTCAAGCCATAATTACACTGCCAATATCTCTTCAACACCTAATCCTCATCATAATTCTTACACCCTATGGAACCGCTATTAAGAGACTATTTGGTAGGTTACCAAAATCAATTCTACTTTTTGGGTCTAATTAACATTTTATGTTGCATGCAGATTGGATTTGGCAAGATCGGGTTGGGAGGCAATCATACATAGTCAGGGGGTATATTAGCCAGAACGGTTCTAGTTCATCTACTATAAGCACCTACCCACCAAATAAAATAATAATCCTACTTATTCACCATTTCATAAAGGAAATTTTCCTCTCTATTCTTCCATTATTACTCTTGGAAGTTTCCTCCATCACCTCAACGTCATTTCTAAAGTTCACAAACAAAATAAATAATCAACAACCATCCACCACTTTTCTAAAGTATCCCAAAATGATCACCATATCATCACAAGTCATGCTCTACCTCGACCTCTCTCTATAATACTCACGTGGAACATCATAAAACAAATTCAAAAGTCTGTTAATGAGAATGACCTACCAGTTACTAAGCATCTCCCTCAAAGTACAATCTATAACCTCTTTCCAACTATTTTGCATCAAAACAACTCTGAAGCCTGTCCCAAGTTTTTTCAACATTATTCCTATCCCTTTTTTAAGGTTCAACTAGCATGGAACCCGTCACGACCGGTATGATGAGAATTCAACCCCCATTTGGAGAAGGGCTTCGCCCGCACCCGTCCCTTTAAAGGGCCACTATTAACGATCATAGCAGTATAATGGAAACAACAATTATTATTTAGTTGGTTACCAAATTCACCGATCGCATTTGGTTAAAGTGATTGAGATAAATTAGATATCCTCTTATGAAAGTACTTTTGAAAAATTATACCAACCTTTAAAATTAGTAGTATAAACACTGCTTGTCAATTTCAGTACTCTAAAGATAATTGATAATGCGAGATTTGATGTCTTCTACTCAAAGTAGCATCACAACCACCCTTAGTCTTTCTAGATTTTAAAATACCAATACATTCAACATTTTTTGGCTAATCATTTTGCAACATAAAAGTAAAAAAACAAAGTCATAATAATATTTCAAAAACCCTAAGTAATGGCTTCCGTTGAAACAAATCATGTTTGTACCTCGCTAAATATTAGAGAAACTAAAAAAATAAAATGATATTAATATTAATATAAAGTAGATTGACAACTCTAAATAGTAGGAATACGATAAAGTGCTTCCCCTCAAGATGATGTACTGATCTAACTTTCTTCTCGTAAATCATACACTTTCGTTAAGAATCAATCGTGCAACTCAACTGATCTTCTAGGCTCCAACTCCCTATACTTAAATGAAAATCACACTCAAGATATAGTTGCATCAATATCTGATATAAAAGACACTAAAAAACACAATGCATATATAAAATAGATTGCTTGATTTAAATAGTGCATAACATATGAAATGCTTCCGCCATAGAATATTTGATCAAGGAAATGAATATAAATAACTCATCACTTGGAAAAACTAATTAATCGATCTGAAAAAAATAGATTTAGTAGGATTGGGGTTACCTCGCTTTAACTATAAGTGTGGAACATGTCAGATCCAAGTCCATCTCAAAGACAAAGATGACGATCTTTAAGCACTCTCCCTTGAAATACAATATATTAACAAACGCTTCGTTAAGAAACATAACGATTCAATAATATTCATATTCCATGAAAACATAAGAAGTTTTTATCTTAACATTTAAAAACTATACCAATGCAAAACAACTACACCATGATGCATAACTTTTAATTTGTTAAAGTGATCCACTACCCTTTAACAATGGTAGGAAAAATCAAGAAATACATCCCAAAAATAAACTGATGGTGTTACTTGAGCATGGATTAACTAAAAGCCTGAAACAACATAAATACTTATACACAGAAAGGTAGAGAACAAACATCAATAAAAATGAAGAACATAAATGGAAAAAGATTTGGATCATCAAAACTACCTAAAATTACCGACATATGAACATCATCGATCTCCAATTACCATGCAGATACTACTTTGATTTATAATAGACCACGTCAAATCATTTGTTAAATTAACATAAAGAAAACAATAAGTTAAAATGTATGCACTATATTATACCATATCGAAAAAGTCAATTTAGCGGAAGAATATGCCTTCCGTAAAGTAAAAGACTATGTAATACAAAATCACCGACTCATTAATTTCAGAGGCTATATTCTTAAGCGGATACATGAATTAGGAAACTATAAATAAAAGATACGGAATTAGGAAGAATAAAGAAACCTAAAAAATAACTTCCCTAAAGTTAAAGAGCAAGAATGTAAAAATATAATATGACTTTATATTACTCAAAAATATCATGACTTTATATTACTCAAACATATCAAGGGCAACAGAGATGAACTCTGCAAAATCATTTTGAAAGGATTATTTGGGTCGATTTTGTATTCTATTACTTTCATAAATGTCACAAATCCTAGATTCTAATTCTACTATTAATGGTCATATTCTAGGCTTAAATACATATGATGCCTTATTGGTCGTATAGTCTAACAAAATCAATCAATCGATTCTCTCCTAGTTTCACTAAGTCTTAATTTAATATACAAAAATGAGGAAAAAATGCAATAAATTTTCTTAAGCAGGTGAATATTTCGTCTAAATATTATTTTGCTAGGTATCTATGATCGCATTTTCATGCATCTGCTAATTTTCATTAGGAAAGATTCAACTAAATGCCAAAATAAATACCACATCTACACGCGAAGCTATACAAATATTACAAAGGAGATTTAACAACTATATATATATATACCTACCACTGCAAACCCATCTTCATTTTTCTCTCTAGGTGATGTCGTTTTCACCTTTAGATACTCACAAAAATTATTAAATTCATCTAGCTGGACCACCCAGATTGTGATAGAAATTATCAAATTCAATCTAATTGTAATTTCTCAAGGAATAAAAAAAATTAAACTAAAATGATAATCATCCAAGCGTGATGCAAAAGTTCAAAGACAGGATGAAAACTACACTTTGTTGATTCCGATTTCCCGACTAATGATAATAAATCGTGCTTTTGTTAGAAAAGAAAATGTGACAACACATAAAAGTAAAAAAAATTATGCCACGACACCAAGCTTGGTCAAGACATAATAATTCTTCTCCTAAACTTGTACTTATTACAAATAACATTAATGCAAGAAGTCGACACACTCAGAAATAAGTATACAATCCGAGCTAAAATAATTAAAAGAAGTTTCATAGATATCAAAGCTTCAATTGATCAAACTAACAAAGAAAGATTAAGTTGGTGTAAAAATTATATAAAAAAGTAAAATATCCCAACTCTTGGATGTAGTGTTTCTTCTTCTTCTTCACCCATTATTCCCCACATTTTGCAATCTATCTTTGATTCTTTTTCATTGACCTCTAGAAAAATTCTCATGTTCATTTATCTATAGGTAGAAAAAAAAACTTGAAAATTACATTGCAATGAAATCGTATAGCATCACCCTTAAAGGTTACATTTTGTAGGTTACATTGCTTACGGACACTATACAATACCCTTAATGGTTACATTCTAACAGACACTATACAATACCAAAAAATTAAAATCAAAATACATTCAAATGAGGTTGAAATTACCAGGATCTTTCTCCACCGAACACAATCATTCCTTGAGTATTAATTAGGCATATTGATGTGGTAAATTGTTACATTGATTTTCAAAAGAATGAGAGAATAAAATCTCCTCTTTTACACTTACGACAGGAACTAAGAAAATTTTCCTATGATATTGGCCATCTTGATGTGTATTTAATGTATTCCTAACCAACGATGCTAACAACGAATGACACAAAAAAGGATTCATTAGTTTATGAATAAAGTTCACATGGACTATTATCAAAAGTGTTTTCTAATAGAATAAAATCTCCTCCTTTACATTTCGATAGGAACTAAGAAAACTTTCTCTGTGATATTGGCCATCTTGATGTGCATATATAATGTATTCCTAACCAATGATGCTAACAACGAATGACACAAAAAAGGATTCATTAGTATATGAATAAAGTTCACATGGACTATTATCAAAAGTTTTTTCTAATAGAATTCACAGTTACCATGTTTATGTGAATTAAAGATTATTCGTAGGTGTTAATTATCATTATATATTTTAATGAGGTTGAAATTGGCAGGATCTTTCTTCATGACAAAAAGAAAAAGATCTTACTTGCCTACTACAAATTGAAATGTGAAGTGAACAAAGTTGTGCTTTGTTGTAGTTTGTTTGTTTCTTTTATTTTGCTTCTTACTTCTTATAAGTCGCCCCTTGTACATTATTTTTCTTTCTATTTGATTCTCTTCTTCATCAAAAAAAAAAAAGTGAACAAAGTTTGGGTATGAAATAGATACGTTATAAATATACATGTGATGCAAACTTCTTAAAAAAATTGACATCCTGACGTAACTAATTTATGCTATCATATCATGTAAGCCTCATTCTATAGAACATGAATCTTACCAACACTAAATTATGCATTGTAAAGAAATAATAACATATATAAACTTTTGCCTACAATAAAACATAGATGTTGTTGCCATGTCATACCACCATGCGAGGCTATTTGGAGGCTTATGGACCAAGAATACTCAATTTCATTGAGAGTAAACTTCCCATCTTTAATTCTATTTGCAACTTGACCACAAGGTAACGAAGAAAAAAACCAAGCATTTTCATACAAATAGGAAAGAAAATCAAAATCATACATAAAAATCGAAAATCTATGAAAAATGAAATCCACAATAAATCCAAACCCACCAAATATGGTTCAAGAATCGAATCCAGGAGTACGACATTATCCCTAAGACCTAGAAATCAAGAGAGTTGAATCAATTTTTAAATCTTAAGAGATAAACAAAAAATTATGTGTGGGATCTTGAAAGTGTTTCCATGCAAGCGACATATCATAAGGTTCTCCATCACGGGATGAACACATGTCGTCTCATCTAGAAATGAATAGTTTCTTATAGCTCGTTCACATAGCTACCCATTTTGTTGAGTCCATGAGTTTGAGAACAAAGTAAAACCAAGGGAAAGAAAATGAAAAAATCGGGAACTCTTACTCATCTTTAAATCCCTTTATCTCTCTCTCCCAAAACAACAATGTATGTTTTTTGTAGTGCTAACTCACTTAACTGATTTGAACTCCAACTTTATTTGATTGTTCCACAACCTAAGCATGGGTCACACGGTCAAGACAAAGTAAACGTGTGATACCCAAGTAAGTAAGAAAAATAAAAGCACCAAGCTGAATTTGTGCTTGTAATCTGATTTTGGAACTCCAACTTTATTTGATTGTTCCACAACCTAAGCATGGGTCACACGGTCAAGACAAAGTAAACGTGTGATACCCAGTGCGAAAAAAAATAAGCAGCAATTGAATTTGTGCCCTTTTTGTGCCAAAACATCCAAATGAATTTGTACCACGTTTCTACGATGAGTCGATAGAAATGTGACAAAGTAAACTTGTGATAAGTGTTAAGAAAGAAAACCATCAAACTGAATTCACACTTGTTTTGAGCGAAAACATGATCATTTTTGTTCATACAATAAGCTGGATAAGCTCTCTTAAAATAAAGCTTGAGAACAAAGCAAATCCAATTTGATACTTTTCTTTGTTCGGATTGGTAGAATCTGATGCGGATACAAAATTAGTGATATCAATGTTAGGTTTTTAGTTAATGTAGTAATCTTTCTTATCAAACGAATATAACATCTATTTTTCCTAATCAATCTTTATTATCTCTATTTCTATCTTTACAATTTCGAAGCTGGATTGTCGGACTGGCAAAAAAAAAATTGTTTTTTGTAATATGGATACACCAATATAGAGAAAGAGACAGAGATTTACCAATATCCTCCATACATCAACCTGTTAGAACTCCTACTAAAAAAATATCTACATTGCCAATTAAGACCTACGGGAACAAACAACAAACACTAATCAGAAAACAGAAAAATAAATTGAAAAGAATAATAAAATTAAATAAAATCACATACAAACGCTGATCACATCTACATCGAAATATCCTAAAATCATAAAATCTTAACCCCAAGAAAAGAACAAAGAAAATCAAGTCATTTAAGGAGCAGAATCGATATCAAATGAATGAGGCTTCACTTGTGCGCTTATATTCAAAGTGACATTAATAATTTCTAAAATTATATTTTCTTGTTTTATGTATCCCAATAAAAATCCAAAAGTACTATTCTGTTTCCATCTAAATCATAACAATAATAATATCTATTGGATTTTTTACTTTATATATCAAAGGGAAGTATTTATGACGCATTATCAATGTTAAAGATTTTTTTACCTTAATTAATTTGAACATCTAGTCTAAACAATTTTTGTATATCTTAAAATGAAATTATTAATTATCCATATATTTTTACGCTAAAAATGATCCACAAAATATAAATCAGATTTTTTCTTATATTTACTGGATTTTTTACCTTATAGTCACGGATTAAATTTTTTAAGATGATACTAATAATTATTCATAATTTTTTTTAATTTACAAAGGATCCAAAAAATATAAATATGACTTTTTTACTATGATCTTTTGGATTTTTATTATAAATACTCGAAATTAATATTGTATTTTGCTGGAGATCAGGTAATAGAGCGTGTTATATATATTTATTTATATTGCTATATGGTTAATATAGAGTGTGTTATATGGTTATATTTATTTACATAACACCATTGGCTATGTTGTTATATTTATTTATATTGCTATATGGTTATTATCGGTAAAACTTTACCATAACCAACCAAAAATCCATTAGGCTAATCCACTCATCAAAAATTATTGAATCAAAAACCCATAAGATACCGTGTAGTTTACCTCTCATTCTCATTCTCAATCATAATCTCCCTCATAAGCACATCAATTACTTTCCCAAATTCTTCAACTGATTTCGTCACAACGTTCGACACGGAATTTAGCCTTCCAATCACAGCTGCAGGAATTACATAAGAAGAGGTTAATGTTAGCTGTTTTTTTCCAAACAAAAAGAAATAGTTTTTTTCTTATTTCCGACTGTTCACCTGTATAATACGTAGTATCATTTTTCTGGTCCCAATATTCTCCAGAGCAAGGAAACTAAATATCTCTTGGGGAAAAGTCGAGAGGTCAACTTTCAAATGTTCCACCTTGCTAAACCTTTTCAGCCACATTACATTTTCAAAGGACACAATTCTATAACCGGCTGATGGCTTGGCAATGCTAAACCTTTGAATGGAATACACATTTCCCTCGTCGAATTTCTCTTCAAACAACTGTATATAATATTTTCCTACCCTAGCATGCATTTGAGTACCCTGCATTATATCTAATCAACAATTAATTTCTAATCGGCTAAAAAAAAAATTAACTTTTACCGATAATATGCAACAGAGGTCGACTAACTTACCTCTTGGTCAATGAGATGTAGGTCCAAACTCCATAATTGACATGTTTTTCAGTTTTTAAACGTCCATTTTTTCAGAACCAAATCCCGCACGACTTTATGTTGTGTCTGATTCCTAATCAGGTGCTTGAAGGGGGGGTATAAACTGTTCCCGAAGGTTTCTTGCCTACATATAAACATCATATATTTAAATTTTGCACTTGCTTGTTGCAAACCTCCCCGCAATTTGTTTTGTACTGAAACAGTTGTCCAAGATCGAGTGACAGATGATGATGAAAGTTTTTAGAATTACTTTTATAATGTACGAACGGCCCATTCTTGCTAGTACTATGTAATGTTTTATCTCAGAAGTGATTGGCCAATTAAATTACCTAAAATAGTTATTTATCCTGGATTGGGGTATACCCAATAAGGAAAAATCAGGTCATTATGAAGTAAAGCCAAGCCACCCCCTTAACCTAGATTTTTCTAAACGGCTAAAATCCCCCCACAATGATTAACTCTAATTTAACTAAAATGATTAGATTAGTTAAATTAGTTAGTTGATTTAGTTATAAGTTGGGTTTTAGAAATTATTTAGAGAGAGAATTAGTATGAAGTAGTAGAGGAGGTTTTTTTTTGTGGTGGTGGGGGGGGGGGGATTTAGGGTTTTTGTGAAATTTGTGATATGAGTGATTCAAATCCTGATTTTGAAGTGGGGGAGCCTTCTAACTTTCCTCCTACAGATGAGTACTTGTATGATGATCTACCAGGCCATGATCGAATGGATTATTTGCATGATCCTCACTTTTATTTTCCTCAAACTCATGATGGGTATGGAAGTGATGAATGTCTTGAGCCAAACGTAGAGTCCAATGACCAAGAAGAAGAGAATGGAGCTGCAAGTAATCAGGTAGACAACCTAGGTGGTGAAGATTGTGATTTTTCCATGCAAATGATCGATTTTTTTTTCAATTCTACTGTACAGGGCCGGCAAGGACGACGCTTGTCGATCATGCCGGCCGTAAAGGCCGGCATGGTTCTACTTTGCACAACTTGCCGACTATTCATGAGCAGTACCACGCCGGCAGTGTAGAAAATTTTAACCTTGCCGAATTCTATATTTTGAAACACAGGAGTCGTTACTTGAAAATGCTTACGCCGGCATTTTCAAGTTTTCAGACCTTGTCGGCAATGTTTATATTCTCTTACAAGCCGGTTGTTTATAGCCGGCAGTGTTTTATATGTAGACCCTGCCGACTGTGGTAATAAAAATTGACTTGAAAATGCTCAAGCCGTCATTTTCAAGTTTTCCAACATTGCCGGCTGTTGTCATGTCGGCAATGTTAATTTTTTTATTACGTGGCGGCTATTTCTAGTCGGCAGTGTTTTATATGTATACCTTGCCGACTTTGGTAATACATATCAACTAAACTTTTGATATTTTGTAGATTGTGGCATTGTTACCTATGGCGGATCATCCTCAAGCTTAGAAAATTAGGGGTCTCGATACTTTCGAACATTATGCTAATGATTTGGAATGGAAGGAAAAAGACGACGCGGTCAAGTGGGTTATTGATAAAGCAAAAGAGAAGATGTGCGTTCTAGTGAAAAAGACCCAACAAAAATCTACGTGGTTTGAAATGGTATGCGAGTGTTATGGATCGCCGGACGAAAGTCACAAGAGTAAGGGTTATGTGTATGATAAGAAGACGACGAGAGTGTACAAGACGAAGTCAAAGAAGTGTGGATGCCCATTCAAGATTATTTTTGGGAGGAACCAAGAAATCGATAACATGTGGAGAATGACTAGAGTTGATGTTGATTGGCATAACCATAAAGATCCGAAAACTCTTGTTGGGAATTGTCAAGTTGCCAAGTTGAAACCCCACGAGTTTGAACAAGTAAGAAGAAGTTGGGGAATTAAACCAAGCAAGCTCCTTCGTAAGTTCAAGAGGGACGACCCGCATAACCTCTCTTCATTGTCTACAATTTATGCGGCCAAGGCAACCATTAAAAAAATTGAATGGGATGGAAGAAAGGTGATGGAAGAATCACAATGGTTAATACACAAATACAACTACACGGTGAGACACCATGAGTCATCGGAGGGGAATGTGGATCATATTTTTCTCGTGCATCCCGATATGATTCAATTGACGCGTTTCTTTTACCAAGTTTTGTTCATGGATTGTACTTATAATATGAATAGGTACAACATGCCTTTGTTGAACATTATAGGACAAACCTCGGATAAGCAATCGTTCGCAGTGGCATAGTGTTTTATGGATCGTGAGAAGGATGATAGCTATATTTGGGCATTAGAAACTTTGAAGCTTCTCTACCACGAAGACAAAACTCCGGGGGTTATAGTCACCGATAATGAGCAAGCAATAATGAACGTCGTGAGGATAGTCTTTCCCAATGCACAAAATTTCCTTTGCACTTGGCATATACAATGCAATCTTAGAAAGAATTGTAGAAGTCATATCCAAAAACCGAAAGCAAAGAAAGGAACTAAACGTGAAAAAGAGGAAGATGAATGTCTTAGCAAACTAACTAAAGAGGAGCAAGAGGAGGAAAAAGAGAAAGAAAACGAAGAATGGAACGAAGGTGAGATTAAGTTTGGGCTATTCATGAAAGCGTGGGATAAGGTGGTTTGGTCGATGAGTGTGGGAAGATATGAGTTAAACTTGAAGGATTTCGAGGATGATTGGGGGACTAATTACCCCAAAGTAGTGGAATATTGCAAGAAACAATGGTTGAGGCCACACAAAGATAGGTTTGTGTATGCTTATACTTACGACTATAAACATTTCAAACTTGAATCCACAAGTATGGTAGAGCAAGCTCATGGGAGACTAAAAGGTCTACTTTTCACGAGTCAAAATAGGATTGTGACGGTGCAACATGCTATCCATGAGTACACTAATAATGATATCGACAAGATAAAAAAGCAATTCCAAGAAAGTAGCTTCTGGAAGTTGAAGGAGTTTAAGGAGGATGATTGGTTGCTTGTTGGTATACATAGAAACGTCTCGCATTGGGTAATACGTTTCATGGTGAAACATCTCGCATTGTATAAATAGTATGACAAGCCGGACACTCCTTGTAAGTGTAGGATAATGAAGGCTACCAGACTTCCATGTCGTCATATGCTTGGTAGGTATAAAACTCCCATTCCTCTTGATGATATCGATCCTTATTGGAAGCAATTATCTTTCAAACCGGCTCCAAGAGAATATCCCGGTGAAGAGTTTGGCGACATGGAACTTGGAAGAATAATCATTGAAAAGTACCCCAAGATGAATAGGTTGGACAAACAAACTATGAAGCACAAGTTGATGCCGATTGTTTACCCTTTACGGAAGAACTTGAAGAACCTGGGAAACAAGATCCAACGGGTAGACCACCTACCACAAAGACGAGGGCGGAAGAAAAAAAACAAATCAAAGAGTTTTTTAGTACAAATTGCGATCAAGATCAATCCGAAAGAGAACAAATCAAAGAGTTTTTAAGTAAAAATAGTGATCAATCCAAAAGGGAAAACATTAAAGATCATTTGAGTACAAAGTGAGATCCATACGGACATGTTTATACCAAGGCGCAATACAAGGAGGAGCCCGCTAAAAAGAAAAGAGGTAATCCAAGGAAGTATTCAACTACACCAACGGTCTCTAACTTGAATACAAATAGCACTCTACCTCTTGAGAGTCAAGCAAGTGTGGAATTTGTTGGAAAGAAAAGGGGTCGGCCAAAAAAGGATTTAATTACACCAACGGTCTCTAACTTGAATATAAATGGAACTCTACCTCTTGAGAGTCAAGCAATCCAAGGAGATGTTGCGAAGAAAAAAATGTCGTCCAAAGAAGGTAGTATAACCGGTATTGCAAAAGTATCGCAATCAACTCCCTCCAATTATTCAAGATTTCGTGATTGGTACCGACGATGTTCCGAAAGATGGAAATTATGGGTTTCACGTTATCTCGTAAAAATTGGGACACCTAAGTGGAGCGGTTGAGGAGAATATCACCCAATGGCACCAATACATTAGAAACAAGATGGCCGCTCGACTAGAAAACGACAAGGAGTTACATATCTCAATGATGCTAGAAGGTTTCATGGAGGAGAAAGAAGCAACTTTCAAAGGTTTGCTAACTAGTGTTAAAGGCCCGGAGGGAAACTCACCAATCAAATGGGAGCATTGGTTGAGAATGCCGGAGTGTGGCCATCTATTGGCGGATACGTGGAATTGTGTGGTACATTTTTTTAGTGGGGGACTATCTATAGCATTTGCACCGAAACATGCAGTTTGCGTGGACCAACTCAAGCATAAAAGAATTGATATTTCTTTGGTGGATAAAAATCATTTTATTGGTCTACAACTCAATAAGGAATGTCCATTACCTCCTCTATGTAGGTTTATTTTTTGGGAGAAGTTCACAAACAACAAGAGCATGGAATGGATGAAAATTTATGAGGACAACATGGCCCTTTGGAATGTTATAGATGAGTCTAGGGAATGTCCCATAGATTTGACTAAAGGAGGTTCAATAGATTTGAGTGAGGAGTGATTATGATTAGGGAATAAGGAAGCTTTTTGTGTAGTGTACAATGGAGTATTAGACAAACATTCGTATTTTTTGGAGTACTTTTGTAATCGCATGCGTGTTTTGTGTAATGTACTTTGGAGTGCTACAAATGAATGAAATGGATGTGTTTTTTTGGGTGTATTCTCATTTGGTCGGCATCATATTTATTACAAGGCTTTTCCTAAATGCTCAAGGGTCGGACGGTATTATTTCGTCAGACTTCCGAACCGAAATGCATGACAAGACAAAAAGTCACTGATATGGCCGGCAAGGTATGGCTTTTGCTAGGATGCCGACGTTTACTACTCCGGAAATTTTTATGAAATTTACCATGCCGGTTAAGAACTCCCTTAAAAAGATTATTCCGGGATGTTTTGTCAATAAAGCCGACAAGGTCCTGGTTTTTCCAAGTTGCCGGCTTTTATTGCGCTGGCATTATTTTTGAGGAGAATAATGCCGTCTAAGAACTCCCTCAAAAATTGTTCATGAATGTTATTTTCTATCAAGCCGGTAATGTGTATTATAATATCCATGCCGACAGAACAACCATCGGAAATCTTTTAATTTAGGATCTTACCGACTATTAGGTCGTAATGAGCTTCTAATTTAGGAAAATGCCGACTATACATCGGATACAAACCTTAATTAAAGCATACAAACGTTAAAAACTTAACTCTAACACATTTGGGACATAAATAATATCTTTTTCCGGTACATAATTTCTTAGGAGAGGTAATTAGCTTCATCTTACCATCGCAACATGGATCTGTGCATGGTAGAAGGTTGATTTTAGCAACTTCATCTTCATACGGAGCTAGACGCTCATCTATCCAATAGAAAAACCTACAACAAGTGCATTTTGAAGCATACGGCTGATATACACCTCCTATTGCAGCTTTCATGAGAAATAAGAATCCCTTACAACCTTCAATAGTGAATTTCCTTCCTTCAAAGGGATAATCGTTTGCAAAATGACCACTTAGTGTACAAAGACTACAAATATTTGGTGGTGAAACTTCCATTCTTTATGCAAGTTTGAAGATGAAGTTGGGAATGCTTTTATAATAACAACATACCTAATATCTTGATTTTGAAATTTCTAGCCGTTGAGCATTCAATGGGTTGTACTTTGTACCTAAAAGGTGCAACTAACATTTCGGTAGGCAAGGTAGAGATTTCATACCATGCCGGCCTCAAGTACCGATGGCAAGGTAGATATTTCATACAATGCCGGCCTCCAGTACTTTGTCTAAAACTGCATAAACAAAATAATAACTTCTAAAACAACTAAAACTGAAAATTAAAATAAGTTTTACAAGTCTAAAACCACAATCTAAGAGTTCAAAACATAATGTAATAGTTCAAACCAGAATCTAAGTTTCTAAAGCAAGTAAAACATAATAAAATTTAAGAATTTCAAGGATCCTTCTCATTATTGTTATCTTCCTCCCCATCACTAGCTTTTTCACCGGCATCATCTATTGCTTTTCCCTTCCCCTTCACTGGACATATGTAGTCACCATCCTCATTGTAATAGGGGTTCACTCTATAAAAGTCACATGCCCTGAAAAAAGTTCTTGGATCAACCTCCTCTTCTTCCTCCTCTGATGATGTACATTCTTCATAGTTGAGGGGATTGCTAGGACTGTTCATAAACCTTAGAAATTCTTCTGGATTTTCCTTACCCATCAAACATAACTTTTTAAACGGGCAATTCTCTTCAGCTTCATCTTTAGGATCTTCTAAATTGTGTCCAAAAATTCCAACATCTCTTCTGCATTGTGAACAAGACAAGGTAGATCTTCTTTTGTTTCCTCTGGGAACCTGACAATGCACAAATAAGATATATGAAAACAAACAACACAACACTGTTGAACTCAAGATATTGGTCGATTCATGATTTGAGTGAATACAATTTTCTTCTCCCTTTCACTTTTAGGTATGAGCAATTAATCATTGTTCATAACTAAAAGCGGGAGAGAGATGAATATTGTTACATATTTTGGGCATCCACTGGCCGGCAAGGCCGATAAACTAAACAGTGCTGACCACCATATAGACGGCAAGGTGTTAACCAACTACACTTCCGACTACATTAAAGTCGGAAAGGTGTTAACCAACTACCTTGACGACAAATAAACAGCCGGAATGGTCCTATTTATGAAAGATGCACACTAATAACTTAGGAAATTAAGGTTTCTGTGGCCTAACGTCGGCATGGTACAAGTCTAAAACCACGCCGACCAAATATAATCCGGCATGGTTGGTTATTATACCTTTTCGGCCCTGGTTATTGTCCAACAGTCACCATGGCTCTGATGAAAATTCGGCAGGTTATTCATCCTGAGACCATGCCGGCTCTTTCAAAATACCAATGGTCGGCGTGTTGTTCATCTATCGACCTTGCCGGCCAAAAACCTGAAAATCCTAATTTTCGATTTCTAACCTAATATAACAATCATATAAAACAAAACAATAATGGGTTTGAGTTTATAAATCACTTACAATCTTCTTTTCGCATGTAGAGGTTTCTTTTCAGCATCTTCAAGGATTGCATTCTTGGGTTTACTCGTTCCAACTTTTCCCTTACCTTTTCCCTATGATTTGGATCTTTTCATGTTACTAGTTGAATCTCTCTTGCTGCTGGATTGTTTAGAATCAATCATTTTTTGTAGAAAATCAAAATTGAAAATTTTGGTTGATTTTAGGGTTTTGGAATGAAAGAGAAGAGGAGAGGGATTAGAGAAGAAGGATTAGAGGAAGACTAATCAGTTTTTAGTTTTTAAGTTTAGGGTTTAGTTTTAGGTTAATTAGTGTAGGGATATTAAAGTAACTTTACCACGTTTTGGATGATCCCAGCAGGATATTGCGCACTTGATTCCCTTAGCTGATCTCACCCACAACCAAGAGTTACTACGACCCAAAGTCGAAGACTTTAGCAAACAAATCTGTCTCACACAGAAAAGTCTACATGTAATAGATAAATTCGTCTCCCACGAATAAACCTATGAGTTTTGTTCCGTCTTTTGATAAACCAAGGTGAACATGAACCAATCGACAAAACCAGACTTATATTCCCGAAGAACAACTCAGTTTCATCAATCACCTCACAATAAACTTAATCGACGCAGTAAAGAAGATTATTTAGGAATCACAAAAAATGAGACGAAGATGTTTGTGACTACTTTATCTTGCCTATCGAAGATAGAAATCTCAAGCCAATTATTACAATTGTAATTGAACGATATAAATAGCAAGATCAGATCACACAAGTATAAGATAAGTAGTATCGGTATGGCTTCACAATCCCAATGAAGTCTTTAAGTCGTTAACCCGAATTTAGAGAGAAAACTCAAGGGTTAATGGAGATCGACTCTCGCTTAGAGAAAACTAGTATCACACAAGAAAGGTGTGTGGGGATTAGTTTTTCCAATGTCTAGAGTTCCCCTTATATAGTCTTTCAATTCAGGGTTTGAAATCAATGTTAGCTTAGTAACAAAGCATTCAATATTCACCGCTAGATGAAAACCTGATTAGATACAAGCTAATATCTCTCAACCGTTAGATCAAAAACTTAGCTTTCCATACACACATGTACTTGACGTTTTGGGTTTGTGTAACCATACCCAAACATATACAATGGTTGGTTTAATATTAGTCAACCAAATGGTTAGCCAAATGATAACTTTTATATCAACCATATTCTTCTTCACCGTAACTAGTCCAAATGACTCAAATAAACTAGTTAGAGAGTTGTTCAATTGCTATGAGATCTCAAGTACTACAAGAGACACAATTGAATCAAAAATAATGTGATTCACTCGAATTAATCATGAACTATAAAGCCACAGTTTGCAAAAACATCCCTTAGTAATTTAAGAATAAGTTCAAGAACAACGTTTTCAGACATAACCTCTTGAGTTCGCGGACTCAAGCTAACCGGTTGAAGTTAATAAACTCCAGTAGAATTTCTCGGGATGAGAAGTTTTGTCAGTTCACGGACTGCACCTGAGCTTCAACTTCAACATATATTCTCGGGTTCGAGAACTTATGCCAGTTCGCGGACTGAGTTGCTGCTCACGTTCCGGTTCCACTTGATCAATAAAGTTCTCAAACTTCGGTTCAAGTGTTAAGGACTTATACATATATGTGTTTCCACAACAATTTTTATATCCTCCAATGGTTATATAGTCTAAACTCTTATTTCAATCATTGAAACATTCTCAGAGGACGTCATATAGCTGTTTTCACGAACTAGTTTTCGTCAGAGCGATTTCCAAAGTGATTGGAACATAACATGACTTTCGTCACTAGGCAAAGATGTACATATATGTGTTTCCACAACATAAAATAGATAAGCGAGATATACTCAACTCGAAATGTCACATGTGCATATCTTTAGTCTATATAGTAAAACGACTTTTGTCTCAAGATAGGAGATAAAGTAGATAGACTTTTGAGTGATAGATAAGTTCAAGTCTCCACATACCTTTTAGTCGATAAAGATCCACTGGTTCCTTGAGTAGTCCTTCGTCTTGTATGATGATCGCCATGGAGTTCTTGAGCTCAACTACACTTTCTATCCTAGTCTGAGACCTTATCTATAGTAGACTAGAAATCAAGACTATATAGTTTTGATCACTAAGATTGACAAACATGTTTGAGATAGCAACGCATGCGAGTTTGACCGAGCAGTGCTCTAACATTGTTTTAAATTTGTCTTAATATAGATGAATGCTAGGTTGCAGGTTGTGAGTTTGTGAATGCATGTATGAAGTTGTCAGAATTATTAATGCTAGATTGCGGGTAAAAACCCGGTACCAGAGGTACAGTACAACTCAGTACATGTACAGGTCCTCAAATGAGGTACCAGTCAACACCAAGTACAGGGACCGGTTCCATAAGAGAACCGGGCCGTACCGGACCATGTGCAGCCTTACTTGTGTATGACACACCATTGAATGCAAAGTTCTGAACAAAATTTTGATCAGGAATTCTTATCTTTCCGATTAATAAATTTTCAGAAAGAGTATTAAGGTTATTTCATCTGTTGATGGTACATTTCTTAGAAACATGTTTGTTGGATTCAAAAATAGTTTCTAAGATATCCCAAGCATCTTTAGACTTAGTGCAAGAAGACACATAGTGCTGAAGATCTGAGGTAATAGCCTATCTGATAGCATCTAACCCTTCAAAATTTCGATTTGCAGTAACAGTTTCTTCTAGATCATAACTATCAACATCCTTGAGGGTAAATACATAGTCTTCTGTATTACCGGGAGGATCATAGCCATTAATAACATGTACCCATATTTTAAAATCATGAGCTTAAAGATACGTGCTCATAGAAACTTTCCACCATGGGTAGTTTGAACCATCGAAGACTGGTGGTACGTTAGTTGAGATAACACCTCTGTCCATAGAGTCAGATCGCTACAAACACAGACTTGTGAGGTCTTTAACGTGTTTGCCTGCTCTGATACCAATTGAAAAAGCGGGGGTCTAACAACACCACCCAATATTTCGATTAGAAATCTGTATGGACAACTCCGAGTTGTTTTCTAGAGAATCAACTAGACAGTTAGACTCAATCAATAGAAAATACTCAAGGAGTTATTATCTCAATCTCTCGATTTGATTTACTCAATTAAATATGATTCGCGAGTCTAATCAAAGAGAGATAACTTGGATGGTACCAAAGACCTATATCCAAATGTCAATCCATTTAAATCAACAACCAAAATGGTCGGATATTCTAATTGATTGAATAACGCACAACCTGTATTATTTCAATTATATAAAAATATAATGCGAAAAAGAAATAACACACACACCAGAAATTTTGTTAACGAGGAAACCGCAAATGCAGAAAAACCCCGGGACCTAGTCCAGATTAAACATACACTGTATTAAGCCGCTACAAACACTAGCCTACTCCAAATTAACTTCGGTCTGGACTGTAGTTGAACCCCAACCAATCTCACACTGATCCAAGGTATAGTTATGATCCTACGCATCTGATCCCAGCAGGATACTGCGCACTTGATTACCTTAGATGATCTCACCCGCAACCAAGAGTTGCTACGACCCAAAGTTGAAGACTTTAATAAACAAATCTGTCTCACACAGAAAATTCTACAAGTAATAGATAAATTCGTCTCCTACGAATAAACCTACAAGTTTTGTTCCGTCTTTTGATTAATCAAGGTGAACAGGAACCAATCGATAAAACCAGACTTATATTCCCGAAGAAAAACTCAGTTTCATCAATTGCCTCACAATAAACTTAAGAGGAAGCGAAGAAGATTATTGAGGAATCAAAAACAATGAGACGAAGATGTTTGTGACTACTTTTATCTTGCCTATCGGAGATAGAAATCACAAGCCAATTATTATAATTGTACTCGTACGATAGATACAACAAGATCAGATCACACAACTACAAGAAAAGTAGTATCGGTTTGGCTTCACAATCCCAATGAAGTCTTTAAGTCGTTAACCTGGTTTTAGAAGAAGAAGACCAAAGGTTAAAGGAGAATCGATTCTAGCTTTAGCAAACTAGTATCACACAGAATGTGTGGGGATTAGGTTTCCCAGTTGCTAGAGTTCTCCCTTATATAGTCTTTCAAATTAGGGTTTGCAATCAATGTTAGCTTACTAACAAAGCATTCAATATTCACCGTTAGATGAAAACCTGATTAGATACAAGCTAATATCTCTCAACTGTTAGATCGAAAACTTAGCTTGCCATACACACATGTACTTGACGTTTTGGGTTTGTGTAACCATACCCAAACGTGTACAATGGTTGGTTTAATAATAGTCAACCAAATGGTTATCCAAATGATAACTTTCATATCAACCATATTATTCTTCACCATAACTATTCCAAATGACTCAAATGAACTAGTTAGAGAGTTGTTCAATTGCTATGAGATCCCAAGTATTACAAGAGACACAATTGAATAAAAAATGATGTGATTCACTCGAATCATTTCATGAACTATAAAGCCACGGTTTTCAAAAGCATTCCATAGTAATTTAAGATAAGTTCACGAACAACGTTTTCAGACATAACCTCTTGAGTTTGCGGACTCAAGCTAACCGGTTGAAGTTAATAAACTCTAGCAGAACTTATCGGGTCGAGAACTTCCGTCAGTTCGTGGAATGGGTTCGCGGATTGCACCTGAGCTTCAACTTTAACAGATATTCTCGGGTTTGAGAACTTACGCGGGTTCGCGGACTGAGTTGACTGCTCACGTTCCGGTTCCACTTGATCAACAAAGTTCGCAAACTTCGGTTGAAGTGCTAAGGACTTATACATATATGTGTGGCCACAATAATGTTTGTATCCCACAATGGTTATATAGTCTAAACTCTCATTTCAATCATTAAAACATTCTCAGAGGGCGTTATATAGTTGTTATTCACAAACTATTTTTCGTCAGAGCGATTTTCAAAGTGATTGAAACATAACATGACTTTCGTCACTAGAAAAATATGAACTTGGATAAAGCGAAAGCTTTACCAACACCCATTTCAAAAATAGATAAGCAAGATATACTCAACTCGAAATGTCACATGTGTATATTCTTAGTCTATATAGTAAAACAACTTTTGTCTCAAGATAGGAGATAGAGTAGATAGACTTTTGAGTGATATATAAGTTCAAGTCTCCATATACCTTTTAGTCGATGAAGATCCACTGGTTCCTTGAGTAGTCCTTCGTCTTGTATGATGATCGCCATGGAGTTCTTGAGCTCAACTACACTTTCTAACCTAATCTGAGACCTTAGCTAGTATACTAGAAATCACGGCTTTATAGTTTTGATCATTAAGATTGACAAACATGCTTGAGATAGCAACGCATGCGAGTTTGACCGAGCAGTGCTCTAACACCCATCAAACATAACTTTCTAAACTGGCAATTCTCTTTAGTTTCATCCTTAGGATCTTTTAAATTGGGATAAATTGTGTCCAAAAATTCAAATAGCTCTTCTACATTGTTAACAAGACAAGGTAGATCTTCTTTTGTTTCCTCTGGGAACCTAAACAATGCACAAATAAGATATATGAAAAAAAAATACAACATTGTTGAACTCAAGATATTAGTCGATTCATGATTTGAGTGAATACAATTTTATTCTCCCTTCCACTTTTAGGTGTATAGGGAAACGATGAGCAATTAATTACTGTTCTCTTTGTTTCTCAAAGAAAAATAATCAATTCCTCATCACTTACCCATACACATAAAACGGGAGAGTGATGAATATTGTTACACATTTTGGACATCCACTGGTTGGCAAGGCCGATAAACTAAACAATGCCGACCGCCATATAGTCGGCAAGGTGTTAACCAACTACAGTAAAGTCGGGAAGGTGTTAACCAACTACCTTGACGACAAATAAACAGCCGGAATGGTCCTATTTATGAAAGATGACGACTAATAACTTAGGAAATTAAGGTTTATGTGGCCTAACGTCGGCATGGTACAAGTCTAAAACCACGCCGACCAAATATAATCCGGCATGGTTGGTTATTATACCTTGCCGGCCCTGGTTATTTTCCAACAGTCGCCATGGCTCTTATGAAAAGTCGGCAGGTTATTCATCTTGAGACCATGCCGGCTCTTTCAAAATACCAATGGTCGGCGCGTTGTTCAACTATCGACCTTGCCGTCCAAAAACCTGAAAATCATAATTTTCGATTTCTAACCTAATCTAACAATCATATAAAACAAAACAATAATGAGTTTGAGTTTATAAATCACTTACAATCTTCTTTTCGCTTGTAGAGGTTTCTTTTCAGCATCTTCAAGGACTGCATTCTTGGGTTTACTCGTTCCAACCTTTCCCTTACCTTTTCCCTCTGATTTGGATCTTTTCATGTTACCAGTTGAATCTCTCTTGCTGCTGGATTGTTTAGAATCAACCATTTTCTGTAGAAAATCAAAATTGAAAATTTTGGTTGATTTTAGGTTTTTGGAATGAAAGAGAAGAGGAGAGGGATTAGAGAAGAAGGATTCGAGGAAGCTTAATCAGTTTTTAGTTTTTAAGTCTAGGGTTTAGTTTTAGGTTAATTAGTGTAGGGGTATTAAAGTAACTTTACCACATTTTGGCCTCCCCTTAGTAAGGGCACATGTCCATTTAAATTTGGGTATACTCAATTAATCTGGGTATACCCCAATCAAGCCAGGTTATTTATGCGGACAAAATAAGTTATTTGTATAAAACGAACACTACAAAAAACCCAAGTTGGTTGTACAAATCGAATATTCCACGAACCCTAAACAGTAGCAATATCGATAATATCATGCCTCCCGGAAGATATTCAAGAAGAGGTAGTCCTGAAAATGCCAGTGAAATCCATCTTTACATGCAAGTGCATTTGTAAACTTTGGTATAATCTAATTTCTACCACGTATCCCCCAATAGATGGCCACACTCCGACATCCTCATCCAATGCTCCCATTTAATCGGTGCATTTCCTTCCGATCCTTTAACTCTAGTAAGCAATTTTTTAAAAGTCGTTTTTTTGTCCTCCACTGAACCTTCTAGCATCATTAAGATATAAAACTCCTTGTCTTTTCCCTAGCCGGGAAGCCATCTTCTTTCTTATATATTGACATTGGGAGAGATTCTCCTCAACCATTCCACCTAGGTGTCCCAATTGTTGCGAGGCAATGTGAGACCCACAATTTCCATCCTTTGGGACGTCGTCGGTACCAAGAACGAAATCTTTAATAATTTCAGGGAGTTGTACGTGATACTCTTCCAATACCATTTTTACTACCTTCCTCGGATGACCTCTTTTCTTCACAACATCTCCTTGACTTGCTTAACTCAAAATAGGTGTAATCTTTGGCTCCATGGGTTTTTATATTGGTGTAGTTGTATCCTTCCTTGGCCGACCCCTTTTCTTTCCAATAAATTCCACACTTGCTTGACTCTCAAGAGGTGGAGTGCTATTTGGATTCAAGTTTGATACCGTTGGTGTAGTTGTTTCTTTCCTCGGACGACCTCTTTTCTTTTTATCCGGATCCTCTTTGTATTGCGCCTCAGTATAATCATGTCTGGATGGATCGCATTTTGTACTTAAATACTCTTTAATTTGGTACCTTTCTTATGCCCTTGTCTTTGTGGTAGGTGGTATACCCGGTGGGTCATATTTCGCCGGTTCTTGAAATTATTCCATAAAAGGGTAAACAATCAGCATCAACTTGTGTTTCATAGTTTGTTTGTCCAACCTATTCAACGTGGGGTACTTGTAGAGGATTATTCTCCCAAGTTCCATGTCGCCAAACTCTTCACCGTGATCTTCTCTTGGAGCCGGTTTGAAAGATGGTTGCTTCCAATAAGGATCAATATCTTCAATCGGAATCAGAGTTTTATACCTACCAAGCATATGACGACATGGAAGTCCGATATCCTTCGTTATCCTACATTTACAAGGAGTGATCGGGTCATCATACTTTTGATATAACTTGAGATGTTTCATCATGAAACGTATTGCCCAATGCGAGATGTTGCAATGTATACCAACAAGCAACCGATTATCCTCCTTAAAATCCTTCATCTTCCGGTACCTACTTTATTCGGATTGCTTTCTTATCTTGTTGATATCATTATTAGTGTACTCATGGATAGCATGTTGCATCGTCACAATCCCATTTGGACTCGTGAAGAGTAGACATTTTAGTCTCTCATGAGCTTGCTTTACCAAACTTGTGGACTCAAGTTTGAAATGTTTATAGTTGTAAGTAAAAGCATACACAAACCTCTCTTTGTGTGGCCTCAACCATTGTCTCTTGCAATATTCCACTACTTTGGGGTAATTAGTGCCCCAATCATCCTCAAACTCCTTCAAGTTTATTTCATATCTTGCCACACTCATCGACCAAACCAACTTATCCCACGCTTTTATGAATAACCCAAATTTGATCTCACCTTCTTTCCATTCTTCGTCTTCTTTCTTTTTCTCTTCCTCTCTATCTCATCTTTAGTTAGTTTACTAAGATATTCATCTTCCTCCTTTTCACGTTTAGTACCTTTCTTTGCCTTTGGCTTTTGGATATGATTCCTATAATTCTTTCTAAGATTGCATTGTACATGCCAAGTGCAAAGAAAATTTTGAGCCTTGGGAAAAACTATCCTCACGACATTCATTATTGCTTGCTCATTGTCGGTCACTATAACCCCGAGAGTCTCGTATTTGTGGTAGAGAAGCTTCAAACTTTCCAATGCCCAAATATAGCTATAATCCTTCTCACGATCCATACAACACCATTCCACCGTGAACGATAGCTTATCCGAGGTTTGTCCTACAATGTTCAACAAAGGCATGTTGTACCTATTCGTATTATAAGTAAAATCCATGAACAAAACTTGGTAAAAGCACCGGGCCAATTAAATCATATCGGGATGCGCAAGAAAAATACGATCCACCTTCCCCTACGATGACTCATGGTGTCTCACCGTGTAGTTGTATTTGTGTGTCAACCATTGTAATTCTTCCATTGCCTTTCTTCCATCCCATTCAATTCTTTTAATAGTTGCTTTGGCCGCATAAATTGTAGGAAATGAGGAAAGGTTACGGGGGTAATGCCTCTTGAACTTACGAAGGAGCTTACTTGGTTTACTTCCCTAACTTGTTCGAACTCGTGCGGTTTTAACTTGGCAACTTGGGAGTGCCCAACAAGATTTTCTGGATATCTATGGTTATGCCAACCAACATTAATTCTACTCATTCTCCACATGTTGTCGGTGTCTTTGTTCCTCCAAAAAATAATCTTGAATGGGCATCCACACTTCTTTGACTTTGTCTTGTACACCCTAGTCGTCGTCTTATAATCCACATAACCCTTTCTCTTATGACTTGCGTCCGGCGACCCACTACACTCGCATACCATTTTAAACCGCAAATCTTTTTGTTGGGTGTTTTTCACTACATCTTCTCTTTTGCTTTCTCAATAACCCTCTTGACCGTGTCGTCTTTTTCCTTCCATTCCAAATCACTAGCATAATGTGCGGAAGTATCAAGACCCCTAACACTGTGAGATTGAGGTTGATCCGTCATCGGTACCAATGCAATCTACAAAACATCACAAGTTAGTTGATATGTACTACAACAGTCGGCAAGGTCGGTATATAAAACAACAACGACCAAAGCATAGCCGGCACCGTCGAAGAATAAAACAATGTCGACCAAACTATAGTCGGCAGGGTCGACATATCCACAACAATACAGGCTTAAGCATGTTTCAAATCACGACTCCTGAACTGCAAAAATCTTATAGTTGGCAATGTTCATATTCTCGACCTTGCCGACTAAACTAGGGGTGGGACTTGGTTTGAGTCAACCCACCCAATCCATGCCCAACCCGAACATTGGGCGGGGATGGGCAATGTATTTTGAGCAACCCACCCAACCCGAGGAACTATAATATAATTATATAAAGTATTTTTATAATTGGTAGAATTATTATCTATTAAGAGCAATTTTAGCCATTATCTTCAAACCTAATAATTAAAATATAAATCATATCTATCTTATTATTAATTCAATATGAATTTTTTTTATATTATTTTCAATAATCATAAGTTATTTGGAAATTTAAGCTAAATACAATAATTAAAATCTTATAATTACTAAAATTTGTTATTATCACATTAATAAAAAATAGATTTTAAGACTTAAATTAAGGTCATTAGCATGGGATGGGTCAACCCGAGGAACCCGGGGAACCCGAGGAATATAACTTGGGCGGGACTTGGGCAGCACCTCCACGGGTTCCTTGGGCAATCTGGGCAAAGGATTTCTACCTCGGGTCTGCCTCGGCCAAGCCTTCCAACCCGACCAACCAACCCAAGTCCCACCCCTAGACTAAACACTGCTCATGAAAAGTCATGGCATTTGGTAATAAAAAACGTGCCGACTCTTTTAGTCAGCAGGGTCGATAATCGTTGACCTAGCCGATATTGGGCAGCAAAAGTGAAAAAAACAAACAAACAAAATCGACCATTTGCATGGAAAAATCATAATCTTCACCACGTAAGTTGTGTACCTGATTATTTGCATCTCCCTTCTCTTCTTCTCGGTCATTGGATTCTACGTTTGGCTCAAGACATTCATCACTTCCATATCCATCTTGAGTTTGTGGAAAATAAAAGTGAGGATCATGCATACAATCCATTTGATCATGATTTTGTAGATCATCATACAAGTACTCATCTGTAGGAAGAAAATTAGAAGACTCCCCCACTTCAAAATCAGGATTGGAATCACTCAACTCACTCATATCACAAATTTCTCAAAAACCCAAACTCCCCCCCCCCCCCCTAAAACTTCCTCTCCTACTTCATTCTCTTTCTTTCTTACTCTCAATTATTTCCAAATCCACTCATATATATCAACTAACTAATTTAACTAATCTAACCATTTCAATTAAATTAGTGTTAATCATTGCAGGGACAATTTAGCCATTTAGAAAATACATAGTTAAGGGGTGACCTGTTTTACTTCTAAATGACCTGAATTTTGTCTCATTAAGTATACCCCAATTGATCTGGGTATACCCAAATCTGACCAGGTTATTTAGCGGTGTAAGTAGCAACAATAATGGGTCTAGATTCATGTGCAATAGTCTTTTCATGTTCAAGAGACAAAACCCATCAGGCCTTGAGGCTGTGAACGTGAAAATCTAGGAATTTGTTCATCACTGCAGTACCGTAGGAATTTGTTCATCAATAAACGTCCCCCACTTCTTTCTCCCGCCTATGTGTTAAGCATTTATTGGTTAAATCCAATAATAATGGGACCCCTGCTAATTTCAATCCATGAATCAAGGACTAAGAACGATTACACGTAATTGGGGAAAGGAGCGGGGGAAGGGAGTGGGGAAGTGTAGCACTTCCGTGAATTCTTGGAGTTCGGCCAGCACTGAAATATCATGTATGGTCATCCATCCGTATATCAATTCCTTTTTCAAATATACCGACATTTCATTTTTCAAATATATCTGCATTTTGTTTGGTTTTCGCACTCCGTTAGATGCGTTTCTAGGAATTATCTTGTCTGAATCCATAAGATTCAGCTTATAAACTACAAGCTTATTATAGGGGCGGCATGGTTTATTTGAGGGCTGCATTGTGATAGTAATGTCTATTTAGTTGGTTAAGGGATGTCCTAAAGGGGATGTAAATTGACTAGATTACTCTTTTCACCTTAAACCAACCAAAATCCAATCAATTTTTTAAAAACCTAATAAATCTGGAAAAATCAAATCAGTTTTTTTTCCATCTTCTTCATCTTCTCTTTTCCTCCATCAACCATAACCTCCATTAAAACTGAAAATTTCATCGTCTTCGATTAATCGACAATTTGAATAATGTTTGGAAAAACCCAGTTAGGGTTTAGTTTATCGTGTTGGATTTAAGTTAATTTTATATCAAAAATTAGGGTTTTGTATGAAAATTGAAATTGAAATTTCTGGTTGCATGTGAGTTATGGTTGGTAATAACTCAAATACGAACCGTAACTATAGATTGGGTTGATGTTACGGTTGGTTTAACTCAAATACCAACCGTAAGTTCTTAGTTTTGAGAAATATGTTCAGTTACGGTTTGTGTTTGCATCATAGTTATCAACCGTAATTGAGTTACGGTTTGTTACTCAAACAACCATACCAACCGTAAATAATCTCGTGTCTTAAAAATTTATCAAATAATGATTTACGGTTCAAATGTTAAGCTGACACACCAACCGTAGGGTAGTTACGGTTGGTCTCGATTCATTAGTTACCAACCGTAATTTAGTTACGGTTTTTGGTCCAAATTTAATTACCAACCGTAACTGGTTTTACGATTGGATCTTCCCCAAATTTAACCAGTTACGTTTGGTATTCGATAACTTACGAACTGTAACTAAGAATTACGGTTGGTCACGAGCAAAATTGCAACCGTAAGTTCTTCTGAAAATTTAAAAGTTTTGATTTTGTTACGTACTTTAGATAATTTTGAGCAAGAAAAAGCTCAAAATGGGAACTAATTTAGAAGTGTAACGGGTCACTGGAATCACTCATTTTGGTTGAGTGAATCAAAATCTAGGGTTTCACAAATATCACAAAAGTTTTTCTTTTTCTTCTTCTCCGATTTTTTTTTTAACTTTAAAAGTCTGATTTTGTTTTGATTTTGAGCGAATAAAAGTGAAATTAATCATTAACACTAAACTTGATTATCATCACTAAACTAGGTTATCAATAATGAGAGTTAATTTGTTATTTCAAGTTTTTTTTTTTTATAAGGAACGCCTTGAATGATCATGTAATGACCTTTTTTGTCCTATTAAAATGTCGCCCCTCTAATAAACCATGCCGTCCCTATAATAAGATCGATAAACTAGGAATCTAGCACACTAGAAGTTCGACACTGCAAAACCTCCCAACAATTTGTTTTGTACTGAAACAGTTGACCAAGATCGAGTGACAGATGATGAAAGTTTTCTTTATAATGTCCGATCTTGTCATAGTACAAACGCTTGATTTTGTGTGAGGCTCGCTAGGCAGTACAGTAGTAAAATGCTAGGAATTCGTTCTCACTGCAATGTACGAACGGCCCATTCTTCGCTAGTACTATGTAATGTTTTATCTCAGAAGTGATTTGCCAACTGCGTACGGCTCACACTCACCTTTCCTAGCCTACTTATCTCGTTAGAAACTTGGAAAACAAAATACCTGACCACATTCACGTACCATTTCTTAATGTGTTGACTAATATTGTTTACACATCCCAATGTGGTTGTGATATATATTGACTCAACCGCCTATGGATCTTATTTTAGCGTCCACCTGATACACACATCCGTAGCCTTTCATTCTTGACATCTGAGAATCTGAGAGATAATTATCTATGCAGGCAGCCGCAGGACGACTGGAGGTAGTCGTAGACGCTCTGTTAAACAGTATACTCTAAGGTGGACTCTAGTGATTAAAAGGAGAATCAGAATCTAAGGAGGAGTGGAGGAGTGATGACGTTTCTATGAGAATCTTAGTTATGATTCTGAGTTTCAAAGGACTTCTCTGCGTAGACAGCATAGGCAGCATCACTGCTATGATAATTCATTTTAGTATTTACTTATCTTGGATCCTCACAAATACTCGTAGTCATTGTGTTGTTTTTCATCATTCATATACTTCCTATCGTACTAAAAGTTACCAACTATTTCCAATTTATTACAGCTTAGACTTAGAGTGCAAGACATTCTTATGGTGACCCTGTACCGTCTATAAGATTTTAACATCATCATTTGGCTCAAATGAAAACATTTAAAGATCGACCATCATGAGTATCCATGCAAGGCATCTTAATTGTGCTTTGCTTTGGAGTGTATATACCGTTCGATGTCGAAAAAATCGTACTCCCTCCAGTTCTGGAAAAAAGATACTATCACTTTTTCAATTTGACTTAAAAATCCAAAATAAAAAAAAAATATATGTCAGTCTAGGCTGGGGGAAATTTTAAACTTAAATTTTGGAAGGCACCTTAAATTCTTCAAGGGACCAAAATAATCTACTTTTGTTTCATGGAAGTGTACTTGCCATGACTAATGATTATTGGAAGATATTACTACATAGTTATAAAGTCTTTGAAATAAAATGTTCTCGTAATAAAAAAATAATACAAAATAGATACTTTTATTAAAAGGTCAAATATATCAAGTAAGGAAAGATCCGTTGACAAGGTTATCCTGACACTATTTTACAATTTTCGGACCATTTTTTTTTTAATTAAATCCAAATAATAATGAATTTGAAACTAAGTTTTTCGGGGTATGTTCCTACCACAATGTATATATTCTTATAAAAATTAGCATAATTGGAAACATAAGACACCACCATCTATGACATTGAAAATTAATCGTTAAAATTTAAGGGTTGAAATTAAAACTAGTGGATGGTGAGGTTCAACATTTTGTAACGCACCAAATTTTAGTATGAATGCGAAACTTTGTAAAAGAAATTGTAGTTACCTAAAAATGGTGAAATGGTAAAAGTGGTATTTTAGGGTTTTCGAGTGTGAGTTTCGGGAGATTGAGCATAAACAATCTCGCTTAAATCACGTACAATAGTAGTTCAAAGACTGCTTCAGTCACAAGAGGAGATATGGCTGGTCTTAGGGAGGGAAGTTGAAGAGAGGAAAAGAGAGAGACAGAGTATTCCATGTTTTGTAGAGGAATTGTTATGAGTTGTTGGTACAAAATTGTTTTAGCTTGGATAAATATAAGAACTATTTATAGCAAAATTCTCCGATCTCTAGTAGGTGATAATACGATTTGCTTGATGTGCGGAGAACTCTACCCGTATTGTCAGAAAAACAAAGGATGAGTAAAATCATCCTTATCTTAGACTCCTTTGACTGACTTTACTCTCTTTCATGTGATGGGGAAACATCCGGATATGTGTCGTAAACATCCAAACCAAAACCCTAATTGATATCCCCCATTTGTTTATGACTGAAGTAGTCTTTGTGGTGACATGTTTGATAGGGTAAGGTATTCTCTGTAGTTGACGTGGGTCAAGATAGAATAGTATTCCCTGATTTACGAGTATGACCAGGATGAGTCATGTGTTGGGCAAAGGATGCCTTTAAAATCGTGTGTAATCACGAAAATAACTGAGGTTGAGCTCTATCTTTGTGTGGATGGCCACATGTGACTTGTGAGAGTCAAATACTTGCTTGTGGGTCCTTCGTATGGGCTTGTGGAGCTCCATGATTCTATTCACATTTTTGGATAAACATGTAGAATTCAGACCCAATTAACTAGCCGTGAGCGTGTTTGAGAAGCTGGAAAAGAGGCCCGTGCCTTAGGTGAGGATTATGCATGAGCTTTGTGATCGTATAATGCCCTAAAATGAGCTTGTATTGCTTACCGCTTGTAAGGCCGTCTGGGCTTTGCTCTATAGAGTTTGAGTCTCTTTTAGTTCGGCGGACTGATAACGAGGCTAATAATATCTTTTATCCTTATGTGACTGTCTCAATGAGACCTATGGAATATTTGTCTTTGACCAGCCTATCTCGCGTGGATGTTCTTGGAGTTAATCGTGAATTTGTCCATATCAAGGGGCAGCGAAGACCAATGTATCCCAAGAGGATGTTCTAGGAGTCTATCATGAGGCCCAAAGGTAGAATGGTTAGTATATCTCGCGAGAATGTTCTAGGAACAATTCATGAGGCTCAGGTAAGACGAGACATGGCTTAGAGAGAACATGACTAGTTGTATGTCGGGGGATTACTTGGAATCAATCTCTGATCTCAGATAGAGGCGCATGTCGTACTTACCAGAGACATTAAGTCCCTGCTCATGCTCATGAGTCAGACGTGGACGTTTGGTGATTTTTTAGAGCCTACACGACCAGCGTGTCTCGCAGGGACGTATGCTAGGAATCGTGGCATCATGACCAGCGTGTCTCGCAGGGACGAATGCTAAAAATCATGGCTATAAAGTGCCTTGTAGACCAAGGGTTGAGTCACTCGTGAGAGTCGATTTTGATCCATGAGGACTAAACCGCGTCTTTCTGAAACAGGGGCTGAAGCTAAGTATGAGCTTATATTTTATCCACCCGGAGTGAGGTTAAGGCGAACTCGTCTCTAAGCGATCATGGCTGAACTTCGTCTTTTCGTAGCGAGGGTTGAAGTCAGGGATAGGCTTGTCTTTTGATGACGAGGGATATAATCATGGTTGAACTTGACTTTTAGGCATCGATGGTTGTAATCAAAGCTGAACTTGGTCTTGTGACAACGGGGGTTGAGGGAAGGGCCGAGCTTCGTCTTTTGGCGACGAGAGCTTTATCCTATTTTCGAAACCTTCCTTATATGTTGATCCTCATTTTTTGAACTTCATTTTTATCGTGGACATTGAGGGAGCTTCGAAATAACCGTTTGTGCCACTGATGTATAAAATTACCATTTTACCCTTGACCTCAAAATTTACCCGAAATGATCATTTTACCCTTCGTTCAAATGTCACCATCTACAAAAACGTATCACGAAAAAAAAATCAGTAGATGTGTGCATTCTAAGAGTATTGTCTCGTCTTTTATAACTACCAAAACTAAATGGAGTAATAAATTTGAGATGTCACATAAAACAAACATTCTTTCGAGAGCATGTTCAAAAAAAATCTACAAGAATTTCTTTTAAAGTTGTTACATGTGGTTATCAAATTCTACACGGATTATTAAGACCGAAAAAAACCAACTTTTAATCATGTGGTATTTGGTTGCCGTACGATGCGAGGGTTTTTGGCTGCATCTACGGAAGTTGTTTTTCAACTTACTTTAATCGAAAAATCAGAAATTCGTTGAAAATACAAATTCTAAATGATTTATAATAATTTTTTTTTTTTTTACTTTTGATTTTTAAGATTAATTTTTACTTTTTAAGCGTATCCAAGCATCCTATACGGTAACCTTAAAGGAAAAAAAAAAAAAAAAAAAAAGGACCAAATTCTACACAAGAATCTATGGATCTCATGTAATCTTGGGCCAACAAGCACTCATTTTTTTTCCGAAAGGAAGTGGGAGGTTAGAAAGAATGAAATATAAGCTGCTTTTCTTGAACCTTTTCTTGTCTGTGTAGGAAAAATTAGTATTTCTTTTCAATAAATTCTAACCTGAGAGATTTATTACATAAGGACCAGCAGCTTTACTTCCCTTCCACAAACGGAAAACAACAAAATACCGCCATCTTCATACAGGTAAGATCTTCTGAAGTTTTCTATTTTTAAAGGAAAACCCATTTTTATAGATCAAATTTTATCCATGCCCACGTTAAAATTTTGATCTATTTCATTAAAGATTCAATCTCAAAAACCAACATGAATTTATCTTTACTCTGTTTCATTCTTATTACAGGGTTTCTGTTCTTTGGTTACTTGGTAGTTGTAATTTTTCACTGATTTTGTATCTGTTCTATTGTTTTGTGTTTTTCTCTGTATATTGAATCAAATAATGGGATGGTAGACTAGTGTTTGTTTGATACAAATTATCATCCATGGGTTTAACATGCATACTATTTAAGCTTTGTTTACATAGTGCTTGATAAATTGTTTCAAAGAAAACTCCCATCTCTGTGTATGTTTGGCAATGTTTAGTTGAGAATTTTGATCTGAACAAGTCAATTAGATTGTATAGGGAATAAAGGAAAAGAGCTTGTTTGGGAATTTTCGTGCTTGGGCAATTAGTTTTTTAAGCTTAGCAAAGAACCCATTTTGATATCCTGGTTACAATGCAAAGTAGCTGGTTCAGAGTACTTGGATTTATTTTGTGATTGCTGTTAGCTTTCAGTTTTGAATTACAACTCTGTATTAACATACTTAAGCAGTTAAGCTCTATTGAATTACTTGAGTCTCCTATTGTATTCATGGTGACGTTTCCTATCTGAACTTCATATTCTTCTTAACCCTGATTTTCGCTAGACTTTTCTGATGTAGATGTATTTTAGTCGCCCATGATGAATTCTATAAAATAATTAATTTGCCTTCTGATATTACATTTATATCTCAACTCGAACCATCCTGTTCCAATCAATTAGACAAATTGATACTAAATACTCGTAATATATCAACATTAACCTTTAAGCGGGATGCCTGAAATAGGAACTAACATTGTTGTTTCATAATATTTCTTGAAACTAGTTTCTTGGATCTACCTGATTGGTTTGTTATTACATTTTATTGTTTTAAGTGCCCGAGACACAAATTTTATATTAAAAAGATGATTGGTAAACTTATGTTTGCAATTTTCATTTTAACTTGTGTGCTTTGCTATTTGCAGTAAATAAAGCAGTAGCAGCTTCACAGAAGAATCCATCATTTTTTCTCCCCGGGGAGAGAAAAATGAGTATCAGTTTGGCATCCTCCTCATCATCAGAAATCTCTTATCCTAGTTCTAAGAATCTACAACACAAAAATGAAAAATTGCCTGTGTCAAAATGTTTTGTAGGGTTTGGTAGTTTTAATAAGCAAAACCATCAGCGGCTTTTGAGTCGTGATGCAGGAAAGGTGGGTGTTTCTCGGCCTTTGATGCCTGAACATGTAAAAGAATCATACATGGGAGAAAAACATCACAAGGATGAGGGCATTCAGAAAACAAAATATGTGAGGACATTGTTAATTGACAACTATGATAGTTATACGTATAACATCTACCAAGAATTATCTGTCATTAATGGAGGTAATCTCTCTCTCTCTCTCTCTCTCTCTCACACACACACACACACACACACACACATTGACCTTGCCTTCTTCCTTAAATATTGTCTCTTAAGTTTGGACCTTGGATCATTGGAAAATCGGTTTTGTGTAATAATTCTTCCTTGTCAATTTTGTTATTTCTGTCCAGTTCCTCCAGTGGTGGTGCATAATGATGAATTGACATGGGAGTTCCTTCAGCATTACTTGTATGAAGAAAAGGCTTTTGATAATGTTGTCATATCACCTGGGCCTGGATCTCCGATGTGTCCAGCGGACATAGGTTAGTTTAGTGAGATTTAAGAGATACCCTTTCTTCTTCTTTCAGGGTGTAATTTATAATTTGCGGCATAAATCATTGATCCCTATAATCTATAAGTATCAGGGAGCTGCTCTGCCAACTCTTATCAGGAATTGTGAGGTTTCTTTTACATGTCATGGGCAAGGTGGTGAGATGAATAAGAGCCACATGTTTCGCTACTTCTGCCTTATGATACATGGCAATGGTGTGCTACCTATGCCATATTATTATGTTAGAACATACATCAACGGCTTAGAGTAGTATAGAGAAGTACAAACTGATATGTCCTAGGTACTAGAGGAAGATTTGCATTATAGTATGTGATGTAGGAGTCCTGAAGATCCAATGGTTATTCGAATAACAACAGCATTCATCTACACTGGGACTGGGTTACGACAGAGTTCTGAATTGTACTATATAAGGTGCCCAGGTGTTATGCTACATGAGGTTTCATACACCGGCGATTGATAAAAGAGACTCAAAAAGTAATATACTAATACCAGCTAAGAACTTGCACACCGAAGAGCTAATTCGGCATGAAATTGTAATTTTGTACTCAACTTCCTTCAAGACAGTCTGTGGTTGTTGACATGTTAACCATGCTCAAATTTGTTAATGCATATACATTCATTCAGTTTAAAATATCTTGAGTTTCTTGATCATATTGGCAAATGACACACATGTATTATTTATTGGTTATGGTTGTTGCTGCTAAACTTTGATACTGTATGTCAATGTCTGTTGTTAATGCACAAGAAAACATATATATTGGTAAAACTTTTCAAAAGTAACATGAATGATTATGGTTGATTTTTACAGGAATATGTTTGCAGATACTGCTAGAGTGCAAGGACATACCGATTTTGGGCGTTTGCCTTGGTCACCAGGTCTGTTCTCATATATATTTTCAATCTTATCGCAGAAAAGCTAACCGATTGTGTTGCACGGGTGTCCTTATAACAATGTTACTCCACAGGCCTTGGGATATGTCCATGGCGCGCGAGTTATACACGCCCCTGAACCAGTCCATGGACGTTTGAGGTATCCTTAGTCTCCTAATGGTTTATTTATCATTTCTTTGGTTGCCATATCTTCTGCTAGTCTTGTTTCAAAATGTAAAATATGCTCTTATGGAAAATCAGTTATCACAATTAAGAGTATTATTGCCCTCACTTTCCTTCCATTGTCAGAACTAGCAAAATATATAACTGGTTTTGTACCACAGTTATAGCATAGTTGATGCAAAGTTTTCTATTTCTAGAAAGCTAAGTACGTAACTGGTTTGCAGTTCAGTGTTTAACAACATGTTCCTTGTCGCTTCAGTGAAATTGAACACACCGGATGTAATCTGTTCCTTGAAATTCCTTCTGGACGCAATTCAGGGTTCAAGGTAAACCAGCTTACCCCTCTGTATCAGTTTCCGTTGTTTCATTTTATCAAAAATTGTCATTATTTTTGTAATTTTTTTTTTATATGGCTTCCGAGTCTTAACTTTCCAAATTATTATGAGTTCGTGTAGGTTGTTCGTTATCACTCTCTTGTAATTGATGCGGATTCACTCCCAAAGGAACTCATTCCTATAGCTTGGAGCTCTTCAGCAAATACAACATCATTTCTTGAGAACCAGATGTCAAAGGTTGCCTCCAATTCTTTTGGAGGTCAGATTGGTTATCTGTCACCCTCTCACTTTGTATATACCCTAGAACAAATGTTAAATTGGAAATTCTGATCTTTTAACAATCCTGAATAAACAGAGAACGCAAAACTCATCATGGGTATTAGGCACTCTACCAGGCCTCATTATGGTGTGCAGGTCTCTCTCTCTCTCTCTCTCAACTCACCCACCCACCCACCCACATATATACACACACACACACACACACATGCAATCATGCATTGCTCGATGTCACAATAGGATATGAACAACATTTGGCATAGTTTCTAATTTTTCTGGTTAACACAAATAGATTAATATTCCCACTATGGTGATACTGAAAAAAACACACTTTAAGAAGTTACAAGTAATTATAACCTAAATACGATTGTCTTTCCAGTAAATGAAATCAATTTGAACACTGTTAAGATCTGCGTATGAAATAGTTTGTTGATTTAGAATATATTCAAGATTGTTCAAAAGGAGTTATTAACGTTACATTTGATGAGTCAACCGTATTTATTTCATTTGGAAGTGAATTTCTTTAACAGAGAAAAAATACGATTGGTAGCCAAAAGTTTTCCGTTTTTTTTCTTCGTTTCAGGTCCGTATAATATAATTGTTCCACAATACTTAAGTTCTTCATGTATTCCATATAATAGATCTAAGTCGTTTGTGCACACCAATGACTTCAATATGGTTAGGTAGTACCCTCATTAAAAAAGGTCTATTTATGTGTTTGTTTTCCTGGCTGTTGCTCTGTGCTACTTTACATTGTTTGCTGTTGTTCTGACCTTTCAGTTTCATCCCGAGAGCATAGCTACATGTCACGGGAGGCAAATATTTCAAAACTTCAGAAGGATCACAATTGATTACTGGTCGAGAGTCTATATAAGGAATATTCCCGATAATGGTAAGACAAACCTTGCGACGTTTCATTTATAAAGATGCTACTATGATATTTGTTTGTAAAGATCACCTAAACTTATGTAGAGATGCTGTGCTCATTAATTTGATTGTTCAGGGTACCTGTTAGTTAATACGGGTGTGTTTGTAGACATTGGAGTTACGTTTTGGATAATATAATTTCCCTCTTTTTGGTTCAGTTAGGTATAAAGGCCTGTTACCATTGTACATTCAGTTGTGTGGTTCTTGCTTGACTTGGAATATAAATGATGTTATCCCTTTAAATATAAACACATAATAAACATAGTAACGAACATAAACATACTCTAACCATTCGGAAAACACAATATAACAATATTATACTAGTTCAGTAGTTTACTTATTATGATGTGGTAAGTTCTGTTGACATGCACAAATGACATTCTTGGTAACACCCAATAATTACAAGAAAACTTAAATGTAAACAAAATGCTTTCACAATGGAAGTTGTGCAGCAAGAAGGTTTTTGTGAAAAGGGAATTTAACAGACATCACATATGACTGAAAGGTGAATCCCAAGCATGAGACATGTCTTATTGGCTTTATTTGAATGGTTGCAATATTTTATATATGTGATATAATGTTACCATGTCACAAGAACTTTATAATAGGATGGAAATATAGGAGGTTTTATTCATATTCCCGAGTTAGCCCCATTTGAGGTGGCAAATTGCATCACATTTCCCTGATTATGATCTCAATCTCTGACTTTCAAAAACAATCTAAGGATGATAACAGCGTAGTGGTGTGGGTGCTGTTCCCCACCACACGTTGGATCTTCTTGCTCTTTATATAAATCTTTACAGTTGATTTCATAAGGATCTTCAATTGTGCTATTATTATGAAATGGTTCAAGCCCTCTCTTTAAGCTAGCGGTGCTTTAGTCCTCTAGTTGTCGGTCAGATGTTCAAAGTTATACATGCTGGAGCTGTCCTTTCTTTTGTTTCTCTGTTAAATAAAACTTTGATTAGCATGGATGCAGATGCAGTTGCCTCGTGCAAGTCGAGTATTTCGAGGAAAACAGCTCAAAAATAAGCCGTTAGTGAACAGTGTGCAGGCTGGAAAAACATTAAGTATGTGCAAACCTGTGATGCTTGTGAACGATAGCATTGGTGCACGATTTCTTAGGTTGAAGTGGAAGAAACTGGGTCACTTGGCTAGTCAAGTTGGTGGAGCAAAAACTATATTCTGTAAGTTGTTTGGAGATGGGAAAGCAGAAAACACCTTTTGGTTGGACAGTTCTTCAGTAGAACAGGTTTACCTTTTTGCTAAACAAATGTTTTTTTATCACGATAATTCTACGAGGATGTATATCTTTTGGCTGGTTGTTTATGATGCTCATTTTTTTTCCATTGTTGTTAGCTACACTGGTATAGACTACTCATTTTACCTTATTTTTATTTACAGAGAAGGGCACGCTTTTCATTTATGGGGGGTAAAAGTGGAACTCTGTGGAAGCAAATCACATTTAAACTGTCTGACAAAAGGTGAAATTGTGTCTGCTTAATGCATACTAGAATTTATCTTTTCGATGGGTATTTTTGGAATAAAAAGGGTTTGACTTTTGTATATCCGATGATACCTCATACATTTGAAACCTGCTTAGTAACCTATCAGGTTCAGTTAGTTGTCCAGTATGACAGTATCTGACTGTGCATTCACCCAATACTTGTCTGATTTGATAACCTTGACTGTTTAGCAAGACTTATTTGTATGCAGAATGAGCTAATGCAGTGGCTCAAGTGCCATTATGCGCCCGCAAGGCAGAAAAAAAAACTTGTGTAAGGTTCTCAGTTGAAAGAAAAGAAGAAAGTTAAGCACACCGCCAGATTATAATCTTGATAAATACAATAATTTTTGTACTTGTAGTGCTTCCCTGTTTAAGTTCTTACTGAGTTAGTATTATGTTAAATATTTATATTTATTAACAGATGTTGTGCTCATGCCAGTGATATAAATGCAAAATCGGGTGGTTATTTATCAATTGAAGATGCAAAGGGATTTGTGGAAAGCAAGTTTCTTGAAGATGGGTTTCTTGACTTTTTGGACAAGGTACTATGTGTTATTTGTGCTAGAGTCGTAGCATTTTGAGAGAATAAAAGGCGAGGTTTGATGTGTAATTCTTCTCTTGACATGTCTTACAGGAGCTTCGTTCTTTTCGCTATGAAAAAAAAGATTATGAGGAATTACCTTTTGACTTCTGTGGTGGTTATGTTGGTTTTATGGGGTAAGTGCTCAACTTTTAATATGCAAATATCGAATAAATTTAATATGGGTACTTAAAAACAATAAAAACACCAAATAATACCACATATTTTGTTCTCGGCAGTTTAGGCTTTAACTTTCTAAGAACCTTTTTACTATGTCTTTTGCCGACAGAGTGTAGTAGTTTTCTATAGACATATTATAATCGAACTTTTGAAAAGGCTTGGCGTATATTGTTTTCTGGGGTCATTCTCTTAAACACAATATACTGTACACTTCTAGTCGTGTCCCTCCGGTTTTCAAGTAGAAAGTGTAGGAGTGGAACTCAAAGACCTCGAGGTTGACACAGGTGGAAATGACGTAAGACATGAATTTTAGGTCATTTAAAATTCTAAGTTCCGTGATTTGATTCTCGGGTAACAATAGAAGACAAGGAATCATTGTTCTCTTGACAGAGTGATAGTTCCCATTATGTTTCTTAAAGCTGCTGATTCTGTTTTCTACAATCTGACAACTAAAAGCTGTCAGGAATTTCATAGAAAAAGAAAGGAAGCAGCTAAACGCCTGAAATAAAACATGCTTGTGACCATAGAAATCTACATCTACTCATCCTACACACAAACTGTCTAGATTATATAATCAGCCATCATCTTTTACTTTGTTCTTACCTTTCCTATCAAACAGGTATGGTCTTAAAGCTGAGTGCAGTATGGCATCCAACTGTCATGAATCACGAACACCCGATGCTTGTTTTTTCTTTGTGGATAATATGGTCGTGATTGATCATCGTAACGATGATGTATATATTCTATCAATACACGAGAATACTTATCCTGAAAGTACTCCAGGACAAGCTTTGAACTCAAAGAATAAATCTTGGCTGGATGAGACGGAAGAGAAGCTCCTAAGATTGAAAACAGTAGATACTGAAAAGCTGAAGGAGAAGAATACAGAGTCAGACATCCCAACCCCGCAAGAGTTGTTGGGGTTCCATGCCGAGAAGTCAAAAGATCAGTACATGAAAGATGTTGAGAGGTGTTTGAATTTCATTAAAGACGGAGAAAGCTACGAATTGTGCCTGACGACTCAAATGAGAAAGAAAACAGGAGATATAGACTCTCTGGGACTTTACTTGAGTTTGAGAGAGAAAAATCCGGCGCCATATGCTGCTTGGCTTAATTTTTCCAAAGAGAATCTATCTATATGCTGTTCATCCCCTGAGAGGTTTTTACAATTGGATGGAAGCGGTACGTTGGAAGCAAAGCCAATCAAAGGCACGGTTGCTCGTGGTTCGAATTCCGTTGAGGATGAACAGCTTAAATCACAGCTGCAACACAGGTAACTGGTACCAACTTTGATCTGGAGAAGTTATATCTACTGCGAGAATCACAAGTAATTTGGTTAACGGCTAATAAGTTTGTTGCTCTCTCTCTTTCAATTCAACAGTGAAAAGGACCAAGCCGAAAATCTAATGATTGTTGATCTATTAAGAAATGACCTTGGTCGTGTCTGTGAACCTGGCTCAGTTCATGTTCCCCGATTAATGGAGGTCGAGTCATATGCAACTGTTCACACGTTAGTGAGTACAATTCGAGGGGAGAAGTGTGCAAATTTGACACCAATAGATTGTGTCAGAGCTGCATTTCCAGGAGGTTCGATGACTGGTGCGCCAAAGCTGAGATCAATAGAAATTCTTGATTCTCTTGAAAATTGTGCAAGGGGTGTTTACTCTGGCTCTATAGGTTTTTTCTCGTATAATCAAACATTCGATTTGAATATAGTAATAAGAACAGTTGTCATACATGAAGGTGAAGCTTCTGTCGGAGCAGGAGGAGCAATTGTTTCTCTGTCAAAGCCAGAGGATGAGTACGATGAAATGATTTTAAAGACACGGGCACCTGTGAAAACGGTGATGGAATTCCAAAGAAAATCTAGTGTGCACGAGTAAGCAAGTTCAATATGTTTTTTAGATTTTTTTTTCTTTCCCATATTCTTTATTTTTCATGTGTTTTTATTGTTCCCTTATGGGGGATTTTGGCATTTGTAACAAAGGGATCCAAAATGGGTTCATTAGTAGTTGTAAAATTAAAATGTACAATAAACTATTATTTCAAGGATTTGGAATGAAAAAAAAGGGGTTTTGCATTGGTTCTCGGTTTCAACTTTCAATACAGTTTTCTGCGAACTTGAAATATTGATAGATTCAGGCCAGAGTTCGGTTCTTAGTTGAATATTGACAAGACTGCAAACAGCATGCTGATCCCGTTTTTGATAATTTTTGTGTTAATCAATAAGAGAAAACCATCTCTGGACTTGGAGACTAATTTTAAGGATAGTGTGACATGAATACCAGTGTAGTAAAACATCAGAAATCATGCTCATTTCATGAACGAGTGAAAACATCTTGGAATATGTTTAAGTCATCATCAGCCGTATTGACAGATGCAGAAATGAATCACTTCATTAGGCACAAAAATTAAAATTTCCGACCACCCATAGCTCTTTAACAATTTAAATATTGAGAATGCCAGGTAAGCTTGAGTGAAATCAATTGGCAGCATGTTCATTTACCTGAGGTTGACCCCGTTCACAGAGGCGATTGTAAGGTGTCTGGGTAATAGAAGGCCAAACCCACCAGCTGTGATCACAAGCACCACTTGTCTTCAAGTTAAAAGCCGGTGTAGCCATCTGTGTTTCGCCTTCTACTTATACCGCTTTCCATTCTTTGCGACCAGGTTTGAAATTATAGTCCCAAGCCATCAAACTCATCTAGTCACACAGTTCTTATTTCTTCCCAATTATCATAAACTCCCTTGTCTAGCTGTATGCCTGTATCGGACCTGGCCACTACAGGTCTGACACCATGACACGACATACTTTTCCCAAGACAATACGAGTGGTTTCTTAGACTAGTTTTGTATCAGATAGATAAGAAACATTCAATTGTAAGCCTGAACAAAGATCTTTTTGTTTGATGAACATAAGTATGCCAGTGAGCAGCCTGACTACCATAAAAAAAATCTCCATATATGCCACTAGTATAGTGTTATGCAATCTATGGTCAGTTCAGTATCTTCGACGAGGTTTGATCCACAAGAATAAGAACAAATGTTCAATTTCATTTGTATAAGAACAAATGTTCAATTTCAGAACAGAACCTTGGGTTTATAAGAAAACATGTCTTGTTAGTTTATTAGAAAACAATGTACAAGATTGTGATGACCAAAAAAAAAGCCAGAAAAGGATCAGCTCTTCCGCTGTTCCACGGATGCAAAATCTTACCAACCATTCATTTTACTCTGTTCTATCCAAAATGCAACCCAGAATTGGGTGAAGAACACTTTTTCCAGCTAAACCCATAAACATAATCATGCTAAAACCACAAAGCTTTTATTCATTTCATGTGTACAGAGAAATCTTACTAGAAACTAAGGGCTAACTAAGCAGTAAAAGTATTCAACAATCATATGATATTTTCCTCGATTAAAAGCTCACGTAATTCATAGAAATCAGGAAGGCGAGGACGTGCCAAAATACCTTGAATGAAATCATCATGTTCTTCGCCTAATCCTCCGAGTGCAAAACGTACCAAATCATCTTCATCTACTGAATGACCAACGAACCTTAAAACATTACTAATCCTCGTAATTTGTCTCAAGTAATCATCACGATGATCATTACCTTTTCTTAATGTTAATAACTGATGTCGAAGTTCAGGAACCCTATGTGAGTGTTGGTCAAAAAACGATTTCTCCAAATGCAGCCAAACTTCTCGAGAAGTTTTGAATCCACTGATTTGACTCAAAATCACAGGTTCACTTATGGTTCTAATGAATTGGAAAAGTATATATTGATCAACTTTGACCCATTCTTCATACTTAGGGTTTGGGATTAATTTGTTTGTAGTACAATCTAGGGTTTCAGTTGGAGGAATTGGTACCTTCGGATCGATGTATTGGAGCATATCATGCCTTGGAAGGTCAAATTCCATCTTGGATCTCCAGTAAAGATAATTGGTTTCATCAAGTTGGAGGTCGATAAAATCTATCATGTCTGCCAGAGTGAAGTCCCTGAAAGAACGACGTGGAGGAGGAGGAGAAGCCATGGAATTCGAGGGAAAATGGAAAATCGAATTTCTTACCCTATTGAATCCGTTTATATCCAGATCTGTTAAAAGACGATTTTTACCCTTCTTCACTATAACTATTACAATTGGGGTGGAGAGGGCATTTGTAAAGAGAAAACTTTAAACATCCATGAATAGTTGAATTCTCGGCTGCAAATGAACCTCCCACATTTAGTGGCGACTCAGCCGCAATTAGGGGCGACACTAAAAGACAAAAAAAGTCACCCAAACGTAAAACTGAGCTACTCTTTATCCGCGATTTTTCAAAATGGCAACTATACCCTTTTATAATCGGTAGCCAAAACAACAATCGGTAGGTTAGTTGTTAATTGGTAGGTTAAGTTGAAACTATACCTACCGAATATTGTGTAGATACTTCGGCAAATAATCCTTTGTTTATTAGGTAGCTTATCCAAATTTTAAGGCTACCGATTATAAGGAGCCCCTTATATAACGTTGGCCAAATCCCGGAGGTTATGAGGGGTGCAGAGCCAACCATAACCACTTGGCTTGAGATGTGGATTTATCGGTAATCGGACGGATAATATGTTAAAACCCTACCGATTATAAGTTGCCCCAAAATGATATTATTTCTAAAATCCTTCACGCAGAGAATTTTGAAATCTTCGATAATCGGTAAGTTATACAACTAAAAAACCTGCCGATTATATCGAGCCCCAGATCGAACCTTTGCCATATTTCAAAGGTTTTGAGTGTACACAGCGATCCATAACCACTTGGTGCGTGTTTTTGGTGCAACAGTAATCGGAATTTTTTTATATTACAAAACCATCCGATCATAAGTAGCCCCAAAATGAGTTTTTTTCGAAAATCCTTCATGTATTGAATTTTGAAATCTGTTATAATCGGTAGGGTATCCACCTTAAACAACTTACCGATTATAAGGATCCCCAGATCGAACCATTTCCAAATTCCATAGGTTTTGAGTGTTCAGAGCCAGGGGTAACCACTTGGTTCGTGTTTTGAATGTAGACATATTCGTAAGGAAAATTGGTTCCACAACCTACCGATTATTGGTTGCCCTAAATTCAAATCTTGTAAGCTACCATATTCGGTAGGTATTATTAATAAAATTACTACCGATTATTGGTTTCTCCACTTTCAACCTTCGTCAAATTAGCCGTTGCATGTTGAACCAAATTTCAGAAATATCCGTTGGAGTTTTTGGGAAAAGGAAAAAGAGCCGTTGGACCCTAAGTCTATATAAAGAAACTAATATCTATCACCCCAATTGCACCAAACTCTTTTCTCTCTTCAGTTCTAATTTAGAAAACCTAAAACATGGATATTGCTTTTGAAGAAGAAGAAGATTGTGCTATTTATAGAGCGTGGGTTGTGGTAACTGTTCATGATATTGTTCACAAGCTCCACAAACGGGAATCCGAAGAGCAGTTATGGAACCATATTTTAATGGTATTTCAGGCGTTAGATGGTAATCGAATTCGAAGATCATCCAATGACATTAAGATGAGAATGAAGGCGATCGATAAGGAGATTGAAAAGCTTGAAGATGAAGAACGATTTGTTAGGGATGCTTTTACTCAATGGACGTATCAAAAACGAGTAAGTATGTTTCATAACTCCGGCTCACTTGTTACTCATTCGTTAATACTAACTTGGTCATTCGTAATTTCAGAGAAATCTTGCTGATTATCGGTATATGGACCTCTACGGGAAACGATTTGAACATGAAGGATGTTACAAAATCAAGAGGGACAATTTCTGCGGTGTATGGACGTTATGATCTTTCGTAATACTTTTATGGTCAATAAGGAGTATGGATTTAGGTGCTTTTAACGAAATTTTAAGGTTGTGGTCTTTTGAGGTTTATGTAATGCACTTAATCGGATGAATATTAATCTAAAAAAGTTTCTGATTATTCATATTCGGTAGAATCTCTCTCCAACTAAGTTCCCGATTAACATATTCGGTAAATTTGTGAGTCCACATACTTTCCGATTATGTTGTTATTTGGTTCCAGGAAACCAAGTTTTTTCACACACAATAATCGGATATTAAAAAAAAGATATATCCTACCGAATATAATTATTCGGATGTCAGGGTTAAGATTTACCTTCCGATTGTTGGGTTGTTTGGCTACAGAAAAGAAAGTTTTTGGGCACAGAATAATCATAAGGAATTAATAAAAACAAACTACCATTTAATATAATCGTTAACCACTGAAGGAATATAGATTCCCGATTATGGTGTTATTTGGTTCCAGGAAACAAATTGTTTTCACACATAATAATCGGAAATGAACCATTAAAAACCCTACCGAATATTGTTATTCGGAAGGATTGGTGAAAAATAAACCTCCGATTGTGGTGTTGTTTGGATACAGAAGGCAAGTTTTCTTTACACATAATAATCGAATGGCAGATTATATTATTAACCTTCCGATTCTGACTAAATGTTTTGCAAAATATCCAGAATCGGTAGGTTAAAAATATATAAAGCTCCCGATTCTGACAAAAAAATGCAAAAACCCCAGAATCGGTAGGTTCTTATATAAAATTAACCCTCCGATTGTGTTCCAGAATTCAACAGTTACATGTCTTATCATGTGATTCGCTTGCGAGTCATCGTTAAATGCATAAACATAGCAATATAGCCATTCATAATCCATAAAAGGAAGAATTCACAATCCATAAACATAACGTAGCAACTAATAATCCGACACAAACTTTTAAAACGACATAATCCGACATAAACTTTGAAACCATAAAGTTAACTAAAAAAAGCGAGAGTTTACAACATCGAAAGTTTATTTCTTCTTTTTTCCCATGACTTTGCGACCCTTACTGCCTCTACCACTTGGACCAACATCATCACCGGTTCCATCAACTTGAGTGCTCGGTGATGCCTAAGTTTTTTTTTTCACAACCTTTTTAGGTTGCTTGACTTTATCCCCAAACCGAGATGCATAATCTTCATTGTCAATGTTATCAATCATCTCTTGGTGCTCTTTTATCTTCTCAAGTGGCACAGGCTCTCCGGCTTTTATGCAATTAGTGCACCATTTGGACAAACCTCTTAACCTGTTAATCTGTTTTAAAACATAGCATAACGGTTCTAGTCTGATTATGACCCATAAAATGAAACTAAATTAAGAAACCAATACGTACCAATCTATCAAAACCCGGAGGTTTGTCTTTGAGGATACTCTTATATGGTGCGGGCTTTGCTTTAAGATCACGGATTATGCGAAAATGAGATACATCCCGATACCAATCCATATAGTTGGGAGCATTTTCATAACCGTTGTTGGCTAGCCTTCCACCGCTGATCAAGTAATCCATCCTTCTATCCCAATGGTGTTTGCAGGATGGGTTACCCTTGTAAACCACTGTGATTGAAGATTTATCTGAATTACATTTATCCACATCTAACCAAAAATTCCCATTGATTTGCCACTTTGGTAAAGCTTGTACATAACCGTTTTGTCTCATCACCCTCGAGGCATTGGACATCACGTATCCTGTTGGGTGCCACAATGGCCCAAAATAAAGGGCCAAATCGGACCGACCTGCGATATGTCCCTTATCTCGGCCTTCCTTGTATGGATCAAAGCATACATCTTGGGTTTTCAGTGAGTCCAAAACCTCCCTCAAACGAATCTGCTCCTCCTCCTTTGTTCTAGAATGGTTGTCATCGAAGACGTACTTCTTTCCTCTAGGCTGACCTGGCGCCCACCCTAGTTTTTGAATGGCCAATCCCAAGATAGGGAAGTGGTCGTAGATCCATGTCTATATTGACATTTTTGCAAGTTTTAGGAAATTGATTCTTCAATGGTACAAAAATAAAAAAACAACCAAGTATGTAGGAATAATAAAAATACTTGTAGTAGACTCACGTTCCCGGCCACTTGGCTAATTCCAAGCCTCGACGCCTTTCTCAACTCTTCCATCAACCACGCATGGCATGCCGTGCCCCAAGAGTACTCATGCACTTTATTGAGGGGATCCGGAAGTTGTAAAAGGTTGGCGTCGACCCGATTGCCACTAGTATTGGGGAAAATTACACATCCCAATACACATAGGAGATATGTGGTCGCCGCATGGTTCACTTGCTCATCAGCTAAAGTTCCATTCTCTTCTTTTTCCTTGGTCCCCTTGAACATATCCATCAGAGTACCAATGTTGAATTGTCTGGGTCTATACCCCATGCATCTCTTGAACTCAGTTTTTGATGTTTCTTCATCCCAACCAAAACACTTGTTAGTTAGAGCATAGAGTTTGGCCCATTCCAACTGCTTTGTGAACTCAGCCCTGACACCGTTTCCATGGTCAGGGAGTCTAAGAATCTGCACAACATCATCTGGGGTAATCGTCATCTCTCCAAACGGCATATGGAAGGTGTCGGTCTCAGGATAAAGTCTCTCCACAAACGCCGATATAGCCACCCGGTCATGTTCCAAAGATAGAGTTTTCAGCAGCATTAGCCAACCCCGAATTTGCAATAATTGTGTTGAACCGTTGACACTCACCGGATAAAGGCCATTCCAGCATTTTAGGTGGTGCGGCGGTGGGTTTGAGTAAACGAACCACATCGGAATGGTACTATTATACACATGACAAGTTAAAAACCAATTATAATTACCTAAACTTATTACCCTTAAAACTACTATTACGATTACACAATAAATATGTACATAAAACGGATACGATTATTACCTCAGTTTCATATATTTCTCTTGCCCAGGAATCTTTGTATCCAAATAACAATTCTCCTCCATCAGCCGGCATCCCAAGGATTGTTCCTTATGGAATATCCTTCACCTTGAGTTCTTTTGGGACAAGGTGTTTCGCCTTCTTTCGAGGAGGAATTTTCTTTTCCCTAACTTCTATTTCTTCTTGCGCACCACTGGGTTGTCCAGCTTCCATAAATCTTTCTTTTGGTGCTTCTGGTTCAATAGCAGGTTAAATTTTAGGATGTGATTGTGGAGCAGGTGGTTGTACAACTGATTGAACTGGCTGTGATTGTGGGGCACTTGGTTGAACACCTTTTTCAAGTGGGTCTACTTGTGGGGCAGGTTGTTGAGTTCCATCTTTAGCACTTGAAGTGGATTTAGTGACCTTAGCTCTCCTGGCACTAGCTGTCAAGTTCTTACACCTTTCCAGCCTTGCACTATCCGAGACCACTGCGTCTTCGGGTTTTTTTTCCTCGCCTATCCCTAAATAGCATGAAAAGGTAAAATATATTTATAATCGGAAGTATAAGTTAAGCATAAGCGTCTGATTATAAATAATCGGAAGCCTAAATTCACCATACTCCAGCGAATACACATAATCGGACACCAAAAAAATATTATACTTGCCGAATATGCAGCAGTTTGTGTCCAGGAGATATATAAGCCTATTATAATCGGAAGGAAACCTATGATTTTAGCAACCAAATATGACAAATGTTCATTAACAGTGAGAATTGGAGCAATAATCGGAAGTTTGCAAAAATATATAACCTCCCGATTCTGTGTAATAACCGAAAACCCTAAGAAAAAATTTCGTGGTTTCTTCGAATTAAAGTAATACAAACCCAAATCTAACGGTAGAATGTTACCTAATTGGGGCCATTTGAAGTTGCCTGAGAGTTTGGTTATCGGAATCATCTACATCAGGGTCACCGGTTTCATCACCTTGTTCGCGTTCTTCGTGTTCTTCGGTGAGAACCTCTTTATTACGGGCAGGCACTCCAATGTTTGAATCACCCCCATGAACCACATTTTGGTTTCGACCCGATTTAAGCACTTTATCTTTCATCTTCTTAGAGAATATTCGACGATTATTCGATTCGACGATTAACGATAACGATGTATTGTAGCGGAGTAAAAGAGGGGGAGAGTTTTGCTCTCTGTATTCGTAGAGCAAGAAGAGGATGGGAGAGTTGAAGTTGAAAAGAAACTAAATGAAAAAAAAATTTAGGTTGACATCGGTTTTATCTTTCAAAGGTACTATAATCGGAGGTGAAACTAGACAATTTTGCTACCGATTATATGTTTCCCCTAAACGAACCTTTGCCAAAATTGATAAGGTTTTAGGTTAATGAAGCAGCCCCAACCACTTGGTGCGTGTTTGCGACGTATCATAATCGGAAGTGTATTATACTAAATTAACTTCCGATTATAGGTTGCCCCAAAAATGAGTTTTCCCAAAAACCCTTCAATTCCAAAATTTTGAAATTAAATATAATCGGTAGACAATTTGGCTACCGATTATATGTTTCCCCTAACCACTTGGTGCGTGTTTGCGACGTATCATAAACGGAAGTGTATTATACTAAATTAACTTCCAATTATAGGTTGCCCCAAAAATGAGTTTTCCCAAAAACCATTCAACCCCAAAATTTTGAAATTAAATATAATCGGTAGACAATTTGGCTACCGATTATATGTTTCCCCTCACCAGTTGGTGCGTGTTTGCGATGTATCATAATCGGAAGTGTATTATACTAAATTAACTTCCGATTATAGGTTGCCCCAAAAATGAGTTTTCCCAAAAACCCTTCAATCCCAAAATTTTGAAATTAAATATAATCGGTAGACAATTTGGCTACCGATTATATGTTTCCCCTAAACGAACCTTTGCCAAAATTTCACAAGTTTTAGGTTTATTCCAGCCAGCACTAACCACTTGGTGCGTGTTTGCGACGTAGCATAATAGGGGGGTTATTATACTCAATTAACTACCGATTATAATAATCAGACTCTTTCACATGCAATCGGTAGGAAAGGTACTATATTATGGTGTTAGGAATTTGTTTTGGAGTAATAGTCCCAATGACTCCAAATTGAGTGAGAGAAGGAGAAGAAAAAATAGGAGAAGTGGGTATATTTTTCCACTACTTCCGATTATTGGTAGCCAACTTCCATAAACATGAATGGGTACGAAGAAGTACATGAAGTTGTTGAAGTTCAAGATTCATTACCGTTTAACGATGACGATTTGGGGTATTTATTAAATGATCCACACTTTGATGGAGATGAAACCCTAGAGGACGATTTCATGGAAGAATATGGACAATCACCCGAAATAAAATTCAACGATGCATCAAACAATCAGGTATGTTGTTAACAAACTCTAATAGCAATGTTATGTGTGCTTGTGTGTGATTTTCAACGTGAAAATTCGTCACCTGTTATGCATTGAATGCCATTAACGACTATTAATCGGTAGTCATATTAGTATAATTATCTACCGATTATTGACAATCGAGAGTATTTTATGTATTAACTTACCGAATACAATAAAAATCCCAAATTGAGATGTTTAATTTGTATTGATCGGAAGTTTTATAATTAACAAAACTTCCGATTATCAATAATCGGTAATGTGTGTTAGTATTCTTTTACCGATTGTTATACAATCGGTTGTACAATCTTAAAACTTTTATCCGATTATTAATGCGTAACTTGTTGTTGTGGTGCCTAGGATGGCGAATATTATTTAAGGCCTGATACTGCCGCACACTATGAAAATGATTTGGTATGTTCATGAATTATCTTTTCTTTTTCGAATCATGTATGTTATATGGTTATGCTTATTTTGTTTGTTTTGTTTTATACGCATTTAGATATTTCAAAGTAAGAAGGGGGCCAAGGATTGGATAATGAACAAGGCAAAAGAGAACATGTGCGTGGTAGTTCAAAACCCTTGTGTGAAGAATATTCGGTTTGAAATGACTTGTGAGCGAGGTGGGGTGAAGAAGAGTCACGAGGGAAAGAATAGTAAGTATTTAAGAAAGACGGAGAGAAATAAATACCGAACTCATACAAATAAAATTGGATGCCCCTTTAAGATTGTCTTCTATAAGCCCAATGGTAAGGATAGTGTAGAGTGGAAAATGTCTAAAGTTGCTAATGGTTGTCATAACCATGATGATCCGGATACTCTTGTTGGACATGTAATGGTTGCGAAGTTAAAACCACATGAAATGGAGACGGTGCGGGCAATGCGGATCCAAAAGGCGAGTGCGATCTTAAGTAAAATTAAGGCGGACGACCGCGACAACTTGTCTTCTTTGTCTACTATTCAGTCGGCGCTATCTATGATCAAAATGACGGAATGGGATGGTAGAACGGTCATGCAACAATATCAGTGGTTAGTTGTGTTACACGACTACACGTTGAGAACGGAAGAAAGGGATGGTAAAGTGGTACGTATTTTCTTGGCACATCCCGAAATGATAAAATTGGCTCAGTGTTTTCATCAAATTTTGTTGATAGATGCCACTTACAAGACAAACAAATATAACATGCCGTTGTTGAACATTGCTTGTCACACGTCGGACAAAAACACGTTTACAATTGCATGGGGTTTAATGGATCATGAGAACAACGTGAGTTTCATTTGGATGTTGGAGACGTTGAGGTCCATTTATAATGGGGATGATTTTCCGAGGGTTATTGTAATGGATAATGATCAAGCATTAATGCATGCAATAAGGGTTGTGTTTCCTGAAACCCGAAACTTGCAATGTACGTGGAACATTCAATGCAACATCAAACACAATTGCCATCTCCATTTCCAAGCTAAAAAACCAAAGAAGGGTACCAAGAGGTCGAAGGAAGAGGATGAGCGCATTAGTAAATTAACCGTGCAAGAAAAAGAGGAACAAAAGAGGTTATTGATGAAAAATGGAAGGAGGATGGAATTATTTGGAAAATGTTCATGAAAGCGTGGGACAAAATCGTGTGGTCGAAGACCGAGGAAATTTACGAACGGAACTTGAAGGAATTGGAGGATGAATATGGCAAGGACTACCCAAAACCGGTTGAATATTGTAAAACACAATGGTTAACGATCAAGGAGAGGTTTGTGTTTGCATGGACATATGAATGTCGCAATTTCAAGAACGAGGAGACAAGCATAGCGGAGGGGTCTCATGTCCGGTTAAAGAAAATACTTCTAGGTAGTCAAAATGGAGTTGTATCGATCCAAGAAGCAATTCATGAATTGAGATCTCGTTAAGATTAAGGGTTCTATGCAATTTAGTGTACATAAATTCCCAACGGAACATGAAAAGGAAAGATTGCTTCTAAGGGGAATTGTTCATAATGTTTCAAGATGGGCAATAAATCACATGATGAAACAATTGAAGTTATATAAAAATTACAATGACGAGAATACGGTTTGTGTTTGCAAAGATATGATAGGTATTGGTCTCCCATGTCATCATAAAATGGGTACGTACGTCGATGTGATTGACATCAATGATATTCATCCATTTTGGAAGCAATTAAGTTTCACTCCAAGCACCCCCGTAGTTGATGGTCCGTCGTTCTTGGATTCGGAATTGTGTGCAAGAATAGCTGAGCGTTATGCTACAACAAATGGCGCCAAGAAGAAAGTATTGATGCATGATTTGGAGCAAGCTCTTCACCCTAGTCTAAGGGAGGTTGATGAACCTATTAAGAAAAAGAGGGCGGGTAGGCCCTCCAAAGTGTCTTGGGCCATGGGAAGAAAATAATTGAAAGAGTATTTGTCTAATCAAAGAATATTGTGTAGGCATGAGCGTTCGGAATCCGAATTTGAGGATGAGCCGCAACCCAAGAAAAGAGGTCGTCCAAGAAAAGATCAAAGTGGACCAACCGGCCGACAAGTGGGCCCAAATGTCTCTACGAAGCCTTCTCAAGTGAGTCAAGCCGAGGCGGTGGAAGAATTTGTGTTAGTGGAGACCCAAACTACCTCCGTAGTTATAGATCAAATGAGCAACTACCAAGAAACACAATCAACGGAAATGGTGACTATAAGAGAGAAGTATGGTACTCTTCGTTGTCCTAGGGATTTTCATGGAAAACCTACGCGATCAAGGTATACAATTATAGAAGAGTATATGAAACAACTCCCTCCCATGATTATTCCATTTGTTTTGTCCACCGACGAGGTGGATGGGGATGGTAATTGTGGATTTCACGTCGCTACGGAACAAATTGGTTACTTTGGAGAAGTTTTGGACGAAGATGTCACCGAATTCCAATATTTAAGAACTAAGATGGCGGTATAACTAATAAAGGACAAGTATTTCTATATGGGGATGATGAAGCAAGGAGATAGACACTACAAAGAGCTAGAGTTCAAAAACTTAGTTGCGCGTGTAAAGTGCCGAAAGGGATTGAAGACCATCGGATCCAAGTATTGGATGAGAATGCATTCATGTGGATATCTCTTAGCGGATATTTTGAATTGCGTGGTACATTTATTTGTTCCACCTAAGTATGGACATTCCTTTACGTTTGCACCTACAAGGATGGTTTGCGATGATTCGGTTAAAGATAGAAGAATTGTGATGGCATTTGTGAATGAGATGCATTTTATCGGTTTAAGAGTAAAGAGAAATTTCCCATTACCTCTTTTGGATGGTGCGACGGATTACTTCACAATGAATCATTGTAAGGATTGGTTGAAACAATATGAGACCAACATGTCCGATTGGGATCGCGTCATGAAAATCAACTTTCCGGCAGGCATACTCGAATTAGTTCCCTCGGATGATGAAGATGAATGATCGTTACTTGCGGAATTTGTATTTTTTGGAATTTTTTGGAATGCTCTGTGAAGTATAAATCTATAATCGGTAGTTAAATTATAAATATGTCAACCGATTATAAATTCTTTTGTAAACAGACTCAATCAAATTTATAATCGGTTATTAAAACTTCTATGTTACCCTCCGATTGCAAGTCTAACAAAATTACTGAAATTTATTCCCCAGAATCGGTAAATAACATCTTACATTAACATCCGATTGTCACCAAACTCTGAAAAAAAATTGAAAAAGTTTCCAAGAATCAGTAGACAAAACAGAACATATACGTCCGATTATTATCAAACTCTGACATGAAAAGATGAAAATCTCCCCAGAATCGGTAGATAAGAGATAACAATAACTTCCGATTGTAAAAATTAATCAATATTTATATTGTGGTCACGGACTTCGGGAATTCATAACTCCCATCATAAGTGAATTCTTCGCCCTTTTCCACAAAGTACTGTCTTTTTGCGAGTGCCTCCTACATAAACAAACACAAAATAATGCCAAGTTGGTTTTAGTAAGAAGGATTAGATACCCGGTGTTAAAAATAAAGAATTTAAACCATACTTACAAATTGTTGGATTGACAAGCTTAAGTGGCTAGTATTAAACATCCTCTTTTGTATCGTTATATAATCATTTACCCCTTTTTGGACAAGTCGGAAACGATCATGAACTTGTTGGAGTGATCTTTGCTTTGGATTTCCATACTCTCGCACAAATTGGCTATATACCCTCGACCAAAAGACTTCGACTGTTAACGTTCCCGCTATGACATCTTCACGTCTTGTTTCATGATACCAGGTTTTCACAATGACCAAATCTTCTGCTGCGTCAAATGTTGCCATGCTAGTAAGTTGAGATATATAAGAAATGAACTAGAGTAGACGATGGAAAAGATATTTGTAGAATACACAATGTTATATATGTGTTGTTTGTTGCATAAATAAGAAGAGTTTAACCACCTTATATAGATGACACTCCCAACGTCTCTTTTTTTGGAAAATATGGCCGTTGATGCGTACTTTACAAGACTGTACTGAAGTTGCGTACAATTATTACACATAATCGGTAGTAAATTCTGTAACATAAGTAACCGATTTTGTTAACTAGGAACCTTAGGATACTTGTCAAACTTCCGATTATAGACTGTTTTGTTAACAGGGTAGAAAGTTTCATTAGGGAGGTATAATCGGAGGTTTATCAATATGTTTTCGCTACCGATTTTGTGTGGTTTTCGAGGCTCGACTTCAAAAATAGCCATTGGAGTATAATCGGTAGTTAAATAAATAACATAAACTTCCGATTTTATTGGTGTTTGGGAAATTCAGTACAATATCACCTCAAAATCATCATAATTTTACGTTGAACTTCCACAAATTCTATTACAATGTATTGTGATTAGCGTCGTGGACGTGTTGGACGAGTCCTAAACGGATTAAATCTTTCCATCGCCATAAGGATTCTAAAATGAGCTTCATAACGGAAGCTTGATATTTTCCATCTCCGCCATTCCCCGAGAGATTTTTCTATAACCTCATCATTGGTTGCACCCCTCAATCGATATTGATTCACAAGATAAGTTAAATCGACAAATTCTCCGACGCGTCCGTTTATTGAACCAATTCGGCAGAAAAGATCAGCATAGTGACGGTTGTTTGGGTTACCGGTGTCGGCGCAGAATTTTTCGTGAATTCTCCCCAAATAACTCATACTCATTATGCCTCCTTGCCTCCGTTCTGCTCCCCGTCTCGGATAGAATTGAACGTAGCGCCTACATAAAGATAAATATTCTTCAATCGTGAACTCCGTTGGATTTATGAATGGTTGGGCCATTATGTTGAAGATGAAGTTGGAGAGAGTTTACAGGTATTTATGTTCCATAGAGGGTACAAGGATACAATCCTTATATAGGGTTTAGAGTTCCAAAGGCTCTTTTTTTGTTGGGGAAACTGTATAATCGGTAGCCAAATAAGGTATTTAGCTACCGACTATACAGTTTCCCCAAATTTTGTTTTGGTATTTGGCTACCGATTATACAGTTTCCCCAAAAAAATTTTTGGGAGATATCTCAAATTTACGAATTTGAGAACTATAATAATCGGTAGTTTATATGACTACCGATTATAAGTTGCCCCAAAAATGTTTTTGGGAGAAATCTCAAATTTTACGAATTTGAGAACTATAATAATCGGTAGTTTATATGACTACCGATTATAAGTTGCCCCAAATCTCTTCTTTGGGAGATACTATAATCGGTAGTATAGTGAGGTTATTATTACTACCGATTGTTATAGGACCAAGATTCACGTTTGGTACGAAATCTATATTAATCGGTAGTCAAATATGATTACTAACCTTCCGATTTAGTGATACACAATCGGACACAAAATTGCTTCCGATTATATAAGGGCATTAACGTAATCTCCACGTTTTTCGACACCCCTTAACGTGGCCTCTGGGTTGGGAATAAAAAAGTCGCCCTTAATTGCTACTGAGTCGCCCCTAAATGTGGGAGGCAAATGAACATTATCCCATATATATATATATTTTATAATCAAAGGCCTGCGAACATGCTAAAGGTCTGATGAAATCGCTGGAGCTAGGAAAGCAGGAGGCATAAACCAAAACATAGAAGTTTTTTCTGTTTTGCCCAAAGAGTTAATTCATGGGCGACAGAGTTACAAATTCTTGGTTGAAAAGTAAAAATACAAGCAATTAAACTAGAAGCAAAAAATTAAATGTCTTTGAAAATAGCATATGTCCTAGCATCACCCTCAAAATTCCCTGAGGATAATGGTTCCACCAAGTTTTTTGCATCAGATTCAACAATGAGATGAGAAATCTTTTGTTCCACAACTTTCTTGAGAACTCCCTAGATAGCTCTAGCTTCAGCTGACCTCACTTCAAAGACCAAGGCAGCACAGAGGGAAGATTTACTAGAATGGTCTCTCATCACATAACCTGCACCATTATCTCCAGAGATATCATCATAGGCTCCATCAGTGTTACATTTAAACCATCCAACCATAAGGGGGCATCCATTTGTGATTCAGACCAACAAGACTAGGAGTAGAGGTAACAACAAAATTCTTTCTAGTAAGAATCATGGATTTAGCTCTTTCCAAGACTGAAAAATGGTTTTCAGACAAGTTTTGGAAAACCAAATTATTTCTACTAGTCCAGATAGACCATAAAATAGAAACAAAGAGTTGTTGATCCTCATCAGGCAATCTAGAGTTTTTTTTTCCAACAACCAGAAAACAAGCCACTGCTGGAAAAAAATTGGGAAAAGAAAGCAGTATTTATACAAAACTTAGATAGAAACCAAACTTTAGAGGAGAAAGGACACAAAACCAAAGCATGCATACTAGTTTCAGAAGGATCCTTACACCATGAACAATCAACATAATGCATAGGCATTCTGGTATGGAGAACAATTCTAGCTGGTAAAGCATTTTTTGCAGCTTTCCAAAGGAAAAGTTGATTTCTGTAAGGAACTCTAATTTTCCAGATGTGTAACCAAAGAGTCTTAAAGGGAGAGGGGTAAGAGCCTCTGAGTCCTAGATAAGCATATTTAGAAGAAAATTTCCCATTTTTCGAGAGGTCCTAAGCCCTCCTATCAGGAGTGCAAAGCTGGCTTAAGGGAATTGTGATAATCTTCTTAACAGAAGCATTATCAAAATGAGTTATGAGTCTAGAAACAATCCAAGTTCTAGTAGTATTATTAATAAAATAATCAACAGTTAAGCTGGTATTAAGGGGAGTACAAGGATTAGGAGTGGCAGACCCTAGGCTTGGTATCCATTTATCACACCAAGGGTTGATAAATTTGCCATCTCCTACAATCCAAGACTCAAAGGGTTTAATCAACTCCTTAATAGCATGAAGACACTTCCAGGTCCAAGAGCAATGGCGATGACACTTGGCATTGAGGAAATCAGTCCTAGGAAAATATTTAACTTTTAGAATTTTAGCTAACAAACAGTCAAGTTTTCAATGATTGTCCAGGCATTTCTGGCTAGCATGGCCAGATTATTCAACTCAGCTTTTCTAAATCCCATACCACCTTCAGATTTAGGGGAGCAAAGAGTATCCCACCCCAAAAGATGAAGTTTTTTTTATCTTTTGGATCCAAGAATTCTCCCCACCAGAACTTGCAGAGATGGGCATCCATCTGTCTACAAAGATGCTTAGGGATTAGAAAAGCTCCCATTTGATAAAGTGGAATAGCCTGACCAATCTGTTTAACCAGAGTAGTTCTAGCAGCCTGAGAAAGAAGTTTATGGAGCCAAACAGTAATTCTGGCATCAACAGCTTGTAAAATGCTCATATGAGTTTGAATTTTAGAAAATTGAAAGAAAGTAGGGGTACCCAGATATTTCTCCCCCAAATCCCTGCTTTGGATATCCAAAATATTGGCTAAAATGGATTTCCTATGTTCAAGGATTTTCCTACTAAAAAGAATACCAGACTTATCAAAATTTATTTCCTGACCAGAAACAAGGCAATACTTTTGAAGATAACTCTTTATGACATTAAAATTTTCAGTAGTAGCAGAAGAAAACAGAAGAGAGTCATCAGCAAAAAGAAGGTGAGTCATCTCAGGGGAAATTTTACAAATATTTATACTTTTAAGAGAACCATTCCTTTGGAGACTATCTATATAAAAGGATAAAACCTCAACACAGATAATGTAAAGGTAAGGGGATAAAGGATCTCCTTGCATAAGACCTCTTTCATGTTGAAAAAAACCAGTAGGACTACCATTAAGAAAAACATAATAAGAAACAGTAGACACACATTGATTTATGAGTTTGATCCAGTTTTCAGCTAGGCCCATTTTTCTCAGGACTTTTTCTAGAAAACCCCATTCCAATTTATCATAAGCCTTAGACATATCAAGTTTAATAGCAGCAGTGCCCTAAACTTTGTCATTATGATTGACCGAATATATGGCTTCATTGGAAAGAAAAATATTATCAGAAATACTCCTCTTAGGTATGAAGGAACTTTGGTTTTTGGATCTAATGTTGTTCATAAAAGGTTTGAGTATGTTAGCAAGAGTTTTAGAGAGGATTTTATAAATGAAGTTACATAAACCAATTGGTCTGTACTAGGGGTGGGACTTGGGTTGGTTGGGCGGGTTAGAAGGCTTGGCCAAGGCAAACCCGAGATAGGAATTCTTTGCCCAGATTTCCATCGAACCCGTGGAACCCATTGAGGTGTTTCCCAAGTCCTCCCAAGTTATGTTCCTCGGGTTGTCCCAAGTTCTACTAGACATACAAGTTTGTTAATGTCATAATAATAAATTTAGTTATAATAAGATTTAATTGCTCCATTTATTTCAAATTTCCAAATAACGGAATATTATTTACAATAATATAAACTCTTTTCATATCGAATGATTAATGAGATAGATATAATTTATATTTTGATTAATAGATTTGAAGATAATATCTAAAATTTCTCTAAATAGATGATAATACTAATTATAAAAAATATCTTATATATAGTTCTTCGGATTGGGAGGGTTGTTTGAGTTATAAATATTTATGCCCATGCTTGCCCAAATTTAACTCAGGTTCATAAAATTTATGCCCAAGCTTGCCCAAAGTTTTGAAATACGTTGCCCATGTCCGCCCAACGTTCGGGTTGGGCATGGGTTGGGTGGGTTGACCCAACCCAAGTCCCACTCCTAGTCTGTACTAGTTAACCAGCTCAGCCAAAGGGACTTTGGGTATGAGAGCTAGGTTGGTATGGTTGAACACTTTAGCAATGTGACCAGTTCTAAAGCAAGTCTGGGTCATATCTACAAAAGCTTCACCCACTATATCCCAATGTTTTTGGTAGAAAATACCAGTAAAACCATCTGGTCCAGGAGATTTTTTGCCTCCCATTTGAAAAACAACATTTTTGATTTCCTCAGCAGTGAGGGAATATTCAATAAATCATTATCCTCAGCCATAAACTTAACAGGGAGATCAATTAGGATTTCTTCCTGAAATTGTTGGGGTTAAGAGGAATAAATATTTTTGAAATAATCTATGAATGAGTTCCCAATAATATCTCTATCAGTTAGAATAGCATTGTTAGAATTCTTGATCCAACTGATAGCATTCCTCTTTCTTCTGAAAAGAGTAACTCTATGAAAATAAGGAGTATTTCTATCACCCTCAATGAGCCAGACTTCTCTAGACTTATCTTTCCAGTAAAGTTCCTCTAGGGTATAGAGATACTCTAATCTAGCTTTAAGTCTACAAGTAGAAGTGGTGTCAGTAGGATTAGATATATGTATATTTAACAAGTCCTTTCTAGTGGTAGATATATCAGATTGAATATTAACAAAAGAAGATTTGTTCCAATCTCTAAGACCCTTTTTAGTATTAAGAAGTTTGGATTTTAGTTTATAGGCAGGGGAACCTATGACATTTACAGACCAAGAATTAGCAATGATATCTCTATAGGTAGGATCCTCTATCCAGTTATCCATAAAATGGAAAGTCATAGGAATACTATTTTCTTCATAATTAAAGCCTATATGCACAGGACAGTGATCAGAAGAATCCCTTGGGAGATTATTAACACAGAATTTAGGACAACTCTCCTCATCCATTTGGTTAATAAAACATCTATCAAGTCTTTCAAGAATTAAATCAGGTCCTTGTTGCATATTAGACCAAGTGAATCTTGGGCCAGAAAACCCAGGATCATGTAAACTATGAGTAGAGCAATTTTTTTTAAAGCTCAAAATCAGAATCATTCACTTCAAGACCACCATTTTTATCCTCAGTTCCTAAAAGAGTATTAAAATCACCAATAAAAAAAACTGGTTCACCAATGGGAGCAATAAACTGATGACATTGTTATTCCCAAAAATAAGCTCTTAGAGATCTATTAGGTTCACCATACACAAAATGAATGTGGCAAGTTTTAGAATGAATGATGTCATTAGAAGTCATATGGAGATATAACATTCAAATGAATTTCTTTTTTCCAAGCCAACACCAGACCTCCACTCCTACCAACACTAGGGACATTGAAAGTACAGGGAAAGCCCATATTTTTTAATTTCCTAACCACCAAATCTTTACCCATTTTTGTCTCAGAAAGAAATAAAATTTCCGGGTTAACATTTTTACAAAGCAAGCTAATCTCTTTATTAGCAGATTTCTTTCCAAAGCCTCTAATGTTCCATGCTATGAGATTTATGTTGTTGATAGGGAATTGATTAATGATCAGATTAGGATTATCAAGAATAGGTTTATTAGGAATGGAATTTACCTGAATGGGATTTCCAGAACCACTGCCAAGAGAAGAATTGGATCCATCACCACTTTGAGTAATACTTTGGGAAGTAATCAGATTAGGAGTGGCAGCATTGAGAGGGGAATTATTGCAGACGCCATTGATTCTTGGGGATGTATCAGCAAGAACAGTAAAAGTACCAAAGGAGTTGAATCTGGTTTGGGTATTGAGAGAACAATCAGACAAGTCTATATCTGTTAATTCACCCAGATTGGTGTTTGGAGAGCATAGATGAGCAAAATCCGGCTCACTGGAAGTATGATCTTCAGAAATGGCTTCAAGACCATCTACATTTGAATTTGCTCTGGTATGCTTCCTCAAGTCAGCCCTGGGATTGATCTTTCGTTTGAGATTTGCTATAGCATCTTTTTCAGCAGAACTAATAGCTCCTCTAGTGACAATAGGGATGATATTTGGTAAAGTAGTAGTCTTGAATCTTCTTGATGAGTTGGTAGTACGAATCGGCCTACTAGGAGTTGACTCGGAACCAAGAACTAAGGCAGTTACAGTAATATTTTGGGTGGTGAGCTGTTTAACTATGATAGGCAAGACATTTTCCATTTGAGTTGTACGCTTTTGAACAGGGCCAACATCAAATATTTTCAAAGCAGAGGATCTATTGACAAAAGGGCCCATCTGAAAGGTGTTTGACAGAATTTGTTGAGTAGTGTTTTCCAATCTTTGATCAACCACTACAGCTTTTCTCTTAGATTCAATTTCAATAGGTGGACTCATTGGGGTATCTTGTATATCCTCCATATTTTGAGTGTTAGTCTCAGAAGTACTTGCCGATGAAGTATCTGTATCTTTGACAGGAGACGACATCATTAGTTTTGAGACTCTTGGGATAGTATAGTTGGTGCAGTTGGGATTCAATTCTATGATTTTCTTTTGTTTAAGCTTCCAAGCAGGGAAATTTTGATCCTTGTGATCAAGAATGCGACAAGAAGTACAGACGTATCTTGGAACTATGATATGTCTGCATTCAATGAGAAAAGGTTCACTTCTTCCATTATTAAAGAGGGGGGTGCCTGTTGGTAAAGCTTTTTGGACTGGAATTCTGATACAAAATTTAATATTCTTCTTGTGGGTATGCTTGCCAAAAGGGTTATGAGCTTCAATGAGAACACCCATGTCTTTAGAGAGGAGATTCAGATCCTCAAACTTTGTGCACTCATTTGGTATGTTACACAGTATAAACCACATAATCTCCTCATCAAAGGTGATTTGTTGGTTTGGGAGCCACCCTTCTGTTGGCACAACTTCCAGTACTGAGAGATAACCACATACGAACCATGGTTTTTGAGAGTTGGTTCTGTTAAAATCCTCCTCAGAGATGAAACGGATAAAGACTTTGTTTTTTTGACCATTGAAAGTTGTAACCGAAGGATATTGGGCCAACGGCTAATTATTACATATATAATATCTCATTGAAGTAGTCGGGATAAGAGTTTCACAGCATATGTAGCAAGCCATACACCATTTCCAGTTAGTATCAGCTTCAGCTAGAATCACCCTCTTATCAATAAAAACAGGTTTTGTAAGAGAGGAAGGAAGGTTTAATTTTTCAGACATTTGAGAGGAGAGAGTTTGGATATCGAGGTCGAGGTTGTGGGATTTATCAGGAGAAGAAGTATTTTCCATGGTGAAAGTAATGAGAATATATATTTCAAATATTTGGATGAACTTAAGATTCCCATTAGATATTATCAAATAGATAAATAATGAGGTAGAGTTCTGTTGAGTATTGTGTTGGTATGTGGAGTAGGCAAAGTAGAAAAGGGATGTGATAGAGAAATTTATAGTTTTTTGAAATCAACTACCTAAAAACTCAATACCATCCCTCACTCCAGAATAAAAGTAGCAATGGTGCTGCTTACCCTCCCTCTTATTGGTTGGTTACCGTAACCTCGCGCTCTCATTGGCTAATTGAGAAACCATTCGTATTCGTCCGATGAAATTTCGTTAGATATGGTGCGTTGATCTGACAATGTCCGGTGTACATTGGATGGATTAGTGGGACATACGCGACGGACGACCCCCATTATTTAGAAAAATTGCTATATTAGTTTCGTGTATTTATTGTGAAAATCCAGAAAATAAAGAAAACTACTATTTTAATTTTGGATATTTATGATTAAAATAAAAAAAATCAATTCAACATTGAAGATGATAAATTCTGCTTCTAATAAATTCAAAATATTTATGGAATAAAATAATCTTTTATAATTTTATGAAAATCCAAAAAATAAAAAAATTACTATATTAATTTTGGACGTTTATGATTAAAATAAAAAAAATCAATTTGTATTTATGAAATAAAATAATTACATTTATAATTTCATGTAATCATTATAAAAGATCCAGAGAATTAAAAAGATACTACATTATAATTTTGGACATTTATGATTTAAAAAAAAATCAACGTATTTACGGAATTAAAAAAGATTTATATTTTTTGAATCTTTTAAAATGAAAAAAAATATAGAAATAACTATATTAATTTTTAGTATTGATGATAAATATATAAAAAATACTACATTAATTGATATTTAAATTACTATTTATATTTATGTTAACAATATCCATTAATATATAACAAAAAATCTGATTATTTACCTGAAAACAATCTAACAAGTTCCATTAATATGGTTAATTTAGAACGCGCAATTGGGGGATAGTTTTATTAATTGGGGGATATAGCTACATGACAAAATAGGTGTCCCAACAACAATTCTGGGTTACCCCCTATGTATTTTTTTTTTTAATTCCTAATCTAGCCCCCACTCATTAGGATTAGTGATAATTATAATTAGTAAAATGTTAAGTATGTGGGGGATAAATTAGTGTGTTTTTAGTTTTATTTTTATTTGTGTGGGTTAGTTGAGAGTAGAAGGAGGGGGAAAAAAATGAGTGAATTTATTTTTTTTTTAAATGGAAGATGATTGTGATGAGAGACTTGCAGCTGCAGAATCTTTAGCTCAACTACAACAACAATCATATCATCAATCTTCGGTTAATGATAACAACTCACAATTGGAGTTATATGATGAACCAACACCCTTGGATCATGATTTTCGTGAGCATGAAGTGTTTTGTGAAGAACCAACCCAAGAAAGTAAACATGTCCATCATACAAGCAACCCCAACACACAGGTAATGTTTCAAAGGGGTCGAAAATTTCATTTTTCTGTTTCAAACCGCCATTTTTTCTCTAAAAAAGGTTAGTGTCGGCACACTCGTAGTATGAATACTACGCCGAAACTAGTGGTACCGGCGTGGTATTCATACTCCTTTCCATGCCGGTTCAGTATATCCCCCATTTTTGAAACAGTTCCGGCGTGGTATTCATACCAAATATCCATGCCGGTATACATTTACACTTTTTACCTACCACCGAATATTCCATGGAATATCCATACCGGCATGGTTTACTCCAAACTTCCTATTCCGGTACCACAAGTAAAACATACAGGAGTATTTGTTTTTCGATCTTAAGTACAAGCTTTCTATTTTATTTTTCGTAAACGCCGGCACTTAGTACCGGCGTAGTTTGAAATTTTTCGTGAATGCCGGTAATATGTACCGGCAGGGAACTTTACATATATACTATGCCGGTTTTACATGAAAATCATACATGAGTTAATGATATTTTGAACCTCTGTACCGGAATCTAATTTAAATTATCGTGGATGCCGTCACAAGGTACCGACGAGCATTTTATCTTTTCTACAATGTCGGCATCCCTTATCCCGGCATTGCTGTTCAAAAACATACATTGCCAGAACATTATTATGTGGAACTAATTCGATTTTCTTTTCATTCGTTCCTTAGGTTGTGACATACATCGCTCCAACTTCCAAACCTCTCTTTCGGGATACGTCCGAATACTATAAAATGCCTCGGGTATGTTACCAAACAATACTTTCACCTAGTTTTTACAATTTTATGTTGGGATTGCTTGTAACTAACCTTATAATCTTCCCTTTTTGTCCTTATATAGAGAATAAAATATCCAGCTGAAGCTATTGGTTGGGCAAAAGAGACGGCTCTTAAGAACACGTGTGTCTTAGTGAGGAATAGCCAAGGTTCAGATGTTCGTTTTGAGATGGTTTGTGAACTTCACGGAAAATACAAGGAGAATAGCCATAAGATAAAGGGTTATGTATATGAAAAGAGGACTAATAGGGTATACAAGACTAAAACGAGGAAGTATGAGTGCCCCTTTAAGCTTGTATTCCATCTAAGAGACAAAGGAAAAGAAGAAGAAGAATGGGATTGTACGGTTTGTTTTGGGCGTCATAACCATCGGGATCAGAATGATTTTGTTGGTCACTCCCTAGTTGCGAAGCTAAAACCTCATCAATTTGAGGATGTAAAGATAATGACCAAAGCATGTATCAAACCAAGAGTGATTCTCGGAGGCTTCAAGAAAAAAGATGAGACAAACGTTTCTTCCCTAAGTACAATTTATAGCGCACAAGCAACCATTAGAAGGTTGGAATGGGAAGGGAGGACCGTTATGAAAGAATTTGAGAAGATAGTTTGGGATCACAACTACACGCGAATCATTAAAAGAGGTCCGGATGAGAATCCCCTTCAAATATTCATTTCGCATCCTTTTCTTTCACAATTGTCTCATACGTGTTGTGATGTGCTTATGATGGACTGCACCTACAAGACAAATAAATACAACATGTCGTTGTTCAACATTGTGGGGAAAATATCGGACAAGGTAACATTCACATTGACTTGGTGTTTAATGGAAAAAAAGAGGGATTACACTTATCATTAGGCATTGCGACAATTGAAATTATTGTTCCCGGAAAATCGATTTCCGAGGGTCATCATAACCGATCAATTTGACGCATTAATGAATGCCATATCCGATGTATATCCGGATGCTCAAAATTTCCTATGTACATATCATATAGGTGAAAATGTGAAAAAACATTGTCATGCTTTGTTTGAACCCTCTAAGGTGGATATTAAGAAGAGAATGGTTGCGCAACTAGAGGAAGATGTTCGCAAAGAGAAACTATCGCCCGAAGAAGAAGAAAATGAAAGAGGAAACATTAAAGAGCGAGTCGACAAAGAACACGGTGAGAATCACAAAAGGTGGTTGGAATTTCTAAAGGATTGGGAGAAAGTTTATTGGTCTCTTACCGTGGACATGTATGAAAAGAGATTGAATATGTTTATTTCCAAATATAACGAAGTGTATCCAAGTGCTGTCTCATATTGTCGGGATAATTGGTTGGATAAGTTCAAGGAAAAATTTGTGCGTGTGTGGACAAATCGTTATAGAAATTACGGGAATGAAGCAACTAGTATAGCGGAGCCCTCTCATGGGAGATTTAAAGATCTCATCCAGTCCGGGCAAGGAAACGTGGTTACGGTCACCGAGGCAATGGAGAAACACTTTAAGGATGATATCGATAGGATCAAGAAGGCTTTTGAGAAAAGCTCAATGGAAAGGATGACTCAATTTCTTAAATATACTAAGTTGCTCCAAGGAATAGAGTTCAACGTCTCCCATTGGGAAATAAAACATATGATGAGATAAATGCAATATAAGAAAAATTACGGAAAACCGGGTGATGTGTGTATTTGTCCCGACATGTCTTCATTGGGGCTTCCGTGTCGTCATATGCTTGTGAAGTATGAAGAAGTGATACCTATTGATGTTATTGATCCGTTTTGGAAGCAACTAACTTTTGACCTTCCTCCTACGGAAGATCCTGGAAAATCACCATGGGTTACAAAGGAGGCCAAGGAATTCTATGAAGCTTACTCACGAGCCAACTCGGCTAGCCGACAAGTGTTGTTGAGCCAACTAAGGCTAATTACACGGCCATGGATAACACCAAGTAAAGATACAAGAAAGGGATATATGGCCGGTAGACCACAAACTAAAATTCCAAGGAGAAAACAAAGGAAAGAATTGAAAGAAATGACTAGACGTGAAGAAGAACTTGCGGAAACTAAGAGACGAGATCTATCCGCAAGTGAGATTTTGGAAACCAGATTTGCGGAAGCGCCGGTTCCAAACAAACGGGGTAGGCCAAAGAAGGAACCGATATCAAGTCAACATCAAACGATGGGTTCCGAAGCTACACCCATAGTCGATGTATCCGAGGTTCAAAGGAAAAGGGGAAGGCCGCCGAAGGTACCCACATTAAGCTACCAAGGACAACAAGGTGAGCATTCCGAGGCTACACCCATAGTCGATGTATCCGAGGTTCAAAGGAAAAGGGGAAGGCCGCCGAAGGTACCAACATTAAGCTACCAAGGACAACAAGGTGAGCATTCCGAGGCTACACCCATAGTCGATGTGTAGTACCAGAATATCGCTACAATATTATTCCTGCGATATTAACAATGTTTCTGCGAGCGTTACTGACGATTCTTCAACAACGCTTCACGAGCGTTGCAGAACAATTAAAAGAAACTGACGATGGAAGAAGTAAAAGAAGAATGTGTTGATTCTACGATGACCATCATTCTTGCGATAAGGAATATTGTAACGATCGCGATAAGATTGCAGAGTAGATCCGAATTAAGGGGAAATCTTAGATATCTTCCACTATATATTTTCCTATATAAAGAGCACGATAGATCCATAAAAGGATGATGTATTTTTTAGAGCTGAGAGAATTTTGAGGAGAGAGAAACTCCAGAAAGAAAGTTGTACTTCTGAGTTTTGATCTCTCTTGTAAATCTTCCTGAAAGTGAATTAATAAAAGTGTTGTTGTTCTTCCATAATTATGACTTAGTTTTCATAGATTCTTGACAAGGGTGTAGTGTAGGAAATCCTGCAACTACATTTTGGCGCCCAGAAACAGGGGGAATCAGTCTAAGAAATCTCAAATTGCAACTTGAAGATTTGAAAAAATTGTTAGAATTGGAGAAATGGCTAGAAGGAGAAGAAATACATCAACCACCAACAATCAGTGAGGAGGAGCAAAAGACTTGCAGGTGAAGGAACATGTGAATTAGAAGAATCTTTAAGAATAAGATCGGAAGAAATAGAACAAGAAATGAAGTAGAAAATTCAAATCAACAGAATTTAATCAACAAGCACAATCTCAAAATAGGGATGTGGATTATGATAGAGTGAGCATACACACTTGGAGATCGGATTCAATGGAAGAAGCAGAAAATTGACAATTAAGAAATGGAGAAGAAGGAGAAAGAAATCAAAGAATGGCTGGAGGATTAGTTCACGTGGGACGTGAAAATGGGACAGTAGATGATCTGAGGCAAAGAACACAGGAAGAAAGGAGATTAGAGGCGGAGGAACGTGCGAATCTAACAAGACAAAATCATGAACTAAGAATGGAGAATTTGAGGTTACAAAGAAGGAGGTCAAGAAGTACTGTAAGATCAAATTCAAGATCATTCAGGGAAGAACCAAGGCGAAATTCCCCAATGAGAAATGTTAGAGAAGAAGTACAAAATTTAAATGGAGAGCAACGTCATAGAGAGGAAGAGATAATTGGCGATCGTTATAATCTGCGTGACAATAGAAATCAAGAGGGAAGAAACAACCAAATTGAAGAAGAGAATCCAGAGGAAGGTAGGAGGATGTTTCATGAGAGAGAGAATCAAAGGAATCAAAGAATAATTGAAGAAGAAATTGAAAGATACTATACTGAACAAGCACGCCTGGCTTGCGAGAGAGAAATATTAAGAGCAGAAGTAGAAGAGCAAGAATTTCGAGAGGCAGTACGACAAAATAACCATGAAAATCGAGAAACAAGACGTACACAAAATCGCTATAATGATAATATTCAAGAGGAGTATGATAGGATACAAAGGAGAATAGAGAGACATCAAAGAGAAATGAGGAGAAATGAAGAAATTCGCAGAGAAGAAGATAGGAAAATGCGATTTCAAGAGGATGGTGAAAAAGAAAATCGTAGAGAAAGACAGGATGATGATGAAGAAGGAGATACGCAAAATCTCGCAAGACAAGAACGCAGAAGAAGGGAAGCTTCATTAAAAAGGCCAATGGAACAAAACTCAGTTGAGAATGAGAAAATTCTGAGAGAGTTAGAAGAAATGCGAGGAATGATAAGCAATAGAAGAGAAGGAGTTAGAAGGCAACTTGATGAATCTATTGAAGAAGCTGCGAGGACTCCATTTACTCAAGAAGTATAGTTAAGAGGAATACCTCCAAAATGCAATTTACCAAATAAGTTAACCAAAGATTTTTGATGGGACTACTTGTGTTGTTCAACACGTTAAAGCTTATGTTAGATGTATGTTACAGTGGGAGAATCATGATGCTGTATTATGCAAGTATTTTGCATCTAGCTTAACTAGCGAGGCGTTGAAATGGTTTGAGGGATTACCAAAGAATTCTATAACTTATTTTGATCATTTACAAGCTACATTCTTAGGAGCGTATATCAGTAACAATTCATCGCGGCCGGGTATTGAAGATGTGTTTTGGCTAAAACAAAGAGTTGGCGAGAGTCTGAAGCACTTAACCATAAGGTGGAAATCAATGTGCAGTGAGATGGCTGGAAGGGTGGATGAAAGATACCTGATCCTATCCTTCATTAACGCAATGTTTGCGACTAATTTGTTGTACATTCAAATTTTCAGAATCAAAAATACAATTAGCATGACAGAATTGCGAGAGCTACAGGAAGAATATATTGCTTTGGAGGAGAAACAAAATGAGATGGAATCATATCCAATTGTGAACACTAGCTCGCTAGAAGCAAGTGGAAGTTTGCTTCCTAAAATGATAAATAATGTGGCGAGCACCTCGCAGACACAACAAGAGAAAGTGGTGATTGATAACCAACAGAAATTAGTAGCGATGGGTAGTCGAGATCAGGAAGAATATGAAAGGGAGAAGAATTATTATAATCGCGGTGGTAATAATAAGATTCAAAGACTCGATCAACCTCAAGAGACTTATGGTGGAAAAAGGCAGAATAATTTTAAGGGACAAGGTAATCAGAGGATAATCTGGGAAGAAATTAAGATGCCTTCTCTCAATACTATCATAGAAAATATTTGGGAAGCTATCATTTTAATGGAAAATATACCTTCTCCATGGAACATGGGAAAAGAACCCCATCCAAACAATCGAAGTCAAGAATTTTGTCCTTATCATCATTTTCATGGTCACACAGTAAACGATTGTAGGAATGTGAAGAGAATAATTTTGAGGATGATTGACCAGGGAAAATTAAATCATTTTCTAGTAGGACATCCACAATCTCAAAGAATTACCGCCAACACTTTAAACTCGCAGAAAGTGAATGTTTGTAAAAGGAGCGGAAACATTTGTAATAGAAGTTGGAACCAAAACAAAGAATTTGTTTTGTAATTCTATTGTACATTCACGCAGAACTATAGAGGACTTCCATGACAATATCTTAAGCAGGGTCTTCGCGAGAAACATAGATGGAAGAGAGATATTGAATATCAAGAGATCCTCTCCATTAGAGGAGTGGAAGAATCAAACCCTATCTTTCACTACGAAAGATGTACCTGAGGTTGGCGAGCAACACGATAATCCACTGGTCGTACGATTAGAGATTAATCCAAAACAAATGCAAGAAGAAGATGAAGAGAATGATAGTAAAGTTGAAGATTCTTGGGCCATCAACAGAGTCTTAATAGATACAAGGAGTTCTGTTGATATCTTATTTTATCATACCTTTAAAACCATGGGAGGAAGATACGAATATCTAATTCCGTCAACATATAAAATTTATGGTTTTAATGGCACATCTAACAAACCAAAGGGGGAAATTGAAATGCAGATACCGTTAAAAGGAATATCTTCAAAAATATTATTTTGTGTTGTGGACATCGAATCAACTTACAATGCCTTGATAGGATGACCCTAGTTACACGGGATATTGGGTGTAGCATCTAATTATCACCAGTGTATCAAATTTCCTCATCTAAAAGGTGTCGGAGTTATTAAAGGAGATTGGGGAGAAAGCAAGAAATGTTATGAAATCGACATGAAGTCTTGCGAAGAAAGAGCCAAAAGAATGGAAATTGGAAGTGAAAAATTAGCAACGGTTTAAATGTGAAAGGTTAATGATTGATGCAATAGAACGAAAAGAAGATGTGAAAGTTGATGAAGAGCGTCTCGAAAAAGAGACAACAACAAAACGTGAAAAGCGTGAATTAGAAAATAGTAAGTAAAGAGGTAAAATGATGAACTTCAGAGAACTCTGCGAATAATTTGTTTGAAAAATATGTAATTGAACAAGATATTATGCTTGAAAGAATCGCAAAACTTTATCAAAATGATCAAAGTTATGAAATTCTATCAGAGTTACAATACTTGCGAGAAACGCGAATAAAATTTCGCAGAGACATAAGAATGGGACGAACTTTTATGGCGTGCACCCTAGTTCACGAATAAAATTTAGCAAGAGGAAAATGTAAGACCTAATAGCGCGTCATAAAAGGGGTATCTCTGGACATGACTCAGCGATAAGGTTATACCGCTGCTGGAACCTGAGTCATGCATACGATGGGGTTAAAGAAAACCTATCCGGGAGAGAGATCTTGGATTTCCAACTATATATGGTTATACCCTGGTTGGACGACTGAGAATCTCTTCTAAGAAGTGCAAATTATGACCAAGGCGCCGAGGTACATGGTTGATCCAAGGGTGCCCGGAGCGTACGAAACTCTCTTTCCATCCTTGGTAAGTCTTGGCTACAATGCACTTGGCCTGAAGAAAACCCCAACTAGGGTGCAGTCTTGTAACTATAAGCCATATAGGCATAAAGTACAAGAGTCTACGAACACAACTGGTTGTTGGCAAATCCGGATGGGGGGAGCTAGTCTTGTATGGCCGATGTTCCCTCCTTGAAGGGGCAACCAGGGGGAAGATAAGGGCGGAACCCTCCATTAGGGAGCTGATAAGTGTCTTAAGACGGCAATGTCATGGGGCTTTATGATCGCAAGAACATTTAGTCTTGTCATATTGTCGCGTAACGTAAATAATGCAGAGGCAAAAAGCCACGAGAGCAATGTTAAGATGAGATCAATGGGTTTTTACATGAAAGTGTAAAAACGTCCTGCGATTTCATCGCAAGACGACAATGTCATAAGGATAAATTCTTGCGAGAGAATGTATGCTTATCATATTTTCGCAAAGATTCTGAAAGAAACATGGATAAGACAAGATCAATGGATCAATACATGCAAATGTAAAGACGTCCTGCGATTTTGTCGCAGAAAGAAGAAGCGTGGCAAAATAAGCCCTTTAATTAGGAAGGAACAATAAGACCACAAGATTATTGCGATAATACTCGCAGATGTTATAAGAATTGCGATTTCACACAACTATTATTTGACGGTAAGATCGCCAATATTAAGGTAAAATTTTTATTTTTATTTAATCTTTAACCAATTTTTATATTGCAGATAAATAATAGAGGCAAGTATGGGAATGCATGAGAACGATGAAATTATTATTCATCTATCATATAAAAATTGCATAGATACAAGCACGCAGATAATTAAAAGAATAATAGTTATATCGATTGGTTAACTTGCAGAAAAAGAACTGTTTTCTGATTCTTATAGGTAGAAACAAAAGAGTCAAAAAAAATTTACAAATTAACGACAATATTATAGAGAAAGGATAAAGAAAAAGAAGAACTAGTTAGATCCATCGCGACCTTCCTTATCAGACTTCTCTTCATCGCCAGATCCTTCCCCTTTATCATTATCATCATTATTTTCTTCTCCACCATACTTTTCACCTTCGACATCACTATCATTTTCATCCTCATCAGAATTTTCAGCCTCACTATCAGAAATGTCAAGACTTGAAATCATTGCGGGTACTTCTTTCGCAAGATCAAGGTATATAGAAGGAGAAATCCCATGGTCATCGCAAACTAATTTAACAGAATCATTGCGAATGACAATGAGAGATCTATTGAAGTTCCCGTTGGTGATGCCAAACTAATTCTTCAGTTGTGAATATTTGTAATTGCGAGCAGCAAGGGTATTCACGAGCTGATCCTTATCTTGTTCAAGCTCCTTGATCTTTTCAAGATAACCTTTTTCAGCTTCTACAAGAATATAACAACAAGTTAGAAATTTTATAAAAGAGAATAATGAAAACAAGAAATTAGCGAGAAGAAGAGTAGCCAATAACCTTCTCTGTTAGAAATCATATCTCTAATTAGAGCCGCCTGTTCGACTTGAAGGCTAACATTTACACCTAAATCATTTATGGCATTGTCAAGAACCTTCGCAGCCCAGGCAAACTCGTCATCGCTATTAATAAGGAGACGAGATCGAATTTGAGTCTCCCTCGCAAGAAGATCTTCATTCTCGCGGATAAGTTTATCTCTAACCTTTTTAACTTCAAGGAGAATTTTATGAAAATCTGCTAAGGTTTTAGCTCCCTTTTTATGGCGAGATCCTTCTCGTCAATAAGATCACTATTCTTCTGCCTTAATTTATCTATTTCTTTCTTTGAATCAAAATAAAGGCGTCTATATTTGTTAGTCAATCCTAAATTGAATCTGTGTTCAAGTTTTAAGAGATTAAACTGGGATCTAAGTTCATCTATGGAGAAGGAGTTAATCTTATCATCTGAGAAGTTACTCAAGGAATTATTAAGACTAGCGAGAAGAGTATGATCATCTACAGGTTCAGGAAAAGTTTGAAAGATTATAGCCTCATCAGTAAGACCATAAACATCTGCAAGTTAAAAGTGATTTCTTGAATAAGCTGCGATAGAATAAAAGGAATTAAGAGAGAAGGGAAATCAGTCATACCATAAAGTTGTTGGTTAGCTTTATCAAGATTAGCGATCTTTTGCTTGTCAACGGTAGCTTCCGCCTCCATCTGTTTATTCTTCTTGCGAAGATCAATAACTTCAAGCTCTAGTTTTTCTTTATCTTGGCCAACTTTAGCAGCTTTCTCTTCAGCGTAGAAGCATCTTTTGTCTAAATCAGAAGCAACATCAAAAGAAGCTCTTCCAACCTACGAAGAAGAAAAACAAATTAAAATATAGCGATGAAGAAAAATAAACAAACTAAGGAAGTGAAAACATACCAAAGCACCAAGAGAATTCAAGAGACTGGGAGTCAGTGATCTAGAGATTCCTTGGAGAGAATCATTATCTACTAAGATAGGAGCATCGCAAACTTTAGCGAGAGCTTGAGATGTCTTTTAAATAACTTCATCCTCGCCATTAGAGGTCATGCTATGGGAAATATCGCTAAAAATTCTGGACAGATGAGTCATTAAGGAATCAGAAGAAGAAGAATTTCTTATTGAAGGAAAACCACCAGCATTAAAATCCTTGTCAAAACTAGCACTTGGATTCTCCGGAATTAATGGAGGGGTTGAAGAAGAAGAAGGTTGAGTTTTTCTTTTCTTTAGCGGAGGATCGCTAGATTCATCATTGTGAGGGGCAGAATATCTTCCCCTAGAAGAAGTAGTAGACTTTTCCTTTACAGGTTTCCCAGATGGTTCCTTTGAAGAATTATCTGTGATATTTGTAGGAGGCAATGGTTCTAACTCTTCGATTTCCTGCGAGCACAGATGAAGATAAGAAATAGGGGCAACAATATATTGCAAAAATTTATAAAGAAATATTTCTTACTTCATCTGTGAAAGACATCAAAGCCAGGCGAATGCTGGGTTTCCTAAGAGCTTTATAACTGAGTTTCATCCTATCAATCTGAGAAAAACCAAAATAATTAGCGAGAATATAAAGAAGACATTGACGAGAACATAAAGAAGATGATAAACGTTAATAAAATGAAAAATTGAGAGAATATACTTCTTTAGTTCTCTCAGGCCAGTTGAAGACCCATGGTTGATATTCAGCGAGATTCTCAGGAAGTTCGTGAGAACCAGATATATAAGGACCTTCAAGACTTAATGGGAAGATGAACCACTTATCATCGCTAGAATGACGAGGACCTTGGTTAGTAGATGTATGAAAGTCAATATCCATCATAAGAGAATTGTCACCAGTGACCTTCTCTTTCTTCAAACGAACGCCCCAACATGTACTATCCCTCTTCATAGGGACAATTCTATAGTTTATAAAAAAGTTGTCCACAGTGTAATCGCAAGAAACAATGGGGACATCTGTGAACAAAGGATTCTTTGGAGCCTTGGGGTAGCGAGTTCCTTTACCAGCGCCACGAGAAGCATATTCAAGTAATAATCTGATGCAATCCCCACCCAATTGGTATATTGCTCGTGAGAATCTCTCGTCAGAGATTATTTGATAAAACAACGGAAGCTCAGGATCATAAAGAGGGATGGGAAGACCAGCTTCAAGTTATCCTAGCGATACTACGATTTTTTCGCGAGAACATTGATCATCAGTGAACATTTTAAGGGAAAGTTCGGATTTTGAATCTTGATATGGGATTAAAGACAAATTAAAACCTTTAGTTATGAGTCTCTCGCGCATTTTATTGAAGGCTTTCAAATTTTTAGCACCAGCAGCAACCATTTTGAGTATGGGAATGAAGGAAAAAGTTGAAAAGAAGAAATAAATCACAGCCATTATAGAAGCGCAATTTGCGGAAGAACAGTAAAAATTGCAGAGAGAATATGGAGAGAAGGAAGAAGAAAGTAAAAGAGAAAAGAAGAGGAATGAGAATAGTATTTATAGAAGAAGAAAATTCTCGAAAAGGATGAAGGCAATTAATGCAAAGGGAAGACGTGGATGGTCAGATCGCAGCGGTTACAGAAGACGTGTCAAAAATTTATTGGTGGAAAGAAACTCGCGAAAACAGCTGGCGAAGGACGTAGAAACGTGTCATAATGGGAAAGCAGAAAAGATAAGCGATTATGGAATTCTTAATTCTCATGATATTCTCTTCTTCGCAGAAAAGACATGAGAAGAGGCAAGATGTAGTACCAGAATATCGCTACAATATTATTCCTGTGATATTAACAACGTTTATGCGAGCGTTACTGACGATTCTTCAACAACGCTTCACGAGCGTTGTAGAACAATTAAAAGAAATTGACGATGGAAGAAGTAAAAGAAGAATGTGTTGATTCTACGATGACCATCATTCTTGCGATAGGGAATATTGTAACGATCGCGATAAGATTGCAGAGTAGATCCGAATTAAGGGGAAATCTTAGCTGTCTTCCACTATATATTTTCCTATATAAAGAGCACGATAGATCCATAAAAGGATGATGTATTTTTTAGAGCTGAGAGAATTTTGAGGAGAGAGAAACTCCAGAAAGAAAGTTGTACTTCTGAGTTTTGATCTCTCTTGTAAATCTTCCTGAAAGTGAATTAATAAAAGTGTTGTTGTTCTTCCACAATTATGGCTTAGTTTTCATAGATTCTTGACAAGGGTGTAGTGTAGGAAATCCTGCAACTACATTTTGGCGCCCAGAAACAGGGGGAATCAGTCTAAGAAATCTCAAATTGCAACTTGAAGATTTGAAAAAATTGTTAGAATTGGAGAAATGGCTAGAAGGAGAAGAAATACATCAGAACCACCAACAACTGTGAGGAGGAGCAAAAGACTTGCAGGTAAAAGAACATGTGAATTAGAAGAATCTTTAAGAATAAGATCAGGAAGAAATAGAACAAGAAATGAAGTAGAAAATTCAAATCAACAGCCGAATCAACAAGCACAATCGCAAAATAGGGATGTGGATTATGATAGAGTGAGCATACACACTTGGAGATCGGATTCAATGGAAGAAGCAGAAAATTGACAATTAAGAAATGGAGAAGAAGGAGAAAGAAATCAAAGAATGGCTGGAGGATTAGTTCACGTGGGACGTGAAAATGGGACAGTAGATGATCTGAGGCAAAGAACACGGGAAGAAAGGAGATTAGAGGCGGAGGAACGTGCGAATCTAACAAGACAAAATCATGAACTAAGAATGGAGAATTTGAGGTTACAAAGAAGGAGGTCAAGAAGTACTGTAAGATCAAATTCAAGATCATTCAGGGAAGAACCAAGGCGAAATTCCCCAATGAGAAATGTTAGAGAAGAAGTACAAAATTTAAATGGAGAGCAACGTCATAGAGAGAAGAGATAATTGGCGATCGTTATAATCAACGTGACAATAGAAATCAAGAGGAAGAAACAACCAAATTGAAGAAGAGAATCCAGAGAAGGTAGGAGGATGTTTCAGAGAGAGAATCAAAGGAATCAAAGAATAATTGAAGAAGAAATTGAAAGATACTATGCTTAACAACAAGCACGCTTCTTAAGAGAGAGAAATATTAAGAGCGAAGTAGAAGAGCAAGAATTTCGAGAGGCGATCTGACAAAATAACCATGAAAATCGAGAAAGAAGACGTACACAAAATCGCTATAATGATAATATTCAAGAGGAGTATGATAGGATACAAAGGAGAATGATAAACTACCAAGGACAACAAGGTGAGCATTCCGAGGCTACACCCATAGTCGATGTATCCGAGGTTCAAAGGAAAAGGGGAAGGCCGCCGAAGGTACCAACATTAAGCTACCGTACCAGAATATCGCTACAATATTATTCCTGTGATATTAACAACGTTTATGCGAGCGTTACTGACGATTCTTCAACAACGCTTCACGAGCGTTGTAGAACAATTAAAAGAAATTGACGATGGAAGAAGTAAAAGAAGAATGTGTTGATTCTGCGATGACCATCATTCTTGCGATAGGGAATATTGTAACGATCGCGATAAGATTGCAGAGTAGATCCGAATTAAGGGGAAATCTTAGCTGTCTTCCACTATATATTTTCCTATATAAAGAGCACGATAGATCCATAAAAGGATGATGTATTTTTTAGAGCTGAGAGAATTTTGAGGAGAGAGAAACTCCAGAAAGAAAGTTGTACTTCTGAGTTTTGATCTCTCTTGTAAATCTTACTGAAAGTGAATTAATAAAAGTGTTGTTGTTCTTCCACAATTATGGCTTAGTTTTCATAGATTCTTGAAAAGGGAGTAGTGTAGGAAATCCTGCAACTACACGATGTATCCGACGTTCTAAGGAAAAGGGGAAGGCCGCCGAAGGTACCAACATTAAGCTACCAAGGACAACAAGGTGAGCATTCCGAGGCTACACCCATAGTCGATGTATCCGAGGTTCAAAGGAAAAGGGGAAGGACGCCTAAGGTATCAATATTAAGCTACCAAGGACAACAAGGTGAGCATTCCGAGGCTACACCCATAGTCGATGTTTCCTACGTTCAAAGTAAAAGGGGTAGCGGTAGGCCAAGGAAGAATATTCTCCCGTCTAATACCAAAGACATCTGGAGTGTAGGGATTGCAGATGATGGTTTGGATATAATAAAGCAGAAAGTTGGTAATATGAAGATGTATAAGGATCCCATAACAGGTAGGACCATTAGAACTTATCATACGAAGATAGAGTCTTACATAGACCAACTTCCTGAGGTTATTCGCGAGTTTATTGTATACATGGATGATGTCGATGGAGATGGAAATTGTGGCTATCATGCCGTGACCGAACAAATAGGAATCTTCGAGACGGCTGTTAGTAAAGGAATGACACCATGCCGATACGCTAGAATGAGGATAGACGATAAACTATTGAAGAAGATGAGATTTTACGAGCAATTGGTTGGTCACGACGAGGTGTTTGATGATATGTGTGCTCAAGTGTTAGGACCCGAGAAGGAAATGGCATTTCTTCCTTCTCAATATTGGATGAGGATGCCGCTTTGTGGGCATCTAGTAGAGGATACATTTAATTGTGTTGTTCTTTATTTTTCCCCCACCGTAGTCACAACATTTACACCAAAGTGGCAAAAATGCGAGGGATCCCTTAAGAATAGAAGATTTGTTTTGGCGTACATGAACGGCAATCATTTCGTTATTCTAAAACTCAAGGACAATTTTCCATTGCCACTTGTTTGTGGGATGGTTAAAAACAAGGAACTAGATCCAAATATATGGAAGGGATGGATGGAATTGTATGAGGAGAATCACCAATTATGGGATGTTTTGGCCTTATCAAAGAAACCTCTTGAATAGGAGGAGTTGAAACTTCATACGTGTGGAGGCGATGATGAGTAATTTGGATATATGTGGTTTACTAATACGCCACCTTTTGTTTTTTTGGAAGTTTGAATTGTAATCATTAAACCATATGCCATGTATGTGCCAGTGTGATTTGATTCAAACTTTACCATGCCGGTACTTGTACCGGCATTGCAATATATGTTCTCTTTTGTGCCAGAATAACACCATAAGTACACAGATATGATTTTGTCATTTCTGGCATGGTTGTGGCGCTATCGACCATGCCGGAACTCTATTTTTTTATTATGGACACGAACAAAATTCCGGCATAGTACACACGATATAGACTATGCCGGTTTTGGAAAATAAAAAGTTAGAAATTGTAAATTGCAAGACACATAAGATAACATAAGAAAAGAACTAATACCATAAAATAACATAAGCAAAGTTTTACCAAACCAAATGTAAAGTTAAGAAGTTCCAAACCTAAAACAATTGAAAGAAAGATGTTCAAAGTTTAACAAGACACACAAACAAACATAAAATAACTTTAATTGTTCAAACCAAAATAATACTATAAAAGAAACACACGATCACTCGGTTTTTGGCCTCTTATGTACCCTCTTCTTCCTTTCGCCCCACAAGTTCTTTGCCTCAGGATCTTCAATTTGGTCTATCTTTTGGACGACGTTCTCCATTTCTTCCTAAGTCAACAACTCTCCTTTCTTAGTCTTCTTCTTAAAGAACCTTGACAAATTTCCAATCCGCTGACGCTGTTAATGGATTTTTCAACATGTATTTAGTATGTACAATTGTATAAGTTCATACATATATATTAAAGGAATAGTAATGCACAAGACGTACGTACCAACAACGTAACGAGCTGTAGAAGTTCGGGCACAATAGACGGAGTTATGGAGGGACGTTTTGGTTGTGGAGGAACTTGTACGGTATCCGGGCGCACAACATAAGGATGCGAGTACTTACGATGGCCTCTTAGGAAGGTTGGATCACTCTCACAACCATTCTCAGCCAATTCCCAATCATCCCTATTCAACACAAGTCCCTTTTCTTCCCTTTCATTCCAATGTGCAAGAACAGGTTTAGGGTCATAAACTATGAGAGTATGGTTCTTATCTGAATGACATTGAGGAAAGTCATGAGAGAATTTCTGATATGATGTATCCGTGAGATCTTTCTACTTGTACCCAAGTTGGCGCATTACACGGCGAGGGTTGTGCATAACAAATCCTTTAGGGTAAAATAAAGGTCCGTTGTAAAATGAAACATTGTCACGCCTTTGTAAGTGAACTCCTCTAGAATTCCTATACGGGTCAAACACAACGTCTTCCACAACCACCGAGTCCAAATCCATCCTCATTGCAATTAACCATTTCTTGTTATTAGGCCTCGGGGTATTGTCGAAATAGTATTTCTTATCTAGAGCCTTATTATGTTCATATCCACGGACAGTCTTCAATCCTTTATACCCTATGAACAAACTTCGGAAGTGTTCATAAGCCCACACATGTGCCCATGAAAAATCGTTTCAATGAAATGTGTAAAAAAAATAAAAAGGGAAACTAATAAATTTAATGATAACGATCACAAAATAGGTTCTCTATACTTGAATCACAGTGAAATTCCCATTAAATTGACGTTATTTCTCCTTAGAAGCTCAACGCATTTGTGCCAAAAAATGTGCCAAGAAAGCAGTGCCCCAAGAATACTCATGAACCTTTTCCAACGGATCCAAGTATTGTAGGAGGTTCATATGCACCATATTACCATTTGCGTCAGGGAATATAGCGGAACCCAAGATGACCAACATATAAGCAGCGGCAATTTGCTGAACTTGTTCGGGAGTCAATACTTTGTTCTTCGTATCCCCAAACAGTTCAAAGAGTTTTACGAATGTGATAGTCTTTGTATGGGAAGTCCTTGTCTTGTACAAATTTTCCAAAGTGGTTTCCTTGTTCCATCCAAACAACCTTTCAGTGAGCTCATAGATCTTGTCCCATTCTAGGTCCTTAGAGTCATCTCCTACCTTAACGGCATTCCCAACAACCTCTAAACCTATTATCCTTTGGACATCTTCAGGGATAATGGTCATCTCGCCAAAAGGAAAATGCATGGTGTCATTTTTAGCATAAAACCTCTCCAAAAAGCAGTTTTCCATGACGGTATCAGTGTCCACATAATTCTTTATCGCAGGATACAACCCAGATGCTTTGACTACTGCCTTAACAGCCGCACACTCATCCTTCAAAGTCCATACATCCGATTGTTGATGGCGGCTAACACGGAAGGCTTTCTTGTGGTCCTATAAAAACACACCAAACTTAGTTGAATTCACTTGATCGCAGTTAAATATTGTAATAACAAGATGGAAACGTCTTACATAAGTTTGATAGATCCAACGAGCCCAAGAGTCTTTGTAGAAAAGTAAGAGTTGTGGGTTTTTCGGTTGACCCCAATGTTTGCCATCAACGAGGTCTGGAATGATGTCATCTTTATCAGGAAGGTAGGCTGGGGGGGGCCTTTTCATCATCCTTAGAGGATTCAACTCCGACATCAGCCGCTTGTGAGGATGAGTCACCAGCTCGTTCTGGTACAGGAGAAGTTTCCCAGTCATCATCATCATCATCACTACTAGTTGAGTCCCTTATAGGTTGATCCCGAATTGTGACCTTAGCAGTAGCAGTAGCCGGATCAGGACGGCTACGTCGAGAAGACTTACGTTTTGGTTGTAAAACAGCTTTACCTTTTCCTTTGTCCTTTTTTGATGCTTTGGACCTAAGTTTCCAATACGTTAAACTGAGTTATTTATACACTGGACGCCGGCATAGAAATGAAACCAAATATGAGTGCCGGTAGTTAAACCGACATAGTAGGAAATTATAAATTGCATGCCGGTTTTAGTGAATTCTATACAGGGAATAACTAGTCTAAGGAAACCAAACCGGCATAGTTTTTAAAACTATCGAAAATGCCGGAACAAATGCCGGCATTGTCAGACATAATTATGAGGATGCCGGAACTGTGTGATTTTTGAACAGAGCTTTTAACAAGGCATGCAAATTAATACGGCATGGTATTAATCAAATTTACAATGCCGGGACTCGTAACCGGCATTGGATTTGACTAATTTTTAATGCCGGCAATCTCATGCAATACAATCGGGATCGAAGACATAAAATCCGGCCTGATTTTCAAATTGAATTCTACCGCGAACATAACAGATTTTCAATTGACTAGACTGCAATTTCAAATTATAATTGTGGTGTAGTGTAAAGACTAAACAAGAAATGATGACTTTGTGTTATATATTATGGGATAAACCCTAAAAATAATTCAATTCAACAAATACTTCACTTACCACATCAAATTTGTTATGCTCGCCTCACCCACAGACTCTTCAGTACTTTCTTGCGGTTCATCTACATGTATTTGAGGACTGGGTTTTTCACGAGATTTGCGAGGACCCATTGTCTTTGGTATGGAAGATGAAATAATATGGAGATTGAATACAAAGGAAGATTGAATAATTTCGTAGACAAAACCGTCACTTAAATAGAATGAGAAGTTTGTAACCGACGCATTAAGGATTTTGTAACCGTCCAATTAATGGGTTAAAGTGGTTTGTAACCGTCAAACAAGTGGAATGAATGAGTTTCAAATTGTAACCATCAGAATGCCGGCATGGATACATGAAACAATTCAATGCCGGCATTTGGACAATATGTTTAAATTGTCAATATGATGCCGGCTTAATATTTGGTGCACCGTTCAATGCCGGCGCCTGCACTTAAAAATAATTTAGTGTATTTATCAATGCCGGTATGTGAAAGAAACTTGATGAAATAAAAACATTAACCACAAACCAAAGAAATTTCATATTAATCATAAGGAAATAGACTTAAAAGCATTAAACACTTGAACAACCTTACACATAAAATGAAAGATCTCAAGCTAATTTCAACTAACATTATTTCTTGGTACGAGATTCAACAAACAAAGCGGCTTCGAAATGCCTAAAAGGCTCTTTTATCCATTTGGTGTATGCGGCCTGAGATTGAAACCTATTATCTCGGTATCTTGCGAGAAACTCGTTGTATTTGCGACATAATTTTATGAGGGCAGTAGTCCGATGCGATACAAACTCATCCCCGTAAACTATTTTACGTTTTTTGCACTTATCGTCCACGAACTCCCGCATATAAGGACCATCCGCAAAAAGACCCCAAAAAAGGTTTGGTGGGCGGTGATCTTCCGGGAAATCCGATACTATGTAGTAATTTTTGATCCATTTGGTTTCTTCCTCAACATCCGCTTCAATCTTCGCTTGTTTTACACGTTCGTATATTCTCGTTGTTTCTTCGCGATAGTAATCTTCCTTTGCTGCCTCTTCTTCTTCTCGTTTCCTTATAAGTATCTCTTCTTCCATTGCGGCAATTGACTTGGTGGTTTGGTCCTTCCTTCTAAGTTTTTCTAGTATCATTGGAATTGAGTTGGTGGTGGATGATGATTGATTCCCTACCGGAGTTGAGTTTTTTTTCTTCATACAAATATTTTCTGAAATCGGTAGTGGGTGAGTTTTTTGCCATCATAGAAATGTATCAAATGCAATAGGTGTAGCCACTTTAAATAGACGACTACACAACGGCTCTTTTCCACTTTATGGTACCGGCATTGACGGTAACCTCACTTCTACGCCGGAAATGTACTTTACAGGTTTATAGTTTGAAAAAATAGCCATTGGGAAATGAAACTTAAGTACCGGCACTGACCTATGGTTTACGTGGACGCCGGCACTCTAAACCGGCAATGTAGAGTATCAAAAGTGTGTGCCGGAAATACGTAAATTGTACACAGAAACTAACAAAAATTATGCACCTATTACCGGCATTCAAGTATACATTAATTCTACGCCGGCAGGGTATTACGGGTTTACGTAGATACGTACCCACTAAAAAAACTAATAGAATACCCTAAAAACCTAAGAAATTACCACTAAACTATCAATATTCTTAAGAAGAATCCGTCTCCGATTCACCCAGCTGGTGGAACTCCGTGACTTTGGTTACAATATGGTTGGCGTTGGCTTCAAACAAGAATGGTTCTCCTTTTTCTTGTAAGTAACGCGTTTTCACGGCTTCATGCTACAAAAACAATGCACACATTATGGTTGTTACATACGAATTCCAAAATAGTGAATTATGTCGAATTAATCATAAGAATACTTACAAGTTGTTGAGGAGACAATCTATTGCGGAGGCCTTTGATGAATCCGGTGTTTCAATTTTAGATACTCAACCACCGCATTTAGGATGATGTCGTGTCATTCCTCAATTTGTTTAGCACTTCTTCCTTTTGGGTTACCATAGTCGTGAACAAATTTGTTAAAAATCTTCAACCACATGGAATCCCGCGTGTTGTTATCTATAATTGAAGGACGAGTTTCGGCATACCATGCTTGGGTGATTGCTAAATCTTCCTCCGAGTCAAACGATGCCATTTGTTGAATGTGGGGTTAGGTACTATACTAAGTTATTTATAGATGATTATTCTAGGGTGGAGGGTTTCTAAGTTAAGAGGCTAAAGGAGAAAGGAGATATATAAGAACACAACGGTTTTCGACTTTTGGGTCCAAGTATTAGCTCTCTTTATATAGTGAGAAACCTCAACGACTAGTTTTTTTGAAAATAACCAGAACCGGAATTGATGTCATTATGAACAACTATACCGGTACTAAATTCCGGTTTTGATTTCCATAAGCTTACAATGCTGGTTTGCATTCACAGAGATTCGGCCAAATATGTAACTTATACCGGCATTGAATCTTCAAAATCGACTATGCCGGTATTGGTGAAATTCAAAAAAAAAAACGGCTAGTTTTTTTTTTAAATAAGACCGTTGGAGAATCATTTGTATATAATACCCCCATTCCTTGGCGAAAATCTATACAAACCACACACAAAATAACAAAAATCCTTCTCTCAACAAATCAAGCACGGTTAAAGCTTCACTTGCGATGGGAGATTCATCATTTAGCTCTATTTGCAAAGTAAGTAGATTAATCATTACTAACAATACAATCTTCACTACCATGACGCATAACTAATCTAATTTTCTGTTACAGAGTCATCATTGCAAGTGTCAAATTTGTAAGTCACCATCTCATCTAGCAATGGAATGCCCTTTTATTTATTCAAAGTGCAGAAGCTGTGATGGGACACGCCGGTTTTGGATTGCAAAAACTGATGATGCTGAAAATGGAAGAATGTTTCTAAGGTGTTTGAATCACCCAAAGTGCGATGAGTTTCAATGGTTTGACAAAGTTGTTGAACTAGCAGAGTCAAGAGAAAACCACAAGGGCCAATGCAAGACTATCGATGGGTGTGATGGGTGTTATATGAAGGGAAAGGAATATGTTGAAAAAGAAGAAGAACAAGTGAATATGATCCTTGACACCCCAATCCTAGACGATGTCTTTGAACAGATTCGGGAAAGGCTCAAAGGTTCCGCAATTGTTGAAAAGGGATGGAAATAGATTATCTCTAACAAAGTGCAATCCATTGAATGTTTTTTATCATGTTTTAATTTAAAGTATCCAACCCAATGTAATAGATTACTTAGGAATGAAATCATAGAGCATTTGAAACAAATTTTTAGAAGCGTACCTGCATTGATTGAATCGATATACCTATGCCGGTTTTCTGTCAACAATGTAGGAAATTGTAAAATTATAATACCGGCGTTGAATTTTAAAATATCACCATGCCGGTAGTCGTCAAAATCTATACAGGAACATGAAAATTTTTAACTTCTTGTTCCGGAATAGAATTAGAGACCATTTCAATGCCGGCACTTTAAAGCCGGCATTGAATTATAAATTTATAGGATGCCGGTATAAGTGTTTTTAATCTTTCACTAGAAATCCAGACATTTTCAACATAAACCAGATAACTGGATTCTGCTTAAGTGTTTTTAATCCAGGTAGCATAAACCAAAAGCAAACCAAATAACTAAAGAGTTAACACATTAAAATAACCACCCATTGTTCAAACGAAAACAAGTTTAATCGAGACATGTTCAACACATTTAGGGTCATAAACCACCCACTGTTCACTTGGTCTTTAGTTTCTTTTTGGCGGGCACCTTCCTCGTTTCTCCAAACAAAGCTTTTGCACTTGGGTCGGTTTCTTCAATTCTATCAAGCTTTTGCTCGACTTCCTTGATTTCTTCAAGGGATAGCACCACCCCTTCATCGTACTTGCAACCAAACATCTTCTTCAAGTTGACAAGCCGACGGTGCTAGTTTAATACATGAAACACATAATTAGTATATACTAATATATAACATGATGTTGACATTAAAAAACTAAGAAATTAATAAAACTTACTAGCAATCCAACAGTCTTATGAAGTTGGGCCGTCGTAGGTGGTGGAGGTGTAGGAGTTTCAACAGGAGGTTTTTTCTGGGGTGGAACTTCGACGGAGGGAGGGCGCACGACATACGGATGTGACCATTCCATGTAATCTTCCATGTAGTCGTTATCAGCTTCATCACCATTTTCCGCAATCTCCCACTTACTAATATCTACCAAACGACGTGGCTCCCGATCCCTCCAGTGTGTTGGTTCCGGATCTGGATGATACACTACATGCAACTTGTTGGGAGTTGAATTGCACAGAGAAAGGTGAAGACGATAATTATCATTAGAGGCCGACTCAAAACATGATAGTTGCTTATATCCATGTTGGCGCATCACACGGAATGGATCAGCTATGATATATCCTTTTGGGTGGAACAACGGCCCATTGTAAAATGCAACGTTACCAAACTTCACAAGTTGACGGTTTTCTCTATCCTCCTTATATGGGTCAAACACAATGTATTTTGTACTCATTTCTTCGAGAGACAATCTCATCTTGATCAGTCGACCATTGTTACCGGGATTTGGAATGCTGTTATACTCGAACTTCTTAGCTCTAGGAGCATCGGATTCGGGATGGTCAATGGTCTTCAAGAAAGGGAAATTCTTGAACAAGGTTGGGAAATGTTCATAACACCACACCTATTTCAATGTGAAGCAGTAAATTTTTATTCTAATTTCATGATGAATATATACATGTGAACAATATACATAAGAAAATAAGTTAAGAAAATATTTTTACCTGGATTATAGTGAAATTCCCGACAAATTGGTTTGTTTTAGCCAAAGAGGCCCTTCTCATCTCCGCCATCAGATGGGCCATTACCGTGGTGCCCCAAGAATAGATATAAACGTCTTCCAACGGGTCCAAGTACTAAAGAAAGTTTGCACTTACCCTATTGCCATTAGTGTCGGGGAATGCCCTAGTGCCCAAGATGTATAACAGGTATGCAACGGTGGTATATCGAATCTGTGCAGGATCCCATCCATCCTCCAAACTTCTTTGCTTTGTATTTTCAAACCTCTTCTTAAGCATCGTCAGCTTGAATGTCTTCATCTTACTAGACTGGGAACAATGAAATCTCTCCGTAGAAGTTTTGAAGTCCCAACCAAACAGCTTGTTAGTCAAAGCGTGCAACTTCGACCATTCAAGGTCCAGACACTCAACTCCTTCTGTAATTGATTTGCCGATAACGTTCAAGCCTAGAATGTTTTGAGCATCATCAGGGATCAAGGTCATCTATCCCCACGGGAAGTGCATTGTATCAGTTTTACCATGGTACCTTTCGACGAAGCAATTGATTGTCACAATATCTAGCTTCACATATTTTTCAACCAAAGCATATAGACCAGAATCCTTTAATATTGTTTGCACATCATCATGCTCCAAAGACAAATCCCAATGAGCCGCGACTTGGTTTCGGCAGACATGAACAGCCTTAGTATGATCCTACAATTAGAAGATAATACGATTAAGAGATTTCAAATAAATCCAAAACAATACACATGCACAAAATAAAAAATGCTTACATATGTTTGATAGATAGTACGAGCCCAAGAGTGCTTGTATCCAAGTAGTACTTTAGGTACCGGAGCTTCACCCCAAATTTTACCACGTTCAAGGTCGGGTAGCATGTCATCGATGTGAGGAAGGTGACAACCTTTAACTTTGTGTTTTCCCTTTCCCTTGCCCTTGCCTTGTGTTGGTAGTTCACTCGGCCCACCAACTTCGCTTTGGCTTGCTAATTGACTTGGGGGAAACACAACATCTTCCTCCTCACTTTCACCTTCATCATGCTCATCCTACTCAACTTTTCCAGTACGTTCACGGATTACAAGTGCACTACGGTCACCACCACTCTTCCAAATTTCCCCTCTTGTTTCAAACCCCAAACGCTTCTTGCGACCTACATCTTTCCCTCGTGGGGGCAGAGACTGAGGAGTATCAAGACCTTCCTTCCTCTTTCTCTTAGTGAGAGCATCTTTATTATTTCCTTTTTTACCTTCCTTGGCTTTTGACCTATAACATAAGACAAGTCATATTGTAAGTTTAATTACCGGCACTAAGACTATCAAACAGACGGAGCCGGTTGAGTTCTACCGGTATTCAAACTTAGCTATCGAGAATGCCGGTAAATAAAAGACAACTACCGGCACTTTGAAAGTTAATAAATGCAGTGCCGGTAATAGTGTACCGGCATAGAATGGAAGTGAAAGAGCGTGCCGGTACTGCTCAACATATCATATATGTTTCTGTATGTTTAAAGTTCACTACCGGCATACAAGAATTCAATCAAATCTATGTCGTTTCTCCTATACCATCATACAAGAAACCTAGATTCAATGCCGATATTGGTGACAAACTTCATAATGTTCTTGTGTGTTTTAAGTATACTACCGGCATACACGAATTATTATTAAGGAATGCCGGTACATAAAACCGGTATAGTATTCAACCCAATTTGTATGCCGGTACTGCAATTTCACATTCATGAATTGAAACCGGCGTGGTATTCATCCCATATTGAATGCCGGTACTGGAAACCGGCGTGGTATTCATCCAAGACTGAATGCCGGTACTCTGTGTACCTCGACTGTTTCAGCTTTGTTTGGCGATTCTAACCTAAACCCATTGCTATAAATCGATTAAAACAATCATAAATGAGTTCAAAATCACTAACCTTCTCAAAGAAGCCATGATTGCGAGTGTTTGATCGTCCGAGTTCGCCGGCTGGACCTCTTCTTGTTCTTCAGCAATCGAACTAATTCTTTGTTCGTGTTTCTGTTGAGCAATCGATTTGGTTTTCAGTTTGTCTTTTACTTTCTTTCGTGGAGCCATGGTTATGATTCAGGTAGGTAGATTAATCGACGAAGAAACTTTTGATTTAACGACTAATCGTCGATGAAGAACGATGAAGAAGATGAAGAAAAAAAAAAACAGAACCCTAACTTAACTATGCCGGCAGTGAATGGAAATGGGGGATAAATTGTTTTGGTTTTTTATTTTATTGTTTTAGGGGAAAGGGCATAACAATATTTTCATAAAGGTTTTTAATTAGGGAAAGGGTATTTTGGTATTTTCATAATCAAAAGTTACCCCTTATCAGCCACCCCTGGTTGGGGGAAGTAATTCATATCCCCCAATTAATAAAACTAACAAAAACAAAGCCAATAGTTAATAAAGGATGGAAATCATTCTTCATCCCTATTTTCTTTATAACAAGCCATATAACTGGATTTAATTCCATAACAATTTTAAAGATTTTCTTTGGAACCAAGTTTCCAACATCTATATAAAGGATGAGAATCACTCTTTATTCCTACATAAACCACGTACTTTCAGTGAAAAAAGAGGTAGCGAACAGAAGATATCAACTATGACTTTTGAAGAAAATCACAACAAAGGGAAAGCAATGGTAGTTGATTCCGATGGTATGTAAACTTATTCAAGTGTCACAATTTGGATTCCTAGGTTGTTGTTCTTTTTCCTCTTATCAATTTTTTCTTTATAACAAGCAAGTGCAAAATTTAAATATATGATGTTTATATGTAGGCAAGAAACCTTCGGGAACAGTTTATACCCCCCCCCCCATTCAAGCACCTGATTAGGAATCAGACACAACATAAAGTCGTGCGGGATTTGGTTCTGAAAAAATGGACGTTTAAAAACTGAAAAACATGTCAATTATGGAGTTTGGACCTACATCTCATTGACAAAGAGGTAAGTTAGTCGACCTCTGTTGCATATTATCGGTAAAAGTTAATTATTTTTTTTAGCCGATTAGAAATTAATTGTTGATTAGATATAATGCAGGGTACTCAAATGCATGCTAGGGTAGGAAAATATTATATACAGTTGTTTGAAGAGAAATTCGACGAGGGAAATGTGTATTCCATTCAAAAGTTTAGCATTGCCAAGCCATCAGCCAGTTATAGAATTGTGTCCTTTGAAAATGTAATGTGGCTGAACAGGTTTAGCAAGGTGGAACATTTGAAAGTTGACCTCTCGACTTTTCCCCAAGAGATATTTAGTTTCCTTGCTCTGGAGAATATTGGGACCAGAAAAATGATACTACGTATTATACATGTGAACAGTCGGAAATAAGAAAAAAACTATTTCTTTTTGTTTGGAAAAAAACAGCTAACATTAACCTCTTCTTATGTAATTCCTGCAGCTGTGATTGGAAGGCTAAATTCCGTGTCGAATGTTGTGACGAAATCAGTTGAAGAATTTGGGAAAGTAATTGATGTGCTTATGAGGGAGATTATGATTGAGAATGAGAATGAGAGGTAAACTACACGGTATCTTATGGGTTTTTGATTCAATAATTTTTGATGAGTGGATTAGCCTAATGGATTTTTAGTTGGTTATGGTAAAGTTTTACCGATAATAACCATATAGCAATATAAATAAATATAACAACATAGCCAATGGTGTTATGTAAATAAATATAACCATATAACACACTCTATATTAACCATATAGCAATATAAATAAATATATATAACACGCTCTATTACCTGATCTCCAGCAAAATACAATATTAATTTCGAGTATTTATAATAAAAATCCAAAAGATCATAGTAAAAAAGTCATATTTATATTTTTTGGATCCTTTGTAAATTAAAAAAATTTATGAATAATTATTAGTATCATCTTAAAAAATTTAATCCGTGACTATAAGGTAAAAAATCCAGTAAATATAAGAAAAAAAATCTGATTTATATTTTGTGGATCATTTTTAGCGTAAAAAATATATGGATAATTAATAATTTCATTTTAAGATATACAAAAATTGTTTAGACTAGATGTTCAAATTAATTAAGGTAAAAAAATCTTTAACATTGATAATGCGTCATAAATACTTCCCTTTGATATATAAAGTAAAAAATCCAATAGATATTATTATTGTTATGATTTAGATGGAAACAGAATAGTACTTTTGGATTTTTATTGGGATACATAAAACAAGAAAATATAATTTTAGAAATTATTAATATCACTTTGAATATAAGCGCACAAGTGAAGCCTCATTCATTTGATATCGATTCTGGTCCTTAAATGACTTGATTTTCTTTGTTCTTTTCTTGGGGTTAAGATTTTATGATTTTAGGATATTTCGATGTAGATGTGATCAGCGTTTGTATATGATTTTATTTAATTTTATTATTCTTTTCAATTTATTTTTCTGTTTTCTGATTAGTGTTTGTTGTTTGTTCCCATAGGTCTTAATTGGCAATGTAGATATTTTTTTAGTAGGAGTTCTAACAGGTTGATGTATGGAGGATATTGGTAAATCTCTGTCTCTTTCTCTATATTGGTGTATCCATATTACAAAAAACAATTTTTTTTTTGCCAGCCCGACAATCCAGCTTCGAAATTGTAAAGATAGAAATAGAGATAATAAAGATTGATTAGGAAAAATAGATGTTATATTCGTTTGATAAGAAAGATTCCTACATTAACTAAAAACCTAACATTGATATCACTAATTTTGTATCCACATCAGATTCTACCAATCCGAACAAAGAAAAGTATCAAATTGGATTTGCTTTGTTCTCAAGCTTTATTTTAAGAGAGCTTATCCAGCTTATTGTATGAACAAAAATGATCATGTTTTCGCTCAAAACAAGTGTGAATTCAGTTTGATGGTTTTCTCTTTCTTAACACTTGGGTATCACAAGTTTACTTTGTCACATTTACTGACTACTGTAGAAACAGGTACAAATTCATTTGGATGCTTTTGGCACAAAACAGGCACAAATTCAATTTGCTGCTTTTATTTTTCTTGGCACTTGGGTATCACACGTTTACTTTGTCTTGACTGTGTGACCCATGCTTAGGTTGTGGAACAATCAAATAAAGTTGGAGTTCAAACTGTAGATTACAAGCACAAATTCAGTTTGGTGCTTTTATTTTTCTTGCCACTTGGGTATCACACGTTTACTTTGTCTTGACTGTGTGACCCATGCTTAGGTTGTGGAACAATCAAATAAAGTTGGAGTTCAAACTACAGATTAAGTGAGTTAGCACCCACAAAAAAAAACATACATTGTTGTTTTGGAGAGAGATCGATATGCGAGCGGATTTAGCAGCATGAGTAAGAGTTCCCGATTTTTTCATTTTCTTTCCCTTGGTTTACTTTGTTCTCAAACTCTATGGACTCAACAAATGGGTAGCTATGTGAACGAGCTATAAGAAACTATTCATTTCTAGATAGACGACATGTGTTCATCCTGTGATGGAGAACCTTATGATATGTCGCTTGCATGGAAACACTTTCAAGATCCCACACATAATTTTTTGTTTATCTCTTAAGATTAAAAATTGATTCAACTCTCTTGATTTCTAGGTGCCGGGATAATGTCGTACTCGGATTCGATTCTTGAACCATATTTGGTGGATTCTGGATTTATTGTGGATTTCATTTTCATAGATTTTCGATTTTTATGTATGATTTTGATTTTCTTTTCCTAACTGTATGAAAATGCTTGGTTTTTTTCTTCGGTTACCTTGTGGGTCAAGTTGCAAATAGAATTAAAGATGGGAAGTTTACTCTCAATGAAATTGAGTATTCTTGGTCCATAAGCCTCCAAATAGCCTGCATGGTGGTATGACATGGCAACAACATCTATGTTTTTTTTATTGTAGGCAAAAGTTTATATATGTTATTATTTCTTTACAATGCATAATTTAGTGTTCTGGTAAGATTCATGTTCTATAGAATGAGGCTTACATGATATGATAGCATAAATTAGTTACGTCAGATGTACAATTTTTTTTAAGAAGTTTGCATCACATGTATATTTATAACGTATCTATTTCATACCCAGCTTTGTTCACTTTTTTTTTTTGATGAAGAAGAGAATCAAATAGAAAGAAAAATAATGTACAAGGGGCGACTTATAAGAAGTAAGAAGCAAAAATAAAAGAAACAAACAAACTACAATGGGCACAACTTTGTTCACTTCACATTTCAATTTGTAGTAGGCAAGTAAGATCTTTTTTCTTTGTCATGAAGAAAGATCCTGCCAATTTCAACCTCATTAAAATATATAATGATAATTAACACCTACAAATAATCTTTAATTCACATAAACATGGTAACTGCGAATTCTATTAGAAAACACTTTTGATAATAGTCCATGTGAACTTTATTCATATACTAATGAATCCTTTTTTGTGTCATTCGTTGTTAGCATCATTGGTTAGGAATACATTATATATGCACATCAAGATGGCCAATATCACAGGAAAGTTTTCTTAGTTCCTATCGTAAATGTAAAGGAGGAGATTTTATTCTATTAGAAAACACTTTTGATAATAGTCCATGTGAACTTTATTCATAAACTAATGAATCCTTTTTTGTGTCATTCGTTGTTAGCATCGTTGGTTAGGAATACATTAAATACACATCAAGATGTCCAATATCATAGGAAAATTTTCTTAGTTCCTGTCGTAAGTGTAAAAGAGGAGATTTTATTCTCTCATTCTTTTGAAAATCAATGTAACAATTTACCACATCGAATATGCCTAATTAATACTCAAGGAATGATTGTGTTCGGTGGAGAAAGATCCTGGTAATTTCAACCTCATTTGAATGTATTTTGATTTTAATTTTTTGGTATTGTATAGTGTCTGTTAGAATGTAACCATTAAGGGTATTGTATAGTGTCTGTAAGCAATGTAACCTACAAAATGTAACCTTTAAGGGTGATGCTATACAGTTTCTGTTAGCAATGTAATTTTCAAGTTTTTTTTTTCTACCTATAGATAAATGAACATGAGAATTTTTCTAGAGGTCAATGAAAAAGAATCAAAGATAGATTGCAAAATGTGGGGAATAATGGGTGAAGAAGAAGAAGAAACACTACATCCAAGAGTTGGGATATTTTACTTTTTTATATAATTTTTACACCAACTTAATCTTTCTTTGTTAGTTTGATCAATTGAAGCTTTGATATCTATGAAACTTCTTTTAATTATTTTAGCTCGGATTGTATACTTATTTCGAGTGTGTCAGCTTCTTGCATTAATGTTATTTGTAATAAGTACAAGTTTAGGGAGAAGAAATTATTATGCCTGCTGACCAAGCTTGGTGTCTGTGGCATCGTTTTTTTTTTTTTACTTTATGTGTTGTCACATTTTCTTTTCTAACAAAAGCACGATTTATTATCATTAGTCGGAAATCGGAATCAACAAAGTGTAGTTTTTCATCCTGTCACTGAACTTTTGCATCACGCTTGGATGATTATCATTTTAATTTAATTTTTTTTATTCCTTGAGAAATTACAATTAGATTGAATTTGATAATTTCTATCACAATCTGGGTAGTCCAGCTAGATGAATTTAATAATTTTTGTGAGTATCTAAATGTGAAAACGACATCACCTAGAGAGAAAAATGAAGATGGGTTTGCAGTGGTAGGTATATATATATATAGTTGTTAAATCTCCTTTGTAATATTTGTATAGCTTCGCGTGTAGATGTGGTATTTATTTTGGCATTTAGTTGAATCTTTCCTAATGAAAATTAGCAGATGCATGAAAATGCAGTCATAGATACCTAGCAAAATAATATTTAGACGAAATATTCACCTGCTTAAGAAAATTTATTGCATTTTTTCCTCATTTTTGAATCATTTTTGTATATTAAATTAAGACTTAGTAAAACTAGGAGAGAATCGATTGATTGATTTTGTTAGACTATACGACCAATAAGGCATCATATGTATTTAAGCCTAGAATATGACCATTAATAGTAGAATTAGAATCTAGGATTTGTGACATTTATGAAAGTAATAGAATACAAAATCGACCCAAATAATCCACTGAAATGATTTTGCAGAGTTCATCTGTTGCCCTTGATATGTTTGAGTAATATAAAGTCATGATATTTTTGAGTAATATAAAGTCATATTATATTTTTACATTCTTGCTCTTTAACTTTAGGGGAAGTTATTTTTTTCGGGTTTCTTTATTCTTCCTAATTCCCGTATCTTTTTTATTTATAGTTTCCTAATTCATGTATCCGCTTAAGAATATAGCCTCTGAAATTAATGAGGTCAGTGATTTTGTATTACATAGTCTTTTACTTTACGGGAAGGCATATTCTTCCGCTAAATTGACTTTCTGATATGGTATAATATAGTGCATACATTTTAACTTATTGTTTTCTTTATTTTAATTTAACAAATGATTTTACGTGGTCTATTATAAATCAAAGTAGTATCTGCATGGTAATTGGAGATCGATGATGTTCATATGCCGGTAATTTTAGGTAGTTTTGATGATCCAAATCTTTTTCCATTTATGTTCTTCATTTTTATTGATGTTTGTTCTCTACCTTTCTGTGTATAAGTATTTATGTTGTTTCAGGCTTTTAGTTAATCCATGCTCAAGTAACACCATAAGTTTATTTTTGGGATGTATTTCTTGATTTTTCCTACCATTGTTAAAGGGTAGTGGATCACTTTAACAAATTAAAAGTTATGCATCATGGTGTAGTTGTTTTGCATTGGTATAGTTTTTAAATGTTAAGATAAAAACTTCTTATGTTTTCATGGAATATGAATATTATTGAATCGTTATGTTTCTTAACGAAGCGTTTGTTAATATATTGTATTTCAAGGGAGAGTGCTTAAAGATCGTCATCTTTGTCTTTGAGATGGACTTGGATCTGACATGTTCCACACTTATAGTTAAAGCGAGGGTAACCCCAATCCTACTAAATCTATTTTTTTCCAGATCGATTAATTAGTTTTTCCAAGTGATGAGTTATTTATATTCATTTCCTTGATCAAATATTCTATGACGGGAAGCATTTCATATGTTATGCACTATTTAAATCAAGCAATCTATTTTATATATGCATTGTGTTTTTTAGTGTCTTTTATATCAGATATTGATGCAACTATATATTGAGTGTGATTTTTCATTTAAGTACAGGGAGTTGGAGCCTAGAAGATCAGTTGAGTTGCACGATTGATTCTTAACGAAAGTGTATGATTTCTGAAGAAAGTTAGATCAGTACATCATCTTCGAGGGGAAGCACTTTATACGTATTCCTACTATTTAGAGTTGTCAATCTACTTTATATTAATATTAATATCATTTTATTTTTTTAGTTTCTCTAATATTTAGCGAGGTACAAACATGATTTGGCTGAACTGGAAGCCATTACTTAGGGTTTTGAAATATTATTATGACTTTGTTTTTTTACTTTTATGTTGCAAAATGATTAGCCAAAAAATGTTGAATGTATTGGTATTTTAAAATCTAGAAAGACTAAGGGTGGTTGTGATGCTACTTTGAGTAGAAGACATCAAATCTCGCATTATCAATTATCTTTAGAGTACTGAAATTGACAGTGTTATACTACTTACTAATTTTAAAGGTTGGTATAATTTTTCAAAAGTACTTTCATAAGAGGATATCTAATTTATCTCAATCACTTTAACCAAATGCGATCGGTGAATTTGGTTCAAATTGTTAACCAACTAAATAATAATTGTTGTTTCCATTATACACTGCAGTCGTTAATAGTGGCCCTTTCTGGGACGGGTGCGGGGCGAAGCCCCGCCTCTCCAAATGGGGGTTGAATTCTCATCATACCCGGTGCGTAGCACGGGTTCCATGCTAGTTGAACCTTAAAAAAGGGATAGGAATAATGTTGAAAAAACTTGGGACAGGCTTCAGAGTTGTTTTGATGCAAAATAGTTGGAAAGAGGTTATAGATTGTACTTTGAGGGAGATGCTTAGTAACTGGTAGGTCATTCTCATTAACAGACTTTTGAATTTGTTTTATGATGTTCACGTGAGTATTATAGAGAGAGGTCGAGGTAGAGCATGACTTGTGATGATATGGTGATCATTTTGGGATACTTTAGAAAAGTGGTGGATGGTTGTTGATTATTTATTTTGTTTGTGAACTTTAGAAATGACGTTGAGGTGATGGAGGAAACTTCCAAGAGTAATAATGGAAGAATAGAGAGGGAAAATTTCCTTTATGAAATGGTGAAGAAGTAGGATTATTATTTTATTTGGTGGGTAGGTGCTTATAGTAGATGAACTAGAACCGTTCCTGGCTAATATGCCCCAGACTGTAGCGGTGCCTCCCAACTGATGCTGCCAAATCCCAATCTTCATGCAACATAAAATGTTAATTAGACCCAAAAAGTAGAATTCAGATTTTGGTAACCTACCAAATAGTCTCTTAATAGCGGTTCCATAGGGTGTAAGAATTATGATGAGGATTAGGTGTTGAAGAGATATTGGCAGTGTAATTATGGCTTGAAGTGGTAAAAACAGATGCATGGCTTTGAAGAGGTGTGGTAAACAAAGCGACATGACACTTAACCAAGCGTCTTAAATGGTAGTGAATGGGTATGTTTGTGGCTTTAAAAAGGGGTTTACGGGAGCAATTAGCAAAAACCAAGTAAAAATTAGATTCAGTTTCACCAGAATAGGAAAGGTTGAGAGTGAATATAGCCAAATTAAGGAATGGCCGGAAAATCTTCACAGAGTGCTGGGAAGGAGTTAGATCCGTCAGATTCCTCACAAACCCCAAATGTTGTATCTCCAGAATCTCCATAATTTGAATTAACCAAGTCTCTTCTAAAATCAATGAGATTAGAGGAGTTGCAGAAATTTCAGGGAGTTGTTCTTGCAGAGATTGAGAATCAGATACAATTGCAAAACCATCAAAGGGAGGAAGAGTTTGATGTGCAGAGGAAATAGCGTGAGGAGAGAAGGCAAGGAAGAGTTTATGCAGCAAGGTTGTCGAAGTATTATGAGAGGCGGGAGAGAAAAGACGAGGAATGGGAAGAGAAGAAAGATGAGAGAGATGCAAGAAGAACCAAAGCACCCCGTTATGGCATCATGACTAAAGAGGATACTGATTCGTCAGATGGATTTAGCTCAGATGGTGAGGGTTATTATGGAATGTCGGCCAAGAACCTGGAATCAGATGGAGATGATGAAGGATTTGGAGGAGAAATGGATGAGATACTTGTTTATGATGAGGAACATTTGTAGAAACGCTTTTCATATGAATTAGAAAACCCAAAGATCTTCTCACGTACCATGAACGAGGGTGAGCAAATACGCTTAAGTGTAAGTGAAAAGGCTTACTATGGTGAGAGTGATCAGAATGGTGATACAGATTCCAGTGGAACCTCTCATGCTTCATCTGACAGTGAGGATAGCGAGCGAGGAGGGGGAGGAGGACATGATGATTTGTGGTGAAAGCCACAGAATTTCCAGAAAAAGCAATGTCTTTAAGATGATTATGAATCCTGAAGATGATTAGCAAATGTTTTAACAGAATGTTTTTCTGGTGATTTCCTTGTCTCCCCAATCTCTTGAATCTGTTGCTGCTGGGTATGGTAAGTTTTTTTCTTGGTTTTTCAGTAAGTCGGACGGCTTTGTTAGGGAATTTTTTTGTTGAAGGAATTATGGATTTTTGGTGTTTAGTAGTATTTTGGGAAACTGTGCGATAGGTGTATTTTGGAACAATGATCTTTAAGGACGGTTTAATATTTTGAGTGAATGTAATGTTGGTATTAAGGAATGAAGTGTTGAAAGTTTGAATGTAATATTGGGACCAGGTTTGAATGATGTTATTGTAAATGGATGTGAGCTTGTTGTTGCTACTTTCAAATATATCCGAACAGAATTTGTGTTTAATTCATGTGGAACTAGTACTTTGTTGATGAATTTTTCTGGAAGTGAAATTGGTTAGGGGATGTAGGAATTTGTAATAAAATTAACTGCAGATAATAATAATGAGGAGAAGAGAAAGATAATGAAGCAAATCAAAGAACATTAGAGCAGAGACAAAGAAAGGAGGAAGGAAACCATGAAACTAGGATAACAACCGATTCGCAGAGCACAAATCGGAGGAAAGAGAAAAAAACGCTATGCAGAGCAAGCTGTCTATGAGCATTAATTATTCTGATATTTTATCCCATATTTGGGGGAATAGGTTTTTACACATATTAGATTCTTCAGGAGTTTATACATTAATCTTTTCATAATTAGTGTTTACCCATATTTTAAATAGTCTAATCCGATCAATTAATTTGGATATGCAAAATGACATATTCATTTACCTATTTTCAGATTTGCCATTTTTCAAAAATGCAAAATATGACGAATATTTTGTTGATGTTAACCAATTTCTACCATTTTTTAGAATGAATATTTGTTTTTGAAAGATAATGTTGACCGGGTTATGTGGGTTGCTTGAAAGTTTGAATAAACAGATTTTAAATTTGCCAAAGGTTATATAGTCTTTAGATTACAGAATTGTTTTTGCAGACCCGTCTGCTTTTAATAGGACTTGCCTTTATGCATACTAGTATAGTTTTGCAGACCCGTCTGCTTTTAATAGGACTTGCCTTTATGCATACTAGTATAGCACGCACGCGCGATACGCCTGCCCTTCCGCTCATCTCATAATGTATTCATTAGTCAACGGTCAAAGTCAACAACCGGTCAATGGTCCAAATCAACGATCAATGCCAAGTGCAAAAAGTAAATCCGATTAAACTCAGTATTTTTCATTTAATAAATTTTCAATTACTCTTAGTTTTCTAAGATAGCAAGACTTATTTATACATATGTAACTCATCGATGCACCTTCCGACCTGTCCTTACTTTACAAAAGCTATAAAACATAGGAGTAACAAATTACAATATTTTTGGGGAACAATATGCCTTCGAAAGCAGCACAATGTATGTGCCTATGCACTAAAATACTACCAACTAACCTTCATATAAATTAATGTACCTTTGTTTCTGCACTCCGAAATCAGTTATGTGCTCCAAAATCAACAGGCATATCTGCTTTGATCCAATCATTATCGACATCATTAGATATGTCCTTCATTACCCGCCACACAGATTTTCCTAAGACTACCTTCAGTAAAGAATCAAGAGATCTATCCTACAATCCGATAAACACCAATTAAATTACGTAACATATCCAATTGTACAAAGTAATCATAACATTCTTCACGATTCATTTACACAACCAAACCACCTGAAACTAAATGCAGAAGATGTCTGAGAGTTACTTGTTATGAAGTGTTCTAAGAATATCTAACACTTAGCTGAAGAGCATGACCCACTTTACCGAGTAATTTAACCAACACTTATCTTGTTTAATCTCCTTCTTGATACTTAATACTTAAATCAGTGAAATGAAAGTGATCGTATAAATTTGGATAATAACCTTTCTTCATAGCCTTTCCAAGAAAGCAAAACCCATCATTCACTATGGCATAATTGACTAATGCTAAGTGTTGAGTTTCCGCAACCTTTGAAAAACTCTAGGCAGTGACATCTCATAAATTGATAAAATATAGGCTTTGAAGGTGTTTTTGGAACGGGTAGCATCTCTATCAAAGAAGAGCAAGACAACCTCGATAGTCCAGGTTACATTAGCATGATACTACACTTATTCTGCAAGAGCAATATCATTTACAACCTACATATAATGGGTCCGGTGGTCTCAGTTTTACAAAACAACACTGATAAAACTTCAACCAAGTGTCAAAGAGATGGGACAATTAAAATCAAATATAATAACAATAATGAAGATCCACAATAAGTCACTGCATGCATAATTCTTATGATTTAAAAATGATAGTAGTGGAGAATTTGTTGGAATCCCAACATCGCAAACTCACCCTAATAGTATCTCGCAACCGCAGCTGCTAAAGCATCAAATCCTGTTCTGTAAGCACAACTGAACAACCACCACCATCAGCAAATTCCCATACCTCTTCGAGTAGATGCATGAATAAAAGCAAGTACTTTGTTTACAGTTTATATAATGTCTAGTTGACGTACACGATGAGTTTATTACTTGGGAGCCTTTTATAAAGCCATGGCATTTTCAGTTAGAAATGGCCAGAAAGCAAGAACGAAGTGCGTTTTTAAACACCTCTGTTATGACTGATATTTGCATGAAATCTATTTCACATCCCAACTTTAATGTCATAGAAAAATTCACTAACTTTCATAATTGTTCACTTGATTTTTCTACTTTAGAACAATTTCATGTTGGCTCAACAAACAAAAAAAGTTACGAAATAATGTTTTTATCTTGCTGTATTCAGTTTACCATTTGTTACTCTAAACTAATTGATCCACCACCATAAGATTAAAGTATTCAGTCTTCCACTTGTTCCTCTCAACTAATCTATCCAGCGCAATAACATTAACATTTGTTCTGTCCCTCTATCATACTATGTTGATTGTAGGTTAAGCAGACAGTTGGGTTGTAGATACTCAAATGTACAAAGATAATTTTACATAGAATCCATCTATAAATAAAACCGAAAAGTGAGTTAAAATCCTTCATAAAAATTAAAAGAAGATTTTAAATGAAAAATAGTGCAGAACCTAAAATGGATGTTGTTAGGCATGTGCACAAACAAATAGTGTTCAAAAACTGAATCTCACAGCAGAAACCCTAGATTATGGATGAGTACCAAAATCGAAGGCCTAATGAAATCAAATGAACAGAACGAATCCTAATCAAAGAAATTGGGGTCATGCCCTAACTTTTTTCCCTAAACCCACTTTCGATAATTTCTCATTGATCAACAAAGAACTTCTTAGAAAAACCACAAAAAATGGGTACTCAAAATAACTTAAATCTAACTAATAATAACTCAGAATGCCGAAAATTCTTACCAAATAAGTACAACGTTGAGCTGTGAATCAGAAAGGAAGAGGAAATCCTGATAACTGAGTTGATGGTGGTGTAATTTAAGTTAGAGGTGAAACCGAGATTTCAATTGAAATTGGTTGGTTTGAAAGATTTTAATTGAAATCCTGAGAACTGATTTGATTTCGATTTTCGGTGTGGTTCGATTTGGGGATGAAGAAGAAAGGGGTTGGTTTGAAAGATTTAAATTGGAAATCCACTCTGTCGTTCTGCAGATTAGGTTCTAACCTAATTAGAGAGAGAGATGAAACTAAAGTCGTTTGAAGCAGCGGAAAAAAAATTGCTATAGGGAGAATCGAACCACGGACCATCGTGTTGGTATTTTACACATCTGACCTTGTTATTTTTAGAGTATTACGATGACGCGGGCACAGAAATAAAAAATAATGAGGGGAAGATTCGGTTTTTTCTGTGCCACGGTTGAAGTGGGATGACAGTTGAAAATCGCTATTTTCTTTATATTAGTTAGATTGAGATGAGATTTGTTTTGGTTTTGTTTTTGCAAAAATATTGCTACATATTTAGGTTTGGTTTTGTTTTTGGTTTATATATTTATGCAATTTCAGATCTGATTTTGATTTTTTTTGTGTTTCTTCTTGCATAAACATTTATTTGTATATGTTGCTGCATGAATCAGGATCAAAGAAAGAATGAACAAACATATCATATAGATACTCCATGGAGTATACTGCATCCCTTCATGAAGATGAAACAAATAATATGCGAGGATCTTTTCTTTGGGTGTTTCATGTGGAGAACGAAAGAGAGTTGACAAATACTACATTAGGAAGGCCCTCATAGTAACATGTACAGTATTATTAGATCTTGGTGCAGCAAAAGACACTAAACTAGTAATGCAAAGTTTGTTGTAATAACATAGTTGGGTTTTACATTTTTCTTAGTACTTCTTGTTTCCCACTTCCATCCAATTTCATTGATAATTTCAAGTTTTACTTTCTCTAAGACGCTTGTTAGTTCTTTTTTAAGAAGCACCATGCTTGTGTAATCACTGGAATTGTTGATCAACTATTTTTACTAATTATTAATTTCAAATTGTATTTCATTGTTCATCACAGACCTTCGTCATAAAATAAATGGTGTATATAAAAGGTTGGTTTTCATTCCATAAGATATTAATATACATTAGTTACATTTCAAGATCATTGATGGCAGCAATCCAGATTTCTTGGTCTCCATCGGTCTCTCAAGATCAATACAAGCACCAAATCTATAGCCTAAAAGTATTAAACTCGTAACAAGAACTGACACAACTTCATTCCCTTCTTAAGTCCAACTTTCTTAATAGGATTACTTCCAACTTTCTTATATATTGGGAACCAAAACTTTCCCTTTGTCATTTCTAAATACGGAATTGTTTTTTCATTCTTGTTATTTTATTTTATTTTTATGGCAGAATCGTTTTTGCGTTATTAATATATATATTCTTTTTTTTTTTGGCCAAAAACATATATGGACATACTACTAATCAAATAGGTCAAAGAAGCTTAGATGCGGTTTTGCAAAAACGGAAACGAAACTACAATGAAGTAATGTATGATTGGTAGTTTCAATAGAGGTAAATGATAAGACTTGAAATAGTTGTTTCAATTGAGATGAGATAAATGATAAGACGGAATTTTCAGTTCTATTGGTTGTTTAACCCATAATGAAAGGAAGAGTCTTGAGGCTCTTGACCCATTTCCTAATCCTAATATAAAGGAAACAATGTAATCGTAATTATTAATGAATAAAATGGATAGGTTTTACAAAAAGGATAATAGCGGAAGGTTAAAATAAGCAAAAACCTGAAATGCCCATGTACTTATTATTAAGTACACTATTGTCCAGAAAAATATGTAAACACATATTTTAAAAATATGAATGTGTAAACACTAATTTGTGAAATGTGGTATGTGTAAATATACAATCTTGGTATATATATATATATTTTATTGTAGTTTATAATTCCTGAAGACGATGATTGATTTTTATCTTGCACGCATATGCACAAGATAACAAAACTCGTATTTTCTCATTTAAATTTGCGAAGGTTTACTTTGTTGATAGTTCTGGTCTGAGACACCGATTACATCTTTGTTCAGAAAGCATGTGATGAACCAGATGAGTCTGTTTTTGCTAGATTTAATGATGATAGTGGATGCTTCAAGTTGTATTTTTCGTTTACATGCTTTAATTGCAGCTAACACTTCTCCCATATCCTTATTCAGCATTGTTGCTCATGCTGTCCTTACTCCCCTGAACAGACCAACAAAGTTTCTAAGAATCATAGTTGTTTGAAAAAAAGTTAGTGGCAAGATTCAATTTGGTTGCAATGTTTATTTTGGAAACTCTTAGAGAGGACATAAAGCGTATGAATTTCTACATACTAAGTAAGAGTAATATAAATTTAAATTACAAAATATAAATGTAATTTTATCAATACGTTCGGTAAACATGGGTAGAAAGATGATCATGATGCAGTTCCAACTACTTGTGCCAGCATTTGGAAGATACACATAAGTGTGTCCTACTATTGAGAATTTGAAGAGAAAAAATGTTTTAAAATGGTTTCAAGAAGTTATTTTTGTAACGCATACGAGGAAATGATGGATCATTTTCTTTAGGTTTTGCAATATCAGTGAATTAATCAAAGTTGGCTTGGAGGAGGGTTAATCTTCTGAATCCTAGAAGCTTTGAAGAAGTATTTTCTTAAGAAAAAACGAAAAGTATGTTACTATTAAAGAAGTCTGAACTGTTGCTGCCTTTGTAACTATGAAAGAGTTATCTCTGAAATAAAATTCTAGTTAAAAATAGGTGTTGGATTTGTTGGGAAACATCCAAATAACCACACCACTTGTTGGGAAAATCCAAATTGCGGATAGCCCATACGACACTAGATCGTTTGATCAATGTAGAATGAATGAAAAAAAAGATGCAAACACAAACGAAGCAATAAGTAAAGCACACAATATTTAATATGGTTCCACAATATATAAAATGTGTGTATATTGTTTACATCACCAAAACGGTTACGACTTTTTTTTTATTATTATTATGGAACCACCATATTGAGAATTATACACTCAATGATTGATGAATTAACCAAAAAACTATGTCCAACATTGTATTGGTCATAGACCCTAAAATAATTCTCATGAACAAAAATCTCCATAACTTGCGAATAATGTTTAACCAAATAAGATAATACTTATCTCATACAACAAGATGATCTTCTTCTAACTGATGTCTCTTCCAACATCAACGATGTCTCTTCCATCATCAATGAACAAGCTGATCCTCTCTTCAGTAAACAATCTTATAAATCTTTGTAACAAATACTTTTTTAATGAACTATTTTCTCTCAAACCATAACGATGTACTCTGTCAACATCATTGGTGTATCTCTCAACACCGGAGAATGGTCTCTCTCTTATCACTAAACTTTACCCCAAGGGGTGGGATGGAATCCCTCAAAACCTTAGAGAAATGTAGTGTGCATTCTGTGACTTTATCTGTAAAAAACCATACAGAAAAATATTGAATTCCATCACCATATAAACCTCCTTATATAGTAATAACAAACTTGGGACCAAAATAAACTTAATTTCCAAGTAAACTTAGCATCTAAGTATTTTCATATACATGGAAACCCTAAACTTAGCCTAGAAGAAAAAATCCGTTTCAGAACTTTCCGAGACTTCCCAAAATATCGATAATTACCAACAATTCTCCACCTTGTCGATGTTTCAACAAATCTCCACCGCGATTCTAATAATCTGAACCGATTTTATTTCTGCATAAGTATCTTCTTAGAAAAACCAAACTCATTCATCTCAAAACTCTAAAATCAATTGTTCTTCAAATAATCAAACATCAAATTGATCTTTGCCACAAGCGAATCCCCAAAAACGAGCATATCCCCGAAAGCGAGTAAAGAAATACGAAACTTCGAAAGTAAATCAACAATCTCAAACCAAACAGGCTATGACAACTTAATTTCCTTCACTAAATATCCAGGTAAGAATACAATTTAGACTTTTTCGACGTAGACAAACCTCCATATCAAAACTAAATGGACTCATATAGACATGTGATTTACCAGGAAGGGAAAACTCCATAACGATCAAACTCTTTCTTATACATATATTTCAATCAACCTTACCCCAAACATGTATCAATAATGTTTCAAACGATGTCTTAGTAAACCATCATTTAAACCACAAAAAGACTCAAGCACACTCAGTCGTTCTTTTAACCTTAGGACACTCCATCATCTCTTAAGAAAATTTCCAAACCAACGTTGTGCTCACCCATTTTATTTTACTCTTGAGTAACTATTATAAGTTCCTAAGTAAATATCCAAGACAATAGTGTAATCTTCTCACACCAAACTGGGAAGCAAAAGGATGATAAAACTAAATTGTTTTTGAATAGACTTCTCAGGAGAAATATCTGATCTCATCTTCTACTGGCTACGTTACCAGTAAGACGTTAATCTCAATATTATAGTAATGAGCAAGAGATCACACTACTCCACCTAAAATAAAATCTCTCAAATCACAATCATTGTTATAACATAACTCTCTCCACTGAGTCCCGAACTAATTAAGAATTACAAACACAACTTCTGGAACACCAAAAAAAGAACATCTTCTTAAACATTAACACCAAAACTATTTCCTATTACGAGAAATAAACTTGGAAATACAAACTTGATCACTATCCATAAGTACTTCACCAAATAACAGTAGATGATCAAAGGTTCACTAGATAGCACACCAAAAATTCAAGCCCAAACTTGTCCAAAAAACTTGAACAACATGCATTGTGCTTTGTCCAAGAAGTATGCGCTAAAACCGCTACCTACCTCAAACTATAGAATTGTACCTAAAATTGTAATGTGTACAAATGATATTTTGTTCCTTGCAAACGGGTCTTCACCTCCAAAAATGAAATTATTTATACTGAAAGACCAACATGTTTCTCAAAAAAAGGTCTTGCACTTCAAACCACTTCGATGATTCTTCAAATATACACTATCAAAATCCTCCTCCAAAAAACCATCAAAACAAAAGGTCACAATCTACCCAGCTTCGAAAAATATAAAGATATGCCTTAAACATCCAATTGGATATCACTAAACGTGAAAAGATGAGGGTACCCAAATATACCTCAATCTAAAACTTTTCTACCTATAAGTCCTTTCTCTGAAAGTGATTTTCTATGGACCGAGTCGAGACAATACAAATAATCGGTTCACACTTCGTGTGATTGTCTATGGATACGAGATCGAGACAACACAACAAAGAAGTATGTTTACTTGATAATAGGTTCAGACTTAACCAAAAACAAAAAGATTGTTATCAAGTAAATAGGAATTAACATTTGTGTATTTTACTTTTAATTATAATAAAACAATTATAATTGCGGAAATAGAAAAGTAAAAGGCACAACAATATTTGTTAACGAGGAAACCGAAAATGCAGAAAAACCCCGGGACTTAGTCTAGAATTAAATGCTCTCAGAATTAAGCCAATATACAAAATCTAAACCAACTTCGTATAGTTGAGACCAAGCAACTAAACCTATAGTTCACCTAGTTACCTCAGTTTCCCTGCGCCTCTAATTTGTAATAAGTCACGCACTTGGAACAATTCCTTTGGTTCGTATTCCAAACAGTAAAGGAACAACAAATATGTTCGGTAACAACTCTTTTCAAACAACGTGATATGAGTTTGTCAAAAGGCTCTTACGTTTATCCCAATAAACTCCTTTGTCAGGTTCTTAGATATATCTATTAAACAACTACCAAAGTAATTGTCTAGGATATGCAATCAATACTTTGAATCACAAAGAGTTGTATTGATACCGATCTACTCAACTAATCAATCAAGGTTATCACAAAGATAAACCGATTATAGTTGGATCCCCAGCCGATCAAGTTTTGTGCACACCAAAGATTATGAACTCAAATAAGAAATCTTATTTGTCTTCAAATCTTCTTAGATCTTCAATAAACACCTTCACACAAACAACTTTAATCTCTTGTGATCAATCACACACACAGAACGGAGTCTGTTAACAATGGATTATCACAAGACGTCTTTAGATCTACAAATAGTTTTAAAGATCCCCGTTGATACTTCGATCTAGTTTGAGTGAATCTTATATCAGAAGAGAAGATTCTAAAGCATAAACAAACTAGGTGCAATCACAGTTCAACAACTATTAGTCAATCAAATCAATCGAAAATTAATAATAAACTGCAATTATCTAGTTTCCCACCAACGGTACTCGTAGAGCTTCCCAATCCCAAAAAAATCTTTAAAATGAGCGGTCGTAATAGATTTCGCATAATTAGGGTACTTTCCTCTCCAAATAGACGGCTCCACCAATAACAACACAACTAGGTAGTTTTGCTGGCTATGAGGATTAGTTTGCTTGAAATGCAAACTTCAATAAAGAAGTTTGGACACCAAGGAATTTCCAAAACCGAATATTCTCAAAGATATGCAATAAAGTCCAAATCGGTTTTCATAATTCCTGGAAATGCACTGTCCAAATATTGACCGAAATCTCAGTAGAAAATCTCCAATTAGTAAATGCACATTACTAATTTTTATTTTCTAAAGATATGAATTTAATTGCTGGAAATTAAAAGCATATAAAACTAAAAACCTTAATTAAAAGATTCTCAAATTATTTCGATCCGGGATTATCCTTTAGATATTAAGGAATATCTTTGAACAATAAAATATAAGAGTTACTGCACATGTTCAAAGTATGTCGACATCTTTACTTTGTAAATCCTTTTTCATATTTACAATCTTGGAACCGATTTGCCACACTTCCAAATAAGTTTAGAATTGGTTCATCTGACTTCCAAGAACTATGCGATTGATTATCCTATCAAGTCACCAATCATGGGTTTAACGATTCTACCAAAACAATTTTTAGTTCTACCTCCATGTGGGTACTAGGATCAGTCACACTAGCTTTCCAAAAATTGGTTGACTAGGTACTAGGATCGGTTACCACATATTTATGGTATTTAACTTGTATTCGGTTGCAAAAGTCATAGGATCGGCTACCAATTACTAAGAATTATTGTACCTTTTACAAGGATCGATTCCCTCTTGTGATCGGTTGCACCTCTTACTAGGATCGGTTCCCCAATATCTAGAGTTGGTCATACCAATTATAACATATCGATTATACCATCTCAGGTGATTACTTAAGATCGGTTTCACTAATAAAAGTCATACCAATACAAAAGTCAGGCATTGGGAATAGTTTTACCAAGATACATAAACAAGTTATGAGCGGTTATACTAAACACACATATTGGTAATCCAAAGATTTGCAATGAATAACAATACCAATAAGCCTAGCGATTTCCCTTTCGATTCAAAAAATAAGTTTATGAATGTACTTCCTTTAAACGAATGTAAAACATTATTTCCTAGGACGAAATCTTCACACATACCCATACATAATAACAATAGCATTCATGCGATTATGTCGATGTCTTATATAGATACTGAATATCACAAGGCATTAGCTTACGAACATCATGACAAATATAAGAGGAAAGAGTTACAAAACAATACGAAGATAGAGGAAGCACAGGGAAGTATGAAGATTTGCGAAGATAGAATAATCATACGAAGATGTGTTGCGATACTTCGCAACACATGTACAGCTGTACAAAGTTCATTATAAATAGGAGTTCAAATGTAAAATTCGAGAGGTTCTTTTGGTGAGTATTAGAAATTATCTTAGGAAAGAGAATAGAAAAATTTGTAACTATTCTAGTTCCATTTAGATACTTCTTTGTAATCAATTGAGAGAATTAATAAAAAAGTTGTCATTCAACATCAAGAACTTCTAAAGTTTTACTAATTCTACTGAGGGTGTAGTTGTAGGTTATTATGCAACTACATAATTGGCGCTAGAAACAGGGATTTGAAGGATTCCTGTATCAGAAAAATGGCAAGAAGAAGAAATATATCAGAACCATTAACTGCAGTAAGAAGAAGTGTGAGACTCGCAGGAGGAGAAGCAAATATAACAGGAGAACCTAGTAGGAGAGGGAGTAATCGAAGAAATCAAGCTCAACAAACAATAGATCATGATCGAGTGAGTATACACTTGGAGAACTGATACACCAGCAGAAGAATATAGAGAACCACAAATTAGAGAAAATGGGAGGTTGATGGGAGGAACAATTCTTGAAAGATAAAGGTAGATGTTAGAAACATTGAGACAAGGAATTCAAGAAGAACGAAGGTTTGAAGCTGAAGAACGTGCTAATATAACAAGACAGAATCAAGAATTAAGGATGGAGAATGAGATGTTACAAAGGAGGAAATCTCAAAGTGTTGCAAGATCAAATGCTAGACCAGAGAGAGAAGGACAAAATTCACCAACAATCAATGATGAAAGTACTATGCAAGGACAAGAACAGAATCAAGTTGAAAGAAATCAAGAGAATCGCTTCATTTTAATACCAAACCACGAACAAAACATGGAGAATTTACGAACTAGGCCAAATCCTAGAGAAAACAATCAGAATGGTGAAGAAAATCGAGAGGATGGGCAGCAACTTATGGAAGAAACTGAGAGACAACAAGCAGTACATCAAAACAATTATGAGAATGGAGTAAGAAGACGTGAAGAGGCTCGTAACAATCAAAATATTGAGTATGAAAGAATTAAGAGAAGAATTGGAAATCAACAAACAGAAATGACAAGGAATGAACCAAACTTTCGAACCAGAATACAAGCAAATCAGGAAGAAATAAATCACAGAAGGAGGATAAATGAAGAAGAAGAAATTCCCGATATTCGTATGAGAAGGATGAGAAGAATAGAAAGGGAAGAACAAGAATTTCAAGATGCTCTACAACAAAACAATTATGATAATTTAGAAAGAAGATATTTGCAAAATTGTGCAAATGAAAACATTAATGAAGAATATGATAGAATGCGAAGGATCGCAAGAGAAGAGACGCAAGAACGTAGAAGAAGAGAGGCTGCGTTGAAGAGGCCAATGGATGATAATTCTGAAGCAAATGCACGGATTTTTCGAGAATTAGCGGAAATGAGAGGGATGATAAACAATAGAAGAGGAGGAGATAGAAGGCAATTAGATGAAGCAATAGAAGAATCCGCGAGGACTCCATTTGCTAGAGAAGTACAATTGGGAGGGATTCCACCAAAATGAAATCTGCCTACACTTACCAGTATCTTTGACGGGACTTCATGTGCTATTCAGCACATTAAAGCATACATAAGATGCATGTTACAATGGGAGAATCATGATGTTGTACTATGCAAGTACTTCGCATCAAGCTTAATAGGGGAAGCTCTAAAGTGGTTTGAAGGGCTTCCTAAGAACACTATTACGCCATTTAATCATTTACAAGCAACTTTCCTTGGAGCATATATCACAAATCATTCCTCACGGCTTGGTATTGAAGATGTGTTTGGTTTAAAACAAAGAATTGGTGAAAGTTTGAAGCATTTAGTAAGAAGATGGAAAACTATGTGCAGTGATATGGCAGGGCGCGTGGATGAGAGGTATTTGATTCTGTATTTCATAAATGCGATGTTCACAACTGAACAATTGTATGTTCAAATCTTCAGAAGAAAGAATTCCATAATGATGACAGAGTTACGAGAATTGCAAGAAGAGTACATTACACTAGAGGAAAAGCAAAACAATATGGAGTCATATCCAGTAGCAAACACTAATAATCAAGATGCAGGAGAAAATTTACTTCCCAAAATAATCAATGTCGTAGCAGGTACTTCACAAACATCCTTGCAAACTTCTTCGCAAATTTCAGAAGAGAAGAAAATCAATAATAGCCAGCCAAAAATAGTAGCAATGGGTAGCAAAGATCAAGAAGAGTATGATAGAGAGAGGAATTTCTATAATCGAGGAGGAAATAACCAGATCCCAAGATTAGATCAACAGCAAGAAAATTATGGGGGACAAAGGCAAAATTATTTTGGACAAGGAAACCAGAAACAAAATTATAACAATGGTCAAGGAGGTCAAAGAATGATAAGGGAAGAGATAAAGTTTCCACCTTTGAATGCAAGTGTAGAAAAGATATGGCAGGCAATTATCCTGATAGAGCATATACCAAATCCATGGAACATGGGAAAGGAACCACCAATGGGTCCAAGAAGTCATGAATTTTGTTCATATCATCATTTTCATGGACATTCTACAAATAACTGCAATAATATCAAGAGGATAATCTTGCGAATGATTGATCAAGGGAAACTGGATCACTTTTTACTTAAGCAAGAACAGTTGCAACAATTACCACAGGCTCCAGTCATAACTCGCAGGGAGAACACAGTACAAGAAAATGGAGGAGAAACCCTACATATAGAAGTGGGATCAAAAGCAAGGAATGTCTTCTGTAATTCTATTGTTCACTCATATAAAACCATAGAAGATTTTCATGATAATGTGTTAAGCAGGGTATATGAGAGGGATGGTGAAGGAAAGGAAGTAATGAACATCGCAAAAATTTCACGACTTGAAGATTGGCAGAAACATGAAATTTCTTCTGAAGCCACTGAAATTCCAGAAGGTTGTGAAGAACATGATAATCCATTGGTAGTAAAATTAGCAATTTGCATGAATATGGAAGAAGGCGAAGATGATATGGAGGAAGAATCAATTGGTCTTAATAGAATTTTGATTGATACGGGAAGTTCCGTCAATATCCTGTTCTATTCTGCTTACAAAACTATGGGGGGAAAAGACGCAGATTTAATACCTTCAACCTACAGGATTTATGGTTTTAATGGAACTGCTAATAAGCCTAAAGGAGAAATAAGCATGCGAATTCCATTAAGTGGAATGCGAACTGAAATTCTGTTTTGCGTTGTTGATGTCGAATCACCGTATAATGCTTTGATAGGAAGACCTTGGCTTTATGGAATTCTGGGCGTAGCTTCCACTCTACATCAGTGCATAAAGTTTCCTCATATGAAGGGTGTTGGAGTTATCAAGGGTGATTGGGGTGAAGGAAAGAAATGTTACGATACAGAGGTAGAAGTTTGCGAAGGAAAAATTACTGAAAAAGAAAATTGAAGAAAAAGAGCAAGAGCTGTGAAAAGAAGTGAAAATTTAATGGCAGAAGATTAAAACATGAAAGAATAAAATTACAACGCTAATCATACAGGAAATTTATGATGGTAACAAAGGGTTGTGATTTGCGAAGAAAGAAGAAAGAAGAAAGAAGGTAATCAATATGTTTGCTCGTGAAGTATAACAAGATATCCGTTCAAAAAAAAAAAAAAAAAAAAAAAAGAAGTTGAAATGAGGAAATATGCAAAAGTTACGAATTTCAAAATTTTTATTGCGATTAACTTTCATTAAAGAAAGACGCACACATTAACTTGCGAAGAAAAGACCGTAATTTGCGAATAAAAGACCGCAATATGTGATCAGCTTTCAAAAAAGAAAGAAAGCCGCAGAAACATTACACAGGCAAACCTTTGTGGCGTACAACCTAGTTCGCGAAGCAACATTTCGTAAGAGGCAAAGTCCTAAAGTACGTCATTTAAGGGGGTACCTATAAACATGGCTCAGGGACACCGGAACACCACCAATGCACCTGAGTACATGGAAATTTACGGGGTACAACCCAATAACGGGGTACCTATCCGGGTTAGACACCTTGGATTCTCACCTAATCTTGCGACATTACGCAATATTATGCGGTGTAACATGATTTAGGTTGGGAGACTAAGGCATACTGTCTTTCCCAAGAAGTGCAGAAAACGATCAAGGTGCCGAGGTACACGGTTGAGTCAAGAGTTCCGGGTGGGCTTGAAGCACATCTGCCATTTTTGACAAGTCTTGGCAAATGATGCACTTGTCCCAAAGATACCCCATAGGGTGCAACCTCGTAACTATAAGCCCTATAGGCAAAAAGGATAAGAGGTTGCGATCAAAAGTTGGTTGTTTGCAGAACCGGATGGGAAGAGCTAACCTTGTATGGTCGATGTACGCTTCCTTGAAGGGGCAAACAAGGGGAAGATAAAGGTCATCACCCTCCATTAGGGATATGATACGTACTATAAGACGCAAATGTCACGAGGCTTCTTGTTTGCAAAAACATAAAGGCTTGTCATATTTGTGCAACAATTGAATTTCTGCGAGCATTCTAAGAGAGAAACAAAACATACAAAGAGAACTCGCAGAACATAACAAACAAGTTAAGATGAGATCAATGGGTTATTACATGAAAGTGTAAAAACGTCCTGCGATTTCATCGCAAGACGACAATGTCATGAGATTGTATATTCGCAAGAATGTTCAAACTTGTCATATTATCGCAAATAAGAAAATATTATCAAAAAATAGGTGGCAAAATAAGACCTTTACTTAGGAAGGCATGATAAGACCACAGCAATTATTGAAAATTATTCCATCAATATTATTGAAGAATTTTTACAAAAACATATATCATGAAGTTTTGACAAAGAAGACAGCTCCGTCAATATCATTGAAGAATTTTTACAAGAATATATATATCATGAAGTCCTAACAAAGAAGACAGCCCCATTGAAGAATTTTCACGAAGATATAACAAAAGATGCGATTTTGATCGCAATCAAAAAAAGATGGTTCGTACTCATTAAATTTTACGAGAATTACATACTTCTTATACTTCTTCATATATTGAATATTTCTCCACAACTTGAATACTTATAATTCTTCAAGAACGTCTCATATTTATTATACTTCTTCAATTGATATTTCATATTTATCAGATTTTGCGAGGATTAAATACTTCTTATACTCATTCATACATTGAAGAATTCTTCACAGATTAAATACTTCTTATACTTCTTCAAAGATATTTTATACCTTTTATACTTCTTAAGGATATTTCATACTTCGTATTTCTTAGGATATTTCATACCTCGTATTTTTTAGGGAGGATTTCTTAATTGCAACAAGTTGAAGCTGCGCAAATTAAAACTGAGGAAGATATTCTAATACTTCCAGCGATATTTGATCATATGAAGAACAATAATAGGAGGAAAGGGAATACTAAGCTAAGTCTTTAAGATATATTATTTCTCTCCACATGATCAAGTTGTGCGAATAAGGGAAACACGCGATCAAAGAAAAATCAATTCATCATCGCAAAATTAAGACATTAATACGAGTTAAACTTCAAAAAGAAATTATTGGTTGATCAAAAGTGCAAGAAAGAAGAAAATGTTGTACTCAAACACACAATATGAAAAGAACTAGAACAGATATACAAAAAAGAATGAAGCTATTCTTCGGGGGATTTATTCCCATCAAAATGATCTTCTTTTTCTTCTTCAGAGAGATCATCTTCAACGTCACTATCAGAGATTTCCATATATGGGGTATCTTCAGGAATTTCTTCAAAAAGGAGCGTATGGTACTTCTTGAGAGGAATTTGATTGTCTTCACAAATCTTGCGAGTCATCTTAGCTCGAAAACGCTTGACATATAAACTATGGTTGTGCTTGGTAATTAGAAGTTGAGATCTTAAATCAGAAATCTTCTTCTTACGACTGGCATGAATAGTTTCCAGATCATCATTCATCTTCGCATAATTTTCTGCAGCAAGGAGAGAAGTTAAGTAATTGGTTAGCAAATTACGAAAGAAAAGTAATTAAAATACTCACCATTACGAAGAATTTACCTTCTAATTGCTTTTTATCATTACGAAGAGAAGAGTTTTCAAGATTTAGATGGTTATTCTCCTTAAGAAGAGAAGAACTATCAGCTGCGATGCTCGCAGATTGTGGATTATCTTCGTGACGGGATGTTAGTTCGGCGATATCAATACTTAAATCCTCTACTTTCTGATGAAGTTTTGAATTTTCAATCTCCAACTTCTTACAACGGGTTAAAGTTTTCTTCTCAGCAATGGAATGACGTCTTTCCCAATCTGAAGCAGCTGCACAGCTAACTCTTCCAACCTGAACAAGTAAAAAGGGTCAGAAATTAATGGAATAGGGGAAACAAACAAGGAATAGAAAAGAAACTTACCATACTCCCTAAAGCATATAATGTAGCAGGAGAGACGAATCTTGAAATTCCATCAAGAGAGTTGTTATTGAGTACAGTAGGAACTTTGCAAGCCTTCGCAATAAGCTTACGAGTATTCGCAGTAGGAGAATTTCCTAACCCACGAGAAGAATGGAGAAATGCCTCAGATACACGAACCATTGCTGAAGAAAAAGTTTCTGTGTTACTATAATCTTCCTCTTCACCTTCATCAGCATCATCATCATCATCATCATTATCATCTCCTTTATCAGAAAGGGTATCAGAATTAGAATTAAAATCCTTCTCAGGAAATTTATCATCTTCATCACCTTGATCTTCGTCAACATTCTCATTAGAAGAGATCACATTTGAATAAGCATTGGTTGAGAGTTTATTCTTCTTCTTCCTCTCATAAACAACATCCTCAAGTTTCCTTTTTCCTTTACGAAGAGAATCATCATCTTGACTACCAGAAGTTTGGGTATCCTTCGCAGAGCGAAGTGTTTTTTGTCTCGCATTTAACCTTTTGGAAGAAGTGGAACTCTTATTCTTACATGCAACAACCTCAGGAAGATCAGAAAGAACCTTCAAATTCAAATAAGGATAAGAAACAGAGGCAACAATATATTGTTTAAAAAGCATATAAGAGTGTTTCTTACCTCATTTGAAAATAAATAGAAGAGTAACAAGAAGATAAGGAGATGGAGGTACATACATTTTTATAAACCTAAGGTTGATAATTGCAATCACGAAGGTTCGCAGGAAGATCTACTATCCCAAAAATATAAGAGCCCGATAATGCTAAAGGGTAGTTATACCAATCCTCATCATTAGAACGACGAGGTGTTTTATTATTTCCCGAGGCATAATCAATGTCATGCATAAGAAGGTCATCTGCTGCGATATTAGCTTTACGATGAAGACGAACACCCCAACGTTTATCTTCTTTCCTCGCAGGAATTAATATGTAATTTTTAAAGAAACCCTCAACTGTATAGTCTGCAGCAATAATCTCCATATCTTGAAATCCAGGTTTCCTAAGATTAACTGGATACAAAGATCTTCCAGCAGCAACACGAGTTGCGAATTCAACCAGAATGCGAATGCAATCACCAGTCAATTGATAAATGGCACATGAAAAATTGGGGTGGGAAATAATTTCATAGAATAAAGGGAGATTGACATCATAAAGAGGAAGAGGAAGACCTGCGAGGATTTGACCTCGTGAGATTAAAACTCTCTGATCATTCCAAATAAAATTGGTGAAGATCTTCACACAAAGAGAAGACTTATTGTCGTAACCATCAATTTCAGAAAGAATGAGGTCCCTATCAGCAAGCTCTGCATTAATTTGTTCAATAGTTTTCTTCTTTGGAGCCATTAGATGTAAGATAGAAAATAGAAAGGAAAAGAGGTGAAAGAGATAAGAAATCGTAGTAGCAGAAAAAGAGAATAAATTGCAGAGGCAGAAGTGATGAGGAAGACGAATGGGATAAGAGAATAAAAAGAAAAAACAAAGGATAATATTTATAAAGAAGAGAGAATTCGATGAAGATAGAAACTCATCAATGCGATTAAACGTGAACGGTTGAAAAGAACGGTTACGAAGAAACGTGTCAAAAAGGTAATGGAAAAGAAAAAAGACGTGTTGCGAATTTAACAGGTGGTGATAACTATATTAAATTTACGAGAATAGAGGTTCTCATGACATTCCTTCTTCGTAGAATTGACATGAGAAGAGGCAAGATGTAGATACCGAATATCACAAGGCATTAGCTTACGAACATCATGACAAATATAAGAGGAAAGAGTTATAAAACAATACGAAGATAGAGGAAGCACAGGGAAGTATGAAGATTTTCGAAGATAGAATAATCGTACGAAGATGTGTTGCGATACTTCGCAAAACATATACAGCTGTACAAAGTTCATTATAAATAGGAGTTCAAATGTAAAATTCGAGAGGTTCTTTTGGTGAGTATTAGAAATTATCTTAGGAAAGAGAATAGAAAAAGTTGTAACTATTCTAGTTCCATTTAGATACTTCTTTGTAATCAATTGAGAGAATTAATAAAAAAGTTGTCATTCAACATCAAGAACTTCTCAATTTTTACTAATTCTACTGAGGGTGTAGTTGTAGGTTATTCTGCAACTACATACGAAGTTCAAAAGATAGACGTTATGCTTCGTATTGTAATTCCTTAATACTATGTCTAACCAGAGTATAATCATTCGCAGCTTCGTTGTTATGTTTTCAATATGCACGACTTGAAATATATGTTAGGAATGAAACAGTTCAAGTCAAATATTACTAACCTCAAGTGGAATGATGATGTCGTCATTGTAGCTCTTTACTTCTTCACATTCTTCAAGTCTTCACGTAATACTTGTAAGTCTCATATCCTATTAACTTTCTAGATAACCTATACGAAGTTGACTTTATTAAATAATCAAGCGAATCTTTAAATGAGTTTTGATTCACTAAAATATGATAACCAAACTTGACATAGCAACGCTTGGTAGGTTCAACCGAGCTATGCTCTGACAATCTCCCCCTTTGTCAATTTTAGTAACAAAAATCTTACATCATATGGATAAATAAATTACAAGATTTCATTACATATACGCTTGATTCCAAGTTTCAACAACATAATAACCTGTATACATTTAATCCATAAATGCCATTGTTAACATTATAATAAAAAAATCTAATACTCCCCCTAAAGGTAAGATAGGTAGATTTTCAATCCACACGTCTTTTTTATTCCCTTTGTAGTTGAGATAACCACAAGTATCAATATGATATATTGAAAAAGCAAAGGTCTAACAACCTCACCCAATATTTCGATTAGCAATCTATATGGACAACTCCGAATTGTTTTTCTAGAGAATCAACTAGACTCAATCAATAGAAAATAATCAAGGAGTTATTATCTCAATCTCTCAATTTGATTTACTCAATCAAATACGATTCGCGAGTTCTAATCAAAGAGATATAACTTGGATGGTACCAAATACCAATATCAAAGTGTCAATCAATATAAATCAACAACCAATAAGGTCGGATATTCTAATTGATTGAACAATGCACAACCTGTATTATTTCAATTATATAACAAAATATAATACGGAAAAGAAATAACACAAACAACATAATTTTGTTAACGAGGAAACCGTAAATGCAAAAAAAGAACCCAGGACCTAGTCCAGATTAAACATACATTGTATTAAGACGCTACATACTCTATCCTACTCCAAATTAACTTTGATCTGGACTGTAGTTGAACCCCAATCAATCTCACACTGATACAAGGTACAGTTATGCTCCTACGCCTCTGATCCCAGAAGGATAATTCCCTTAGCTGATCTCAAACCAAGAGTTGATACGACCCAAAGTCGAAGACTTTAATAAAAAAATTGTCTCACATAGAAAAGTTTACAAAATAGATAAATTCCTCCCACGAATAAACCTGACCTCTTTTGATAAATCAAGTCCAATAAAACCAGACTTATATTCCGAAGAACATCTAATCAATCATCACATTCTTAATCGACAGTAAAAAAATATTAAGTCACCAACAATGAGACGAAGATGTTTGTGACTACTTGTATATCTTGCCTATCCTCAATCTTATTATAATTGTACCAAATCATATCACACAACTACAAGAAAAGTAGATCGGTGGACAATCCCAATGAAGTCTTTAAGTTGTTAACCTGGTTTTAGAAGAAGAAAACCAATTAAAGGATAATCGACAATCTAGTATCACACTTTCCCAGTTGCTAGAGTTGTCCCTTATATAGTCTTTCAAATCAGGGTTTGCAATCAATGTTAGCTTACTAACAAAGCATTAAATATTCACCGTTATATGAAAACTTGATTAGATACAAGCTAATATCTCTCAACCGTTAGATCAAAAACTTAGATTGCCATACACACATGTACTTGAAGATTTTGGGTTTGTGTAACCATACCCAAACGTGTACAATGTTTGGTTCAATATTAGTCAACCAAATGGTTAGCCAAGTGATAACTTTCATATCAGCCATATTCTTCTTTACCATAACTAGTCCAAATGACTCAAATGAACTAGTTAGAAAGTTGTTCAATTGCTATGAGATCTCATGTACTACACAAGACACAATTGAATAAAAAATGATGTGATTCACTTGAATCAATTCATGAACTATAAATCAACGGTTTGCAAAAGCCTTCCTTAGTTAATTAAGATAAGTTCACGAATTATCGTTTTCAGACATAACCCATTTGAGTTCGCGGACTCAAGTTAACCGGTTGGAGTTCACAAACTCCAACAAAAATTCTCGGGTTCGAGTGCTAAGGACTTATACTATGCCAATATTTTCAAAGTTGCAACACAAATAATGTTTCAAGTGCTATCCCAATAATGTTTCTATCCCCCAATGGTTATATAGTCTAAACTCTCATTTCAATCATTGAAACATTCTCATAGGGCGTTATATAGTTGTTATTCACAAACTATTTTTCGTCAGAGCTATTTCCAAGATGATTGAAACATAACATGACTTCCGTCACTAGGTAAATATGAACTTGGCTAAAGCGAAAGCTTTACCACCACATATTTCGAGAAATAGATAAGCGAGATATACTCAGCTCGAAATATGACACGTGCATATTCTTAGTATATATAGTAAACGACTTTTGTCTCAAGATAGGAGATAGAGTAGATATACTTTTGAGTGATAGATAAGTTCAAGTCTCCACATACCTTTTAGTCGATGAAGATCCACTGGTTCCTTGAGTAGTCCTTCATCTTGTATGATGATTTCCATGGAGTTCTTGAGCTTAACTACACTTTCTATCCTAATCCGAGACCTTATCTATAGTAGACTAGAAATCAAGACTTAATAGTTTTGATCACTAACATTGACAAACATGCTTTAGATAGCAACGCATGCGAGTTTGACCGAGCAATGCTCTAACATATGTTACTCCCCCTTAGTCTATGCTTTACTCTTTCGTTAGATATAACGTTTAAGTACCATTGTCCTTTCCTTAGTGATACCAAATCACTTGTTTAATCCATATATTTCTCCCCCCTTTTGTCACAAAATGATAAAGGTACGAGCAAATAAAAGACAAACTGAAAGGATCTTACAAATCTTAAAAGACTTGCAAAACCTCTAAGAGTTAAGCACGAGGGTTCCACACACCATTTTAGATGACCAATATCAAAACCGAAACTACAAAGTAATTTTGTTTTGATATGTTACCAAGGAAACAATTGTCCAAAGAAATTCTCCCTAATAGTTTAGCAAATCAAAAATTGACTAAGCACCTTAGTTCTTTTGCTAAACCGATTGTACAAATACAATCACTTGTTCTATAAGACCAAAATAAAGATCAGAATTAACTATATTTTTCTCATCAGGTTTTAATTATTCAAATAATAACTTAAACCTTTCACTTTTAAACAAGACAAGTACTAGGTCAGTTAACTAGCATTTCTTGTTAAGGCATTCGTTTAGACTTGAATAACCGAAACCTCCACTTTGATAAGTCTAACTAAGATCGGAATTAACTTAGTTTCTCTTATTCGGAATCAAATTGGACTAAACAATTGATCTCGAAAACCCTTTTGTTAAGCCATAAAAAATTCATACAAACCAAATAAATCAACTTGCATAATTATTTACCTCAACCGGAAGCAATTGAAACAAACATAGACATTATAGTACCGCAATTGCAGTGTAATTTTGTAAGCCTAAACATTCGATACCAAACAATAAAGCAAGATAACAATAGTTTTTCTTAACATGAAACAATTGAATCACACACACAAATAATGGAATAAACATCAATTATACCGAAATTTTGTTAAGCAAAAGCAAAATATATGCAATAAAATCAGGCTTTTCTTAAACAGGAAAACGATTAACTAACAAATTTGTTACGTCAAGTTCTGTATCCTCTTCTCCCCCAAAGATATGTCATTAAGTGCAAGTTCACATAGAAATATCCCATGTTGTGTTGTCATACTCTTGCAATATAAATAAACAATAACAAGGACCAACATTTACCAGAGAAAGGTTGAAAACCGGTTTTAACTAATTGAATGCAAAAGTTAAAACCCCGAAACACATATGCTTTTACGCTAAACCAAACGATTCAACATATTATGACTTTTTCACATATTAGTTTCAATCATAACCCCTTATGATCCTTTGATAAAGCCTACCAACATGGGATAGAACTTAATCCCGCTAAACCAAAAAGTCACCTAAACCATAAGGGTTCACACCATATGAGATCGAATATTAAGGTCATGAAAACCGAAATCAAACATCCCATAAACATACATAGCAATAATATAAAGCATTCAATCATAGGCCATGTAATCGAAAACTATCACAAGAAAAATTATAAAATAATAATTTTATTCATAAATATAAGATAGTTTTATTCAAAATAGACCTTATACAATTATTGAAAGAAATCAAAAACTGATGTCTACTCTCATTGATTAATCCTTCATCTCATTGCTAGAGGAAGGTAGATTATTACTTTCAGTCTTCAGCTTATGAAATTCTTCAAGTAGATAACTTGTTGTTTGACCAGAATTTCTTGCAGTTAAGAACTTTTCGTGAAGGATTTTTCAAGAACATATAATTCGGTCTTTGATTGAACACAAAAATGTGTCAATGCTTCAATACACTGATCTTTCTTCAGAATATTCTCTCTTTCCTTCTTGCTAAGACAATCTCTCTTTTTGATTTTACTCTTTGATTTCTCAATATCTACAAAAGATGCAGACTTATTGTTAAAATGATATTTTTGATCTAGCATCTTATCAAGAGAATACATTGGATCCAGACTCATGGTTTGGACAAGGAATGACCAAAGAAGGAGAAGGATCTTTTTATAATTTTCGTACTTCCTAAAATATAATATTCCTATAGATACGAATATCTCAAATATTTTTAATTACTAGATTTTATTCCCATAATCTACACATAAGTGCCTTGATCTTTCTTCTTCCTCACTAAATTTGGCACACGAGGTGAGGAAAGAATGCTAATACCGATCAGGTGGTATTAGTATGAGATTTATTATCATTATGGAATTTTGAACAACCAGAGTGTCCTTGATCTAGTATCGTATGAGATAGTCTCTTTTTGTTACCTCAAACTAGAGAAGTATTTTGAGATTGACTTGGGTTGCCTATGAAACTTTTAGCAATTTTGTTTTTGAGACAGTTTTTGCACCTTATCTTATTTTTCCCTTACCATTAGATGATTTAATAACATCAGAAGACATGTCCATTCTTAAAAGGGGTAAATCACTAATGGAGGAGGAAGGAATAAGATTAAGAATATTAGTTGTTTCATCTTCTTCAAAATCATATGAATCAGAGGTCTCATATAGAGTTACAGCCAGAGCCTTGCTTCCAGTGTACTTCTTACGATTGGGACAGTCTTTAGCAATATGACCAAACCCTTTACACTTGAAGCTCTGATATTCATCATCTTCTTCCTGATCCTTTTTGACAGGAAATCGATCATGTGGACGAGAATATTGATGAGTATCCTTTATGAATCTATTATTTCTTTTCTTTAAGAGATATTGAAACTATCTAGTAATCAATGATAATGATTTTCAATTTCATCATCAGAATTTTCTGCAATATGTTCATCTAAATCATCCATCTGTCTATTTCTCTCCATTGGAGATTTTGGAATTTTTGCAGCTTTAAAAGTGATTCCTTTAGTTTGAATAGACCGTGATTCATGAAAAAAGATCTTTAACTTTCCAACGAGTGTGCTTCATGAGACTGCTGAAAGATCATTTGCTTCTGTGATTGCATTCTTCTTAGAATCGTATCTAGATGGAAATGATCTGAGAATTTTTCACACTATATATTTTTCAGAAATAGTCTTTCCAAGAGAGAAAGAAGCATTAATTATCTCAGAGAGTTTAATATGAAACTCTTCAAAAGTGTCATTGTCATCCATTCAAAGGTTTCCCTAATCGGACGTAAGAGTTTGAAGTCTAACTTCTTTCTCTGATGTGTTTCCTTCGAATACGATCTGAAGATTATCCCAAGCTTCTTTCGAAGTTTGACGTGTTGATACATGATGTTGTAGATCACGACTTACATCATGTATAATAGCATTCTAACCATCTTAATTATGCTTAGCAAAAGCCTTTTCTTCGTTTGAAAAATCCCCTAAGCGTTTAAACTCATTTTCCGAATTTTTTATTTTCGGGTGATTATAACCATCGACGACTAATAGCCATGTATTAAAGTATCGTGATTGAATAAAATATCTCATAGCATATTTCCACCATAGATACTTTGTTCCATCAAATCTTGGCGGACGTTAATTGAAGTCGATTCATGAGAACTCGAGTTCATTTCTTATAGGTTGGATCACACCAAACACGTACAAATTGTTAGATCTTTTTGTGTTTGTCTGCTCTGATACCAATTGAAAAGACGAGGGTACCCAAATATACCTCAATCTAAAACTTTTCCACCTATAAGTTTTTTTTCCGAAAATGATTGTCTATGGACTGAGTCGAGACAATACAACTAATCAGTTCACACTTCGTGTGATCGTCTATGGATATGAGGTCGAGACAATATAACAACGAAGTATGTTTACTTGATAATCAGTTCACACTGAGCAATTTCCCTTTCAATTCACAAAACAAGTTTATGAATGTTATTCATTTAAACGAATAAAAAATATTGTTTCCTATGACGAAATCTTCACCCATACCCATACATAATCACAATAGCATTCATACGATTATGTCGATGTCTTATATATGAAGTTCAAAAGATAGACATTATACTTCATATTGTAATTCCTTAATACTACGTCTAACTAGAGTAGAATCATTCACAACTTCGCAGTTATGTTTTCAATATGCACGACTTGAAAGATACGTTAGGAATGAAACAGTTCAAGTCAAATATTACTAACCTCAATTGGAAGGATGATGTCGTTGTTGTAGTTCTTTACTTCTTCACATTCTTCAAGTCTTCACGTAATACTTGTAAGTATCATATCCTAGTAATTTTCTGGATAACCTATACGAAGTTGACTCTAGCAAATAATCAAGCGACTCTTTAAATGAGTTTTGATTCACTAAAATATGACAACCAAACTTGACATACCAATGCTTGGTGGGTTCAACCGAGCTATGCTCTAACAAAATGTGTCATGTATATGAAGTATAATGATACCCAAACCTGTATCCACATCGCTCTCCTTCGAAGCTACAATGTTTATGAAATTATATACTTACAAGTTTTACCAAGTAATAATCGACTCAATAAATAACCCATTTTTAATCATATGCGTAAGATGCAGGCATATACCATAACTTTTGTTGAAAAATTATTTCTTATTTAAAAATAAGAAACCATGGCTCTACCACCACTGATATCTTCGAAAGAAGTCCAAAATATACCACATATCATCAAATGATCATCACACTTCAACTTACTTGTAGCCACACGAAACAAGTACTCAAAAAAAAAAAAAGTACCCCAAAAAAAATCAAAATCTTCGAAACAAATTTTCACTGCCTTCTGCAATTGAAGCCACAAAAATCTTTGAGTCTAACTTCCTCTTCACATCCTTCAAATTTTTAGGTCAAAATATTAATTAACATAGCATGCTGATGACAACCGATATCAAACTTGCACCCTTTGTACAAGAACAATAACAAGAATCTGACATGCTAAGGCCTATTCCTATGCACCATGTCAAAAAATTCTATTTGCCATACCAGGTGGCATGGAAAACCAGTCACGTTACTATGGTTAAAAAACTGAGCGATTTAATCCCTAACGAGCGATACCAGCCGTGCCACTATGGTAAAACAGCTGAGCGATTGAATCCCTACCGAGCGATATTGTTTATTTCGTTAGCTATAAAGTCTCTATCGCTGGCTATTTTTTGAATATCGCTCGATATTGTTAATATCATCAACAGTATACTCTATAAATCCTATAAATACTACACCTTCCCTCTCATTCTTGTTCACACCTTCTCTTCTTTATCCTAAAAAAAATTCTTTAGTTACTTCCTTCCAAATATGAGTGAAAAGAAAAAGAAACAATTTTTTTTTCAAAGGATCTACTAGAAACCCATCCAATGGATTAAATCATGTGAGTTTCAACATGTTTGACAACTACCTGGTGATGGTATACTCTTTGTGCACATATCTGGCTATCCAGAGTGAATTAATTCAGTCACTCTAAGAGGTGAGTTGCCTGAGTTCCACAAGGTGCTCAGGTTACTTCCCCTTTTATTCAAGATGGAGCCCAAACATATCTTTGGTGGTGTTTATATGATATATAACCTAGAAACCATATGACTCAAATAGTTCAAGTTATATTCTAACGATGGTGGAAGACTACAAATATGTTTTTTTTCCAAAATTTTGAATGTGGTAAGTTTTTTTTCTTCTTGTAGTTAAAGTTTTAGATTTTGTTTTTATTTTTATAAAGTTCAACAAACTCTAATATGATATTCATCATGCTTAAACTGTCTTATGTTGTCTTAAAAAAATGGTATGAGCTCTAATTTTTAGTTCTTCGATTGACAACCCGGGATGATCGCCTTTTATCATCCATAAAATTTGCGCATACTTTCTGACTTCGTTATTGATAAAGCAATATCTTTCTTGAAGACACTCTTTTTTTCTTCTTGAATTTACATTACTTAATGCCATAAAACTTTCAAATACAGTGTCACATAAATTAAAATCTCCATCGCTTGCAACTAATATCCAACATCGAGTTTGAGAAGCATCTTCTTCTTGAGTGAATCGAACACTAGCCATTTTGGTGTAACGAGCACTAGTCATGTTGAAATGAATTTGAAGTTGAAATGGTGTGAGTTGAAATGAATTTGAAGTTGGGTATTTATAGGGGTGAATTCCTGGAAGTTAGATGAAGAACTATTGAGCGATGATCATAGAGACGGGTGATAAAAAGACTAGCGGTGACGTTATTCTGACCGTCGAGCGATGGAGTCTTTATCGCTCATTAGAGACTCATATTAAATCAATGCTCTGTTGAACCCACATGTTTTGCTATCTCAATCTTGTTGTCAATGTTAAATGATCAAAACTATTTCTTGATTTCTATTCTACTAACTCAAGTCTCGGACTAGGTTAGAATTTGGCAGTTGAGTATCAGACATCACCCTCGAAGACTGATGATCGACGAATACATTTGAAGAAATTATGTATTAGGTATGTGAAGACTGAACCATTCTATTTTAATCACTATCTTACCATTCTATTTATTGAGACTACGTCGTATGACTTTTAATAAATTTACAAAGAAGAAATTTCGAGTCTAGCTTGTCTCGTTAAAAACCTCGAAATATGATTCTAGCATAGATTTTCAAAGGTCCTTAATAATTTAGTTCAAAATAATTTATTGTTTGAGAATTAATTTGCGGATCAATTGAAAATACCCCTTACCATTGATTTTATCATTTGGGAATATTTCAAACTTCATAAGAGAAAAATTCATGAACTCTTGATATTTCTGCTCAGGGTAGGTTGGCAAACCAATTTGCAAACCATAGATATATGAGTTTCAGAAATAAGGAAAGGTTAGCGAAACAGTTCGCAAAACACAGGTTCATTTGGGAACAGATCACGAACCCGGTTGGAGAACCGTGGTTAACTGATTTTTTTTTAATGTTGGTACAAAAGGCTTAATGTTGGTGAACCCGGTTAGCGAACTGTGTCCACCTGAGTTCGTAAACCAAGTACGGTTGGAAAATCCAGTTGGAAAACTGTGACATATGAGTTCTCGAGCCGAATAAGGATTGGCGAACCCAATTCACGAACCGTAACTCCCTGACTCGTGAACTAGCTTTACAATTCAAGAAACGTCTCACCAACTGTCCCAATAAAATCTAGCAGATGATTAAAGACTTATTTTTAAAATATGTTTACCATTGATATGACTCCCTTAAACACTTCTAAGACTTCATTGATCACTTAAACATTGTTCTTTGTGCAGTATGATCAAACTCTTAGGTGTTTTAATGAGCGTCATATTGTTTATTTTTTACATGGAATATTTTCCAAATCGAACAAGTCATTATACACGGGTCCAGAACCAGACCACTGTGTATATTCTTCTATTGCATTTTCAAGACCTAAAGTATTTTCTTGATTCCAAAGTTATATTGACTTGAATTCTAAGCAACCTTCAATCTTGGAAATCTATAAATAGAGATGCTCTTTCAACTAGGAAAATCTATCCCTGACACTTTGTATCCTAGTTGATCTAGAGTTCCCTTTATGAACCTAGGTTTCTTCTAAGAAACATAATTAGGTCTACGATCTAGGTCTGACTATCTTTTACTTTGATAATTTGTGTATCCTGATCTTGATTTTCTGTTAGCAAGGTTTTTGTAATCTCTTTCAGGCAAGATAGATAGAAATCGCAAAGTTCTCTTCGTCTCAGACTTTGTGATTCTACAAGATAAATATCTGAAAAGTGATCTTAAGTGATATTTTGAAGATTATTCTTTAGAGGGGGTTCAGAATCTATGCTGCTCTTCGGGAGTTATAAGTTCACAATTTATGAGGTTTGCTAAGTTGTCTATTGCAAACATATTTCCACACCTTGATCTCTCGATCTAAACGGAAATGAAATAGGATTATATGTTAGAGGCATATTGGTTACAGAAGTTTTCACTGCGGCTGAAGCAACTCTTAGAATATAAGGGACGTCATCTAAGGGAATCAAGTACGTAGAGCCTTGCGAGGTTTAAGAGACGTAAGAAGCATGAATTTCTTGGAGGGTTTATTAGGTCTCATCTACATTTTATTCTGAAGTCTGATAGTAGGCTAGTGTTTGTAGTTAGTTAATACAACTTGGTGTTCAAATATGGACGAGGTCCCGAGTTTTTTTTTTCTGTAGTTATGATTTCCTCGTTAACATAACTTCTGGTGTCTTGAGTTTTTCCGCATTATATTGTTTATGTTTATAATTGGATTTATGCAAGTTGTACGTATTCAATCTAAGTAGATACGTCAATCTAATTGTAATCGATTACAATACTCGTTCTTGTAGAATTCATATCTTAAAAGATATATTACAAGTTTAATTACTTGGCAGAATTCTGATTGGATTATTTGGATACGACTAAATTGATCATGGATATTGATTTTTGAGATCGTCTAAGTACTCTTCTTAATAATCAGGTTCACGAACTCATTGTCTTATACATACAAATTGAAAATAGATAGAGATATAAACTCTATATACATATTGTCAATGATTAAATTAAGTTGGTATGCTTAAAGTTGTATTGGGTTTTGTTCATACAGGTTTCCGAATGAAAATATTTTTGTTGTATTTGGTACCCCACGTTTTCTACTCCATCGCGTATGCCTAAGTGGTATATTTTCCACTTAGCCACTTATGTTTGCCACTGCCATACCCATAGTGGGTGCAAAAGTGGCTGACTATGTTGTTTAAGAACATGCCTAATATTTTCATATTTACTTCACCTAATATACAATCCATAACTTGTATCTCTACCACAACCGTTAGAACATTGCTCGATCGAACTCTCATGCGTTGCTATCTCAATCATGTTTGTCAATATTAGTGATCAATACTATACGTCTTGATTTCTAGTTTACTTATGACTAAGTCTCGGTCTAGGATGGTTAAGTATAGTTGAGCTCCAGAATCCATGGAGATTATCTTACGAAGACGAAGAACTACTCAAGGAACCAATGGAACTTCATCCGATCAAAAATGTATGTGGCGCAGACTTGAACTTATCTAGCACTCAAAAGTTTATCTATCTCCTACTCTTGAGACAACAATCATATAAGTATGATAGTTTTCATACATACACATTTGCTATTTCGAGCCGAGTTTATTCGCCTATCTTTTTCTCGAAATATGTGTTGGTAATCTTTTGCTTTAACCACCTTTCATCTTTACCAGTCATGAAATTAATGATGACATTTCAATCTTGAAAATAGCTTTAATAACGATAGTCGATTCTTATGCCTAACGAATATTATAAGTCCATGTATCGGAAACCAAGTGCGTGCATATGTGTGCATGTTGTATTGGTGAATGAGACAGGTTGGGTACGCGTACCCGTATGCGTACTGGCGGAAGTTCTTGAACCGAGAATTTCTGCTGAGCTTGTAGTTTTCAAACTAGTAAACCAGTCACCTTAGGTATGCGTACCCGTACATGTACCCACGGAAGTTTTCAACCGAATTTTTTTGCTGAGATTGTGAAATCAAATCCGGTATCTAAGGTACACATACCCGTACGCGTACCCAAGCTGGTTATATTTCTCAAATCGTTTAGCTCATGAACTTAAACAATAAATCAATAAGGAACGCAATCTTTGCAAACCGTGGCTATATTGTTCATGAATTGATTCGAGTGAATCCAACCGATGTTGTTTCAATTGTGTTTATGTATAAAGATCTAAGCAATTGAACAACTCTTCAACTAGTTATTTTGAGTCATTTGAACTAGTTGTGAAGAAGATGAATTTGGTTGATATGAAAGTGCTAATATGGATAACCATTGGTTAACTATTTGTGAACCAAATAAATGTACATGTTTAGGTATGGTTACTCAAACCTAAATGAAATACATTTCATGTGTGTGTGACAAGATAAGTTTCGATCTAACGGTTGAAAGATATTAGCTTGGATAAATTAGCTTCATCTAACGGTGAATATTGAATTATTTGTTACCAAGGTAACTTAGATTGCAAACCCTGATTTGAAAAATATATAAAGGAGACGTATAGAAATTGGAAAAACTAATACCCACACTTCCTGTGTGATACTAGTTGGTTTGCTAGAGTCGATTCTCCTTTAACCGTTGGTTTCTTCTTGAGACCTTATCGGTTAACGACTTAAAGACTTCATTGGGATTGTGAAGCCAAAAGAAACTACTTCTCTTGTAGTTGAGCAATCCGATCTTGCCATTTTCTATCGTACGAGTTCAATTGAATAATTGGCTTGAGATTATATCTCCGATAGGGAAAGATAAAAATAAATCACAAACATCTTCGTCTCATCGTTTGTGATTCCACAATATCTAGTTTCGCTACCATACGATTTAGATTATTGTGAGATGATTAATAATTCTAGGATGTTCTTCGGGAATATAAGTCTGAGTTATTGATTAGTTCATGTTCACCTTAATTTTATTAAAATACGGAACAAATCTCATAGGTTTATCTGTGGGAGACATATTTATCTATTATCGTAGACTTTTCTGTGTGATACAGATTTGTTTATTAAAGTCTTCGACTTTGGGTCGTAGCTGTAGCGCCCCCAAAGCTAGCAACTGACTAATCCAAGTGATTAACTAAATAAAGAGGCATTAAGAATCTAAATCATTTACTTAAACAAACAATTAAAAAACTTCTACAAAACTTAACCCAAAACTAACCCCTCTTATAAATATATATATACAAGAACTTTTCTCAAATGATACATATACAATAGTCATTTGGTTTACAAATAAAATATATAACATAATAAACATAGCAGAAGTTAACCAAATGACGGACGAAACTCCTCCAAGCTTCCGATGCGCAACTCTAATCTATCTCTGAAACTGAAAGTGGGAATGGGTGAGCACATCATCCAAAAAAGGGGTGCCTAGTAGGTATAACATTTAACTTCCAAGTAATCATTGAAATGATTTGAAAACAATTCATGTTTTCCCTAACACTAAAACACAACCAACTCACAAAAGTAAACAATCATGTATATAGAACTAACTCCTTCCAAACAATGTACTAACATGGGGATTCAACCTCTACCTAGATATCTAATATAGCCTCCACCTATTTATTGCAATAAAAGTAAATAAGTAAAAATGAAGGAGAAGGATCCTATATACCACAAATGGAAATTTTCATCTCCAAAAAATCAATGGAAATTCTTATTTCCCAAACAATTCATAAATACGAACAAAGCATTATGATTCCTTTCCAAGCAATGGAAAGATAAAAAGGAATAACAGAACTCTCGTAACTCAAAGTTAAACAATGCATGGAATACACAACTAGACAATGCATGAATTTGTTAAACATAAACTTTGGTAAAACAAAACAACAATAATCACACAAAGTTAAATATAAATTCCCACCTCTTTTGATGACAAGCCACGCCTACCTCGAGATCCACGATCCACTGGTTCATCGTTTGAATCGATCGTTGTCAATAAAGACTAACTGTTAATCACACAAGAACTCTAAGAATCTAGCCAAAATGGCTCACACAAGAATGATACAAGTCTATCTAATAGTTCTAAGACCATTTATGACTATACACCTCTTCATTCTCTATCTTTAGCATATCTAAGGTTTATTAATTCAATTGGATTAGTTCTATAGTCCATTAGCTAAGTCTTATGAATATCTACAACTTTTTAGAAGAAGCCAAAGCCTAATTCAGACCATAAAGGGTCCAAAACATGTAACTAAGAATACATGGTACTAAGCCCAGGTCCACTAAAACAGCCTATTAACACAAGGCCTAGTCAAACTGGTCAACTGACAGTCACTAACGGTCCAAGAGTCAACTAACGGTCAATGTATATTCAAAGTCTAGTCCACTGGTCAAGGTCAAGGTCCTGGTCAAAAGGTCAATTGAGTCAAATCGATTCAACTCAGGTTTACAGGGTTAACTCAACTAAGTCAGCTAAAATAAAACGAGTCAGACTGACTAAGTTCAGTCAGACAAGCCAAAGGTTCTTAACCATCTACAATTCTAACATCAGTTCAACTTTAATCTATTATATTACAACAAAACATTCATTTCAATTTAATCTAATAACATCTAAAACTCCAATTACGATACTAACATATTTAATTTACTGAACTTCATAATTTTACTACAAAATCCAAATACAATCAAAGATTAAGCCTACCTGTAGTTGCAGCTTTAAGCTCCTATAAGATATATTCAACTCCACAAACTCATCAAACATCTATTCCTATAACTCAGTCACATAACATCACAGTTCCCAGCTTCAATTAACAATTATAACTCACTCTCTCCAAACAACCAACCACCCCATTTAATTCAACCTCTAAAAGATTTCATAATCCCAAAATAGATTTGTACTCATTCTTCAACAACACCACTAAAACTTATAACTCAGTACAACTCTCACAACGTCAACACATGTAGCTCAGAACAACTCAACATCTCAGACCAACAACATCATTCTCATGAAATTCCATTCCAGATTCACCACAGGCACTACTAATCCATTACATACACATTACCACTTTCATTACATCAAAGACCACTGTCATTAATACAATCCCAATCAAATAACCATTTCAGCATGCACCACAATCCCATGTCCCCTGTAATTCAACACCATCACCTAAGTCTTGAATCACTTCAATTACCACCATAACTAACTAACTCATCTCATCAATTTCATTAAGATAATAAGATACACCATACACATCACACCCAACTTCAATCTTAAACTCAAATACACAAACTCAGTTCATATATATGTCCCCTGCGATTTCAACTTCTTCAAATCACTACCCTTGTGACTCTGCCATAACTCACTTCAATTATCAGCTCTAAAATAATCACATAATCAAACAACGAAACTGAGTAACTAAATTGAATCACCTCATATTAGTTTAATTCCAGAAAATACAATCCAACTTACAATTTCCCCTGAGTCCGCATCAACAGCTTCAATTATCGAGCTCAGCTTCATTAACACCCTCAGACTGAAATCTTCAATTCAACTTCCAGAAAATCCTAACTTAAATTTGGGTAAGAACAAAAGAACCCTAATTCTTCAATTCTTCCTCACAACATCTCCAATATCTAATTAACTTCACCCCGTTTCTCAACCGACTAAACCCACTTCTAATCATATATTTATAGCATCATATTATCTTTCTGAATCTCCCCAGAGCTCTCCTCATGAAACCATAACTCACCAATTCATCGCTGAATCATCTTCATAACTTCAACTACACATTAACCCCTTTTGTTCTTCATTACCAACTAATCAAATCCTCCTTCAATTAATCAATTCATCCATATCTTAAACTCAGATGAAAACCTCAACTTTCTTCTTTATCTACAAATCGTCATCTCTCCTTATTCTCACGATTAAACCACTAGAACACCACCCACAACTACATCATCAGAACATCTTCATTGCTAAACCCTCTTAATTCGATTGCCACATCTCTCTCAAAATCAGCGTCCGTGAAGAACAAGGGAAAGAAATAAGAAACGAGAAGGAGAAGAAAGAGAATGAGTTTCTCTTTGACACGTATTGGTGATAAGGATAGCTACCCCATGATAAAGGCACCCACCCAAACTCTAAGGTAAGCCACGTGGTCCACTGAAAAAGTCTGTTTTGCCCTTTTTACCATCCAGATGATTTCTTCTTTGTCCGGTATCCGAATGACACGTTCGAGATGGCCATTCCACGTAATTTTTTGAGATCTATCTAACGATACTAGTCTCGTCTCTAAATCATTGTTAGATTAATTTATATTAATTAACATTCATGTTAAACTAATTGAGTTATTATCGGCTAATTCATCTCTTGACTAGTCTAATAGCGTTGACGATCTTGAGGGTCTTTACAGTAACAACTCTTGGTTGTGTGTCAGATCAGCTAAGGGAATCAAGTGCATAGTATCCTGCTGGGATCGAAGACATAAGGAGCATAATTGTACCTTGAATCAGTGTGATATTGATTAGGGTCCAACTACAGTCCAGAACGAAGTTAGTTTGTAGTAGGCCAGCGTCTGTAACGGTTTAATATAGTGTGGTGTTCAATATGGACTAGGTCCTGGGGGTTTTCTATATTTTCGGTTTCCTCGTTAGCAAAATTTCTGGTGTCCGTGTTATCTCTATTCCGTATTATATTTTATTATATAATTGAAATATCACAGGTTGTGCATTGTATCGATCAATTATGAAATCCAACCTCTGGATGTTGATTGGAAATTGATTGATCCTTGGATATTGGTCTTTGGTACCATCCAAGTTTATATCTCTCTTATATTTGATAAAGACTCGCAGAGTTCTATTTGCTTGAGTATAGATCAAATCGAGAGATATAGATATTAACTCCTTGATATACGTTTTATTTAAGATTGAGTCTAACTGTCTAGTTGATTCTCTTAAAAGTATATTCGAGTTAGTCCATACAAATTGCTAATCGAAATATTGGTTGAGGTTGTTAGAGCCCCGCCTTTTCAATTGGTATCAGAGCAGGCAAACACGTTTTAAGACCTTATCAATATTTGTTTGTAGCGATCTGACTCTATGGACAGAGGTGTTATCTCTATTAACATACTACCAGTCTTCGATGGCTCTAATTACTTATGGTGGAAAATTTATGTGCGAGCTTTTCTTCAAGCATGTGATTTTCAATCATGGGTATATGTTGTTAATAGCTATGATGCTCCCGTTGTGGCAATAGGTAATGCTACTGTTCCAAAGAATATTGGCGAATACGATGTTGCTGAGATACTTGCTGCAAAGCAAAATTTCGATGGTTTGAATGCCACAACCCTAAATTTTCAGCACCATGTGTCAAATTGCACTAGGTCTAAAGATGCGTGGGATATCTTAGAAATCGTATTCAAAGGAAATACCAGTGAAAAGGAAGCCAGGCTTCAAAACCTAAATTCTGATTGGTAAAACCTTTGTATGGCAGATGAAGATTCATTTGATGAGTTTAATCACAAAGAGTTTGAAATTGTTAATGCATCTTTTGTATTGGGTAAGACTATTCCTGAAAAGGACATTGTGATGAATATTCTCATATCGCTGCCATCTAAATACGATTCTAAGAAGCATGCCATCATTGAGGGAAATAACCTTGATAATCTCTCCAGAAATACACTGGTTGGGAAGCTTAAGATCTTTGATCACGAACATTCATCCAAATCTAATGATGTTGCGTTCATGGCACTTAAAGATACAAAATTACTTGATAAAAGTAAAAATGTGTATATCTCTGAAGACGATCACTCTGAGATTGATTCATCAGACGAATATCTTGAAAAATCGGTCTCGATGATCACAAGACAGTTTATGGACCTTCTATTGAATAGAAGTAAATGGTTTACCAGAGATAATCCAAAAGCCTCAGTAAAACCTCATAATCTTATTCCTCCTAAAAATAGGGACACAGATGAAAATGATGATGAGGATATGCCTCAGTGCTTTAAGTGTAAAGGGTTTGGTCATTTTGCAAACGAGTGTCCAAATCGTAGAAAATATACTGGGAGCAAAGGTCTTGCTGCGACACTTGATGAGATGTATGACAATTATGATTCTGATGAAGACAAAAGATCAAGTGTTGATATTCTATGTGAAAATATTGGTTTTAAAAATTATAGCAATACATACATCAATCTTGATAATCTTTTAGAAGAGAACCCAATCAAAATGGAAGAATCAATTGAACCTTCCTTTGGAAACTCTACGATAAATGTTTCAAGATCTACGTTGTGCCTAGCATCTTGCATCTCACAGGCACCTGAATCATTTTATGCGTTGACATGCTCCTATTGTTCTCTCAAGGGTCACGAACTTTCAAAGTGTTATAAGTACAAACACAAGATGAGATATGTCAACAAGCTTCAATGAAGAGCAGATCATCCATCTACTAAGCTCAAACTTGCAGAAAAAACAACTGAGGTATGTAAGATCTTATCCTCCTCAAAGAAAGTAGTTTCCAAAAATAGATTTAGACAATTAGAAAGAAAAATATGGTCTAAACATAAGGAAAGGCAAGGTTCCATGAATTCCAACCAAAAGTATCATGGTGGACAGATTGTTGTTCACCACAACACAACTTGATTGTGTTATTTTTGTGCATCTTGGCGCATATGCCTATTTAAAAGAGACAAGATCTTGCACACCTCAGGCTTTAAAAATATAAAATCCTTTTTTTTTTCTAACTTTGTGTAGTTTTGTTTTTGGAATTCCTTCATATCACTATTGATATTGGAAAGGACCTGTTTGCCAAAAGAAGAGAGTTATTTACGACAATTTTACTCTTTATATGGTTGTGAGTTGGACGTGTACAAAACTTTTTAAAGGTTTCGAAACCCTACATTCCTTTTTCCTTCTCTAATACTCTTTATATCATTAGACTGCTTGTTGAAGTTTATTTGTGAATTTTGTAGTACCAGAATATCGCTACAACACTATTCCTGCGATATTAACAACATTTCTGCGAGCGTCACTGACGATTCTTCAACAACATTTCACGAGCGTTGCTGAACAATTAAAAGAAACTGACGATGGAAGAAGTAAAAGAAGAATGTGTTGATCCTGCGATAGCCATCATTCTTACGATAGGGAATATTATAACGATCGCGATGAGATCGCAGAACAAATCCGAAATAGGAGGAAAACTTAGCTGTCATCCATTATGTAAATCCCTATATAAAGGGCACGATAGATCCAAAAAATTATGATGCATTTTTGAGAGCTGAGAGAATTTTGAGGAGAGAGAAACTCCAGAAAGAAAGTTGTACTTCTGAGTTTTAATATCTCTTGTAAATCTTCCTGAAAGTGAATTAATAAAAGTGTTGTTGTTTATTCACAATTATGACTTAGTTTTCATAGATTCTTGACAAGGGTGTAGTGTAGGAAATCCTGCAACTACATTTTGGCGTCCGGAAATAGGGAGAATCAGTCTAAGAAATCTCAAATTGCAACTTGAAGATTTGAAAAAATTATTAGAATTGGAGAAATGGCTAGAAGGAGAAGAAATACATCAGAACCACCAACGACAGTGAGAAGAAGTAAAAGACTTGCAGGTGAGGGAACAAGTGAATTAGAAGAATCTTTAAGAATAAGATCAGGAAGAAATAGAATAAGAAATGAAGCAGAAAATTCAAATCAACAGCCGAATCAACAAACACAATCATAAAATAGGGATGTGGATTATGATAGAGTGAGCGTACACACTTGGAGGTCGGATTCAATGGAAGAAGCAGAAAATCGACAATTAAGAAATGGAGAAGAGGAGAAAGAAATCAAAGAATGGCTGGAGAATTAGTTCACGTGGGATGTGAAAATGGGATAGTAGATGATCTGAGGCAAAGAACACAAGAAGAAAGGAGATTAGAGGCGGAGGAACGTGCGAATCTAACAAGACAAAATCATGAACTAAGAATGGAGAATTTGAGGTTACAAAGAAGGAGGTCAAGAAGTACTGTAAGATCAAATTCAAGATCATTCAGGGAAGAACCAAGGCGAAATTCCCCAATGAGAAATGTTAGAGAAGAAGTGCAAAATTTAAATGGAGACCAACGTCATAGAGAAGAAGAGATAATTGGCGATCGTTATAATCTGTGTGACAATAGAAATCAAGAGGGAAGAAACAACCAAATTGAAGAAGAAAATCCAGAGGAAGGTAGGAGGATATTGCATGGGCGAGAGAATCAAAGGAATCAAAGAACAATTGAAGAAGAAATTGAAAGATACTATATTGAACAAGCACGCCTGGCTTGCGAGAGAGAAAGATTAAGAGCAGAAGTAGAAGAGCAAGAATTTCAAGAGGCACTACGACAAAATAACCATGAAAATCGAGAAAGAAGACGTACACAAAATCGCTATAATGATAATATTCAAGAGGTGTATGATAGGATACAAAGGAGAATAGAGAGACAGCGAAGAGAAATGAGGAGAAATGAAGAAATTCGCAGAGAAGAAGATAGGCAACTGCGATTTCAAGAGGATGGTGAAAGAGAAAATCGCAGAGAAAGACAGGATGATGATGAAGAAGTAGATACGCAAAATCTCGTAAGACAAGAAAGACAAGAACGCAGAAGAAGGGAAGCTGCATTAAAAAGGCCAATGGAACAAAACTCAGCTGATAATGAGCAAATTTTGAGAGAATTAGCAGAAATGCGAGGAATGATAAGCAATAGAAGAGAAGGAGGTATAAGGAAACTTGATTAAGCTATTGATGAAGCTGCGAGGACTCCATTTACTCAAGAAGTGCAATTAAGAGGAATACCTCCAAAATGCAATTTACCAGCATTTTTGATGGGACTACTTGTGCTGTTCAACACGTCAAATCTTATGTTAGATGTATGCTACAGTGGGAGAATCATGATGCTGTGTTATGCAAGTATTTTGCATCTAGCTTAACTGGCGAGGCGTTGAAATGGTTTGAGGGATTACCAAAAAATACTATAACTTCTTTTGATAATTTACAAGCTACATTCTTAGGAGCGTACATCAGCAACAATTCATCGCAGCCGGGTATTGAAGATGTGTTTGGGCTAAAACAAAGAGTTGGCGAGAGTCTGAAGCACTTAACTATAAGATGGAAATCAATGTGCAGCGAAATAGCTGGAAGAGTGGATGAAAGATATCTGATCCTATCCTTCATTAATGCAATGTTCGCGACTAATTTACTGTACATTCAGATTTTCAGAATCAAAAATACAATCACCATGACAGAATTGCGAGAACTGCAGGAAGAATACATTGCTTTGGAGGAGAAACAAAATGAGATGGAATTATACCCAATTGTGAACACCAGCTCGCTGGCGGCAAATGGAAGTTTGCTCCCTAAAATGATAAATAATGTATCGAGCACCTCGTAACCACAACAGGAGAAAGTGGTCATTGATAACCAACAAAAATTAGTAGCGATGGGCAGTCGAGATCAAGAAGAATATGAAAGGGAGAAGAATTATTATAATCGCGGTGGTAATAATAAGATTCAAAGACTCGATCAACCTCAAGAAACTTATGGTGGACAAAGGCAGAATAATTTTAAAGGACAAGGTAATCAGAGGATAATCTGGGAAGAAATTAAGATGCCCGCTCTCAATACTAGCATAGAAAAGATTTGGGAAGCTATCATTTTAATGGAAAATATACCCTCTCCGTGGAACATGGGAAAAGAACCCCATCCAAACAATCGAAGTCAAGAATTCTGTCCTTATCATCATTTTCATGGTCACACAGTAAAGGATTGTAGGAATGTGAAGAGAATAATCTTGAGGATGATTGATCAGGGAAAGTTAAATCATTTTCTAGTAGGACATCCACAATCTCAGCAATTACCGCCAGCACCAGAAACTCGCAGAGTGAATGCTGTAAAAGGAGCGAAAACATTCATAATATAAGTTGGAGCCAAAGCAAAGAATTTGTTTTGTAATTCTATTGTACATTCACGAAGAACTATAGAGGACTTCCATGACAATATCTTAAGCAGGGTCTTCGCGAGAGACATAGATGGAAGAGAGATATTGAATATCGCGAGATCCTCTCCATTAGAGGAGTGGCAGAAGCAAACTCTATCTTTCACTGTGAAAGATGTACCTGAGGTTGGCGAGTAGCACGATAATCCACTGGTCGTACGATTAGAGATTAATCCAAAACAAATGCAAGAAAAAGATGAAGAGAATAATAGTAAAGTTGAAGATTCTTGGGCCATCAATAGAGTCTTAATAGATACAGGGAGTTCTGTTGATATCTTATTTTATCATACCTTTAAAACCATGGGAGGAAAAGACGAAGATCTAATTCCATCAACATACAAAATCTATGGTTTTAATGGCACAACTAACAAACCAAAGGGGGAAATTGAAATGCAGATACCGTTAAAAGGAATATCTTCAAAAATATTATTATGTGTTGTGGACATCGAATCACCTTACAATGCCTTGATAGGACGACCCTGGTTACACGGGATATTGGGTGTAGCATCTACTTATCACCAGTGTATCAAATTTCCTCATCCAAAAGGTGTCGTAGTTATTAAAGGAGATTGGGGAGAAAGCAAGAAATGTTATGAAATCGATATGAAGTCTTGCGAAGAAAGAGCTGAAAAGAATGGCAATTGGAAGTGCAAAATTAAGCAACGACAGAAATGTGAAAGGTTAATGATTTATGCAATAGAACGAAAAGAAGATGTGAAAGTTGATGACGAGCATCTCGCAGAAAAAGAGACAACAACAAAACGTAGCAGAAAAGCAGAATCATAAAATAGTAAGTAAAGAGGTAAAATGATGAACTTCAGAGAACTCTGCGAATAATTTGTTTGAAAAATATGTAATTGAACAAGATATTATGCTTGAAAGAATCGCAAAACTTTACCAAAATGATCAAAGTTATGAAATCTTATCAGAGTTACAATACTCGCGAGAAACGCGAATAAAATTTCGCAGAGACATAAGAATAGGACGAACTTTCATGGCGTGCACCCTAGTTCGCGAATAAAATTTCGCAAGAGGAAAATTTAAGACCTAATAGCGCGTCATAAAATGGGTATCTCTGGACATGACTCAGTGATAAGGTTATACCGCTGCTGGAACCTGAGTCATGCAGACGATGGGGTTAAATAAAACCTATCCGGGAGAGAGATCTTGGATTTCCAACTATATATGGTTATACCCTAGTTGGACGACTTAGAATCTCTTCCAAGAAGTGCAAAGTATGACCAAGGCGCCGAGGTACACGGTTGAGCCAAGGGTGCCCGGAGCGTACGGAACTCTCTTTCCATCCTTGGTAAGTCTTTGCTACAATGCACTTGGCCTGAAGAAAACCCCAACTAGGGTGCAGTCTTTTAACTATAAGACATATAGGCATAAAGGACAAGAGGCTGAGAAAACATCTGGTTGTTGGTAAATTTGGATGGGAGGAGATAGTCTTGTATGGCCGATGTGCCCTCCTTGAAGGGGCAACCAGGGGGAAGATAAGGGTGGCACCCTCCATTAGGGAGCTGATAAGTGTCTTAAGACGGCAATGTCATGGGGCTTTATGATCGCAAGAACATTTAGGCCTGTCATATTGTCGCGTAACGTAAATGATGCAGAGGCAACAAGCCACGAGAGCAATGTTAAGATGAGATCAATGGGTTTTTATATGAAAATATAAAGACGTCCTGCGATTTCATCGCAAGACGACAATGTCACAAGGCTTTGATCTTGCGAGAGAACTTAGACTTGTCATATTATCGCAATATAATCAAAGAAGAAAGTTAAGGCAAGATAAATGGGTTAATACATGCAAATGTAAAGACGTCCTGCGATTTTGTCGCAGAAAGAAGAAGCGTGGCAAAATAAGACCTTTAATTAGGAAGGCACAATAAGACCACAAGATTACTGCGATAATACTCGCAGATGTTATAAGAATTGCGATTTCACGCAACTATTATTGACGGTAAGATCACCAATATTAAGGTAAATTTTGATTTTTATTCAATCTTCAATCAATTTTTATATTGCAGATGAATAATAGAGGCAAGTATGGGAATGCATGAGAAGATGAAATTATTATTCATCTATCATATAAAAATTGCATAGATACAAGCACGCAGATAATTAAAAGAATAATAGTTATATTGAATGATTAACTTGCAGAAAAAGAACTATTTTCTTATTCTTACAGGTAGAAACCAAAGAGGCAAAAGAAATTTACAAATTAACGGCAATATTACAAAAAAAGGAGAAAGAAAAAGAAGAACTAGTTAGATCCATCACGACCCTCCTTATCAGACTTCTCTTCATCGCCAGATTCTTCCCCTTTATCATTATCATCATTATTTTCTTCTCCACCAGACTTTTCACCTTCGTCATCACTATCATTTTCATCCTCGTCAGAATTTTCAGCCTCACTATCAGAGATGTCAAGACTTGAAATCACTGTGGGTACTTCTTTCGCAAGATCAGGGTATACAGAAGGAGAAATTCCATGGTCATCACAGACTAATTTAACAGAATCATTGCGAACGACAATGAGAGATCTATTGAAGTTCGTAGTGGTGATGACAAACTGCTTCTTCAGTTGTGAATATTTTTAATTGCGAGCAGCAAGAGTATTCGCGAGCTGATCCATCTCTTGTTCAAGCTCCTTGATTCTTTCAAGATAACCTTTTTCAGCTTCTACAAGAATATAACAACAAGTTAGAAATTTTATAAAAGAGAATAATGAAAACAAGAAATTAGCGAGAAGAAGAGTAGCCAATTACCTTCTCTGTTAGAAATCATATCTCTAATTAGAGCCGCCTGTTCGACTTGAAGGCTAACATTTACACCTAAATCATTTCTGGCATTGTCAAAAACCTTCGCAGCCCAGGCAAACTCATCATCGCTATTAATAAGAAGACGAGTTCGAATTTGAGTCTCCCTCGCAAGAAGATCTTCATTCTCGCGGATAAGTTTATCTCTAACCTTTTGAACTTCAAGGAGAGTTTTATGAAAATCTGCTAAGGTTTTGGATCCCTTTTTTATGGCAAGATCCTTCTTGTCAATAAGGTCGCTATTCTTCTGCCTTAATTTATCTATTTCTTTCTTTGAATCAAAATAAAGGCGTCTATATTTGTCATTCAAGCCTAAATTGAATTTGTGTTCAAGTTTTAAGAGATTAAACTTGGATCTAAGTTCATCTATGGAGAGGTAGTTAATCTTATCATCTGAGAAGTTACTCAAGGAATTATTAAGACTAGCGAGAAGAGTATGATCATCTACAGGTTCAGGGAAAGTTTGAAAGATTATAGCCTCATTAGTAAGACCATAAATATCTGCAAGTTAAAAGTGATTGCTTGAATAAGCTGCGATAGAATAAAAGGAATTAAGAGAGAAGGGAAATCAGTCATACCATAGAGTTGTTGGTTAGCTCTATCAAGATTAATGATCTTTTGCTTATTAACAGAAACTTCTGTCTCCAATTGTTTATTCTTCTTGCGAAGCTCTATATTTTCAGATTCTAGTCTTTCCTTATCTTGGCGAACTTTAGCTGCTTTTTCTTCAGAATTGACACATCTTTTATCTAAGTCTTAAGCTACAGCAAAAGAAGCTCTTCCAACCTGCGAAGAAAAGAAATAAATTAAAATCTAGCGATAGAAAAAATATGAACAAATTGAAGAAATGAAAACATACCAAAGCACCAAGAGAATTCAAGAGACTGGGAGTCAGTTATCTTGAGATTCCTTGGAGAGAATCATTATCTACTAAGATAGGAGCATCGAAAACTTTAGCGAGAGCTTGGGATGTCTTTTCAATAACTTCATCCTCGCCATTAGAGGTCATGCTATGGGAAATATCGCTGAAAATTCTGGACAGATGAGTCATTGAGGAATCAGAAGAAGAAGAATTTCTTATTGAAGGAAAACCGCCAACATTAAACTCCTCGTCAATATCCTTATCAAGAAAAACACTAGGATTCTCTGGAATTGTTTGAGGAGTTTAAGAAGAAGAAGGTTGAGTTTTTAATTTCTTTAGCGGAGGATCGATAGATTCATCATTGCGAGGGGCAGAAGATCTTCCCCTAGAAGAAATAGTAGGCTTCTCCTTTATAGATTTCCCAGATGATTCCTTTGGAGATTTCTCCTTGATTTTTGGAAGAGGCAGTGGTTCTAATTCTTCGATTTCCTGCGAGCACAGATGAAGATAAGAAATAGGGGCAAAAATATATTGTTAAAATTTATGAAGAAATATTTATAACTTCATCTGTAAAAGATCTTAGAGCCAAGAGAATGTTGGGTTTCCTAAGAGTTTGATAGCTGAGTTTCATTCTATCAATCTGAGAAAATCAAAAAATTTAGCGAGAATATAAAGAAGACAATAAATAATAATAACATGAAAAGTTGAGAGAATATACTTCTTTAGATCTTTCAGGCCAGCTGAAGACCCATGGTTGATATTCTGCGAGATTCGAGGGAAGTTCGCGAGAACCAGATATATAAGGACCTTTAAGACTTAATGGGAAGATGAACCACTTATCGTCGCTAGAATGACGAGGACCTTGGTTAGTAGATGTATGCAAGTCAATATCCATCATAAGAGCATTGTCACCAGTGACCTTCTCTTTCTTCAAACGAACACCCCAACATGTACTATCCCTCTTCATAGGGACAATTCTATAGTTTACAAAAAAGTTGTCCACAGTATGATCGCAAGAAACAATGGGAACATCTTTGAAAAAAGGATTCTTTGGAGCCTCGGGGTAGCGAGTTCCTTTATCAGCACCACGAGAAGCATATTCAAGTAGTAATCTGATGCAATCCCCACCCAATTGGTATATTGCTCGTGAGAATCTCTCGTCAGAAATTATTTGATAAAACAGCGGAAGCTCAGGATCATAAAGAGGGATGGGAAGACCAGCTTCAAGTTATCCTAGCGATACTATGACTTTCTCGCGAGAACATTGGTCGTCAGTAAATAGTTTAAGGGAAAGTTCTGATTTGGAATCTTGATCCGGAATCAGAGATAAGTTAAAACCTTTAAGTCTGAGTTTCTCGTGCATTCTATTGAAGGCCTTCAAATTTTTAGCACCAGCAGCAACCATTTTGAGTATGGGAATGAAGGAAAAAGTTGAAAAGAAGAAATAAATCACAACGGTTATAGAAGCGCAATTTGCGGAAGAATAGTAAAAATTGCAGAGAGAATATGGAGAGAAAGAAGAAGAAAGTAAAAGAGAAAAGAAGAGGAATAAGAAGAGTATTTATAGAAGAGGAGATTTCTCGAAAAAGATGAAGGAAATTAATTCAAAGAAAAGACGTGGGTGGTCAGATCACAGCGGTTACAAAAGACGTGTCAAAAATTTATTGGAAGAAAGAAACTCGTGAAAACAGCTGGCGAAGGACATAGAAACGTGTCAGAATGGGAAAGCAGAAAAGATAAGCGATTATGGCATTCTTAATTCTCATGATCTTCTCTTCTTCGCAGAAAAGACATGAGAAGAGGCAAGATGTAGTACTGAATATCGCTACAACACTATTCCTGTGATATTAACAACATTTCATGAAATACACCGACGATTCTTCAACAACATTTCACGAGCGTTGCAGAACAATTAAAAGAAACTGACGATGGAAGAAGTAAAAGAAGAATGTGTTGATCCTGCGATAGCCATCATTCTTACGATAGGGAATATTATAGCGATCGCAATGAGATTGCAGAACAAATCCGAAATAGGAGGAAAACTTAGCTGTCATCCATTATGTAAATCCCTATATAAAGGGCACGATAGATCCAGAAAATGATAATGCATTTTTGAGAGCTGAGAGAATTTTGAGGAGAGAGAAACTCCAGAAAGAAAGTTGTACTTATGAGTTTTAATATCTCTTGTAAATCTTCCTGAAAGTGAATTAATAAAAGTGTTGTTGTTTATTCACAATTATGACTTAGTTTTCATAGATTCTTGACAAGGGTGTAGTGTAGGAAATCCTGCAACTACAAATTCCTCTCACAAAAATGTATATCATGGAAAATCCAAGCACCATGTATTCTGATGGAAAAGATATCAATATGATTGCTAAGCCATCAATCTCTAAGGAAAAAGAGAGATCTCAATTACCTCCAACTTTGAAATTCAGAAGGCCCTGGTTCAATCTTTAAGGAAAAATAAAGGCTTGTGTTTTAAGATCAATGGAAATTTAGAAGGCCCTGGTTCAACATCATCATCTAAGAAGGTTTATTGGTATTGACTCCTTCCTCCATGAACCATATGTTCCAATGGATGTTGACGACAAGGAATTTTTCAAAGATCTTAATGTATATGAAGTCTTCTTATGAGAATTTTATTCTTGTGTTTTAGGAAGAATAACTAGAGTTTGGAATAGCCATTATTGTGATTACACATAGCTATGTCCATTATTTTCATCTTTGTTTTTTAGATTTATTTATTTAAACTCTAAACTTTTTGGAAGATGATTTTTTTAGTATTAATCTTTATGGTTTTATATTGCAATATGTTATGGGATATGTGTGTTTGCGTCCGTGAACTATTATTGTCCCATGCGATGTCAAAAGTTATCTCGTTTATATGTCGATATACTAGTATTGATACAAGATCGATGAACTTTTGACAAACAAAAATTGAACCCATTATGTCGTTATGCAAATATTTTATGGAAGATAGGATGATTTTTTTTTATAAGGATTATGATTATTGTATGTCATTGTGCAAACATTGATGAAAATAGGATGAATCCTTGTTTATGCCACAGTATTGATCTTCCCTGATCTATATTTTATGTGTATACTGCAATGCTCCATAAGTTTTTCTTGTGTTGAGCATAAAACGATTGAGCTAATCATTATTTTATGGTTAACATAGTCGTAGCTCCGTAAGTTCTCTTATGTCGAGCATGTTCAATTAAATTGATCACTTTTGTGTTTAATTTGATTGTGTATTCCGATTAAATTAATCTTAGTTTTTTTGTGTGGTTAGTTTAATTGAGAATTTTAGATATAGAAAATCATTTCATATGGTTTTTAGTGTGTAATAAAATCCTTATTTTCTTGTAAAAGTAAGGTCGCTCTTGTTGTTCTCTCGGGAATGATATCAAATGGGGGGAGAGTTCTTTTGAACTTGCGCTTAATTTCCATATCTTTGTGGGGAGTGCGGCTGTGGAAGTTTTAAGGGTTATCTTGTATCTTTATAAACTCCTTGATGAATGCAATTAGCTTCGGCTTTATGATTGCATCTAAACAAAGTTGATGTCATTTTCTTTGGTCTTGAAGTGTCTACGTGAAAATTTCATTAGTATCCCGTTTTCGTACCTTTGCCAATTTTATTGAAAAAAATGGGGAGAATTAATATGTAGTTCACACTACAAATACATATGGTTTTCGGATCATTATGTAAGGGGGGGGGGTTTCATGTTGATACGAAGTATTGACTAAGGGGGAGTGATATATATCACCATAGTATTGTTGTCGAAGTTGTGATAAGAACATTGATGATGTGTAATAATACTATGACACTGTATAACAATGATCGAGAGCTTTTGTTTTCTCATTGTTATGGCTACGGGACTTCAACAACTATGATATTGAACTGAAAATCTATGGAATCATGGGAGTACTTGGAAAAGATGAAGTTTTCGAGTAATGTTGAATCACCAAAGAGATCAAGCATGTGGACGAGAAGCTACAAAGTTTTATCTATTTTATAATCCATATGTATTGATAGTTTTGTCACTAAAATTGACAAAGGGGAGATTGTTAGAGTATTGCTCGTTCGAACTCGCATGCGTTGCTATCTCAAGCATGTTTTTCAATATTAGTGATCAAAACTATACGTCTTGATTTCTAGTTTACTTATGACTAAGTCTCGGTCTAGGATAGTTAAGTATAGTTGAGCTCCAGACTCCAAGGCGATTATCTTACGAATATGAAGAACTACTCAAGGAACCAGTAGAACTTCATCCGACCAAAAAGGTATGTGGATACTTGAACCTATATAGCACTCAAAAGTCTATCTATCTCCTACTCTTGAGACAATAGTCGTATAAGTATGATAGTTTTCATACATACATATTTGCTATTTCGAGCCGAGTTTACTCGCCTAATTTTTTCTCGAAATAGTAAGCTTTCACTTTAACCACCTTTCATCTTTATTCGTGACGAAAATCATGATGAAGTTTCAATCTTGAAAATAGCTTTGATGACGATAGTCGATTCTTATGTATAACGACTATTATAACATTATAGAAGAATGTTTCAATGATTGAAATGTAGAGTTGATATTAAGTAACCACCTACGGATATAAGCATATATAGTGTGTTCGCACATTAATGTATAAGTCCATGTACCAGAAACCAAGTGCATGCATATGTGTGCATGCGGTATTGGTGAAGGAGACATGTTGGGTACGCGTACTGGCGGAAGTTGTTGAACCGATAATTTCTGCTAAGTTTGTAGTTTGCAAACTAGTAAACCAGTCACCTTAGGTACGCGTACCCGTACGTGTACCTACAGAAGTTTTTAACCAAAAATTTCTGTTGAGTTTGTGAACTCAAATCCGGTAGCTAAGGTGCACATACCCGTATGCGTACCCAAGCTGGTTATATTTCTCAAATCGGTTAGCTCATGAACTTAAACAATAAATCAATAAGGAATGCAATCTTTTAAACCGTGGATATATTTTTCATGAATTTATTCGAGTGAATCAAACCAATTTTGTTTCAATTGTGTCTATGTATAAAGATTTAAGCAATTGAACAACCTTTCAATTAGTTCTTTTGAGTCATTTGAACTAGTTGTGAAGAAGATGAATATGGTTGATATTAAAGTGCTCATATGGATAACTATTTGTGAACCAACTGAATGTACACGTTTAGTTACGATTACTCAAACCTAAATGAAATACATTTCATGTGTGTGTGACAAGCTAAGTTTCGATCTAACGGTTGAAAGATATTATCTTGGATAAATCAGGTTTTTTATCTAACGATGAATATTGAATGCTTTGTTACCAAGGTAACTTAGATTGCAAACCCTGATTTGAAAACTATATAAAGAAGACATCTAGCAATTGGAAAATATAATCCCACACCTCCTGCGTGATACTATTGATTTTCTAGAGTCGATTCTCCTTTAACCGTAGGTTTCTTCTCGAGACCCTGTCGGTTAAAGACTTAAATACTTCATTGGGATTGTGAAGCCAGATGAAACTACTTCTCTTGTAGTTGAGCAATCTAATCTTACCATTTTCTATCATACGATTTCAATTGAGTAATTGGCTTGAGATTATATCTCTTATAGGGAAAGATAAACAGAAATCACAAACATCTTCGTCTCATCGTTTGAGATTCCAAAATATCTAGTTTCGCTACCATACAATTTAGATTACTGTGAGGTGATCAATAATTCTAGGCTATTCTTCGGGAATATAAGTCTAGGTTATTGATTAGTTCCTGTTCACCTTGATTTTATTAAAAGATGGAACAAAACTCATAGGTTTATCTGTGGGAGGCGGATTTATCTATTATCATAGACTTTTTCGTGTGATATAGATTTGTTTATTAAAGTCTTCGTCTTTGGGTCCTAGCAACTCTTGGTTGTGGGTGAGATCAGCTAAGGGAATCAAGTGTGTAGTATCCTGTTATGATCATAGACGTAAGGAGCAAAACAGTACCTTGAATCAGTGTGATATTGATTAGGGATCAACTACAGTCCAGACCAAAGTTAGTTTGTAGTATGCTAGCTTCTGTAGCGGTTTAGTACATTGTGGTGTTCAATCTGGACTAAGTCCCGGGGTTTTTCTACATTTACGGTTTTCTCATTAACAAAATTTATGGTGTCTGTGTTATTTCTATTCCGCATTATATTTTGTTATATAATTGAAATATCACAGGTTGTGCGTTGTATCGATCAATTGTGAAATCCAACCTTTGGTTGTTGATTGGAAGTTGACTGATCCTTGGATATTTGTCTTTGGTACCATCCAAGTTTATATCTCTCTTGTATTTGATAAAGACTCACAGATTTATATTTGCTTGAGTATAGATCAAATCGAGAGATAGAGATATTAACTCCTTGATATACTTTTTATTTAAGATTGAGTCTGACTGTCTAGTTGATTCTCTTAAAAGTATATTCGATTTAGTCCATACAGATTGCTAATCGAAATATTGGGCGAGGTTGTTAGACCCCCGCTTTTTCAACAACGCTCTTGCTTAATCAAAATGAGATATTCCTTAATTAAAACGATATTTGCTTAGAAAATACACCCAAAAAAAAAACCCAACTTGTTTTTGTAAAATAGTCCACAAAAACCTCATACGAAACGAAGTAAAGGGAATAATCAATTAACCAAATTAATATGTAACTACTTACTTAAAGCTATTCAGAATACATATGGTTATATTCTTCAAGAAGTAGTAGCGTAAAAAACCTTCGATGTGGAGCACCACCAAAATAAATGCAAATAATCTCAACTAATCTCATTCTTCCCAAACGCTTTTTCTTGCTTCATACCCGAACCCAAAAGATTGATAACATCAATCTATACATCATTGAACATTTGATAACTTTCAAATCCTTCTTGTACATGAATATTTGAGAACATCAAATTTTTTGTAACCGAAAATTCTGCTACCTGTAGAAAAAAAATCCCCACTACTAAGTTTGATCCTCTTCACGCTCACTGCACCACTTGTGGGGATATATCCAAATAACCACACCACTTGTTAAGAAAATCCAACTCGGATTAGCCTATTAGGCACTATATTTTCGAATCAACGTAGAATGAAATATAAACAAGATACAAACACAAATGAATCAATAAGTAAAACACACAAGATTTAACGTGGTTCAACAATATACACAATGTGTGTATATTTCTACATCAATTGAAACAGTTACAAATTTTTCTTTATTATGGACCACTAAATAGAGAATTACACACTCAATAATTGAGGAATTAATCAACAAACTATGATCCAACATTGTGTTGATTATAAACCCTAAAATAACTCTCATTAACAGAGCGCTTTATAACTCACGAATAATATCCAACCAAATAAGATAAGGAGATGATCTCCTTCTAAACAATGTCTCTTCCAACACTAAAGATATGTATCTTCCATCATCAACGAACAAGGGAATCTTCTTTTCACTAAAAAATGTCTTATACAACTTCACAACGAATACTTCTTCAATGTACTTTTTTTCCTCAAACCATAACCGTGTATTTTCTCAACATCATCGTTGTATCTCTCAACACCATAGAATGGTCTCTATCTTCTCACTAATTCCACCCCAAGAGGTGGGATAGAATCCCTTAAAACCTTGAAGAACTACAATGTGTATTCTCTAACTCTCTATCTAGAAAACCATATAGAAAACTATTGAATTCCATCATGTATAAGCCTCCTAATTAATAAAACGACCATTTATTGAGTTTTATATAAAATGGCCAAACAGTTAGTTTCACGTTTGGTCCCACCAAAGTAGTCAACAAAAGTTGATTTAGTCAATAAACCCCTTGAAATTACCACCATATCCTTATGAAACTCTAAAATAAAAACATCATTATTGGAATATGAACATAGTGTGCATTCTTGCATGTATGTGATCCATGACGGAACTAGAGTATGCATACCATATGCGTACTTGTAGTTGTGAAATTCCGTGTACCAAGTACACATACTGGTAAGCATACTTGAGTAAGGTATAGGTCCGGGAATTTCAGCTGGGTTTTGGAAGTGTACTTAAGAATGCGTACCTTTTCACATACTGGCGAACCCAAACTCAGACCGGCTACTTAGGTATGCATACCTGTATGCATACTTGAGTGGTTAAAGTTCTAAAATCAGTTGGCTCATGAACTAATACATTTACATATCAATGAATGCATTTTTTGCAAACCATGGCTATAATGTTCATGAATTGATTCAAACCGATTTTGCTTCAATTGTTTTATTATATACTTCTATGAGAATATAACAATTGAAAAACTCTTTTACTAGTTTCATTTGAACAAGTTATGGTTAAGATGAATAAGGTTGATATGAGAGTGTTCATATACCTAACCTTGGTTAACTACTATTGAGCCAACATGGTGTACACGTTTAGGTACGGTTACTTAAACCTAAATGAAGGCACATTTCATTTGTGTATATCAAGTTAAGTTCGATCTAACGGTTGAAAGATATTAGCTTGAATATGATCAGGTTTTCATCAAACGGTGAATATTAAATTCTTTGTCACCAAGGTAACTTAGATTGCAAACCCTGATTTGAAAACTATAAAGAGGAGAACTCTAACAACTGGGAAACCTAATCCCCACACCTCATGTGTGATACTAGTTTTATAAGCTAGAGTCGAAACTCCTTTAACCTTAGGTTTTTCACGAGACCGTGTAGGTTAACGACTTAAATACTTCATTGGGATTGTGAAGCCAGACCCAACTATTTTCTCTGTAGTTGCATGTTCTGATCTTACTTCTTATATCAGATTGAGTACTATCTTCTCTAAGATTTGCTCAAGATTATATCTCCAATAGATAAGATTAAAAGTAGTCACAAACATCTTCGTCTCATCGTTTGTGATTCCACAATATCTTGTTTTGCTACCATATACACGATTAAGATTATTGTGAGGTGAGGTTGTTCTTCGGGAATATAAGTCCGGTTTATCAATTGGTTCCTGTGCACCTTGATTTATCAAAAGATATAACAAAACTTGTAGGTATTTCTGTGGGAGACAGATTTATCTATTCCAATAGACTTTTTTGTGTGAGACAGATTTGTTTATCAAGTCTTCGAATTTGGGTCGTCGTAGCTCTTGGTTGTTGGTGAGATAAGCTAAGGGAATCAAGTGCGTAGTATCCTACTGGGATCAGAGACGTAAGGAACACGATTGTACCTTGAATCAGTGTGATATTGATTAGGGTTCAACTACATTGCAGTTCGAAGTTCATTGGTAGTAGGCTAGTGTATGTAGGGGCTTAATATAGTATGTGTTCAAAGCTGGACTAGGTCCCGGGATTTTATGCATTTGCGGTTTTCCTCGTTAACAAAATTCTGGTCTCTGTGCTATTTTTTTTTCTACATTATATTTTGTTATATAATTAAAATATCACAGGTTGTGCGTTGAATTAATTGATCAATTGGGAAATCCAGCCTTTGGTTGTTGATTGAAATTGATTGATGCTTGAACATTGGTCTTTGGTACCGTTCAAGTTATTTCTCTTATATTCAATCGGGCTCGCAAATTCCTATTTGCTGATTGGGGATTGAATTGAGAGATAGAGATATAAAACTCTTTGATATACTTTTCTCTAGATTGAGTCTGACTGTGTAGTTGATTCTCTTGAAAGTATATTGGAGTTTGTGTATATATTCAGATTGCCAAACGAAATATTGGGTGTGGTTGTTAGACCCCCGCTTTTTCACTTTTAATGACCAACAATTAAATGCATATCTCTGGAGAATAAAAATTATTAATGTGCATTTACTATTTAGAGATTTTCTATTGAGGTATTTCGGAAATTTTGGACAAGCATTTACTGGAATTACGAAAACTGAATCTTTCCATTTATTGCATATCTTAAGAATATTTTCGGTTTGGAAATTCCTTGGTGTCCAGACATCCTTGGTCTATAAATACCTAAATTTTCATTTCTAGCAAACTATCCGAAGAGCTAGGCAAACTTCATATTTTTTTATTTCTGGTGAGCTGTCTATCCGGAGAGGCAAGTACCCTGATTAGGCGAAATCTCTTACGACCGCTCATTTAAATACTTCTATGGGATCAAGAAGCTCTAGGAGTACCATTGGTGGGAAACTAGATAATATTAGTGTTATTAGTTTTCGATTGATTTGATTGACTAACGGTTGTTGAAACTTTGATTGCACCTAGTTTGTTTATTGTTGAGAATCTTCTCTTATGAGTTATGATATAAGATTCACTCAAACTAGAACGAAGTATCGACGGGATATTTAGAACTGTTTGTAGATCTAAAGACATCTTGTGATAATCCATTATTAATATACTCCGTTCTGTGCATGATTGATCACAAGAGATTCAAGTGGTGTTGTATAGGTTTTAATTGAAGATTAAAAAAGATTTGAAGACAAATAAGATTTCTAATTGGTTTCTCATATCTTTGTAACTTGGATACTTCGGTAGTTATTGGATAGATTGATCTAACCAGGCAAAGGAGTTTATTAGCTTAAACGGAAGAGCCTTTGCATATGACTTGAGATATCTTTATCCGGAAAGAATCAATAGAGTTGTTACCAAATGATAGACACATTTTTTTGTCTAATTTGTCTCGATTCTATATATTGATAGTGCTTATTTTTGTACTTATTATGGTGTTTTATGTGTGTGTAGGTATTTTTGGCCAATAAACATTTTTGGAAAAATCGGCTCGAAAAGTTGGTAAAAGCGCCCGAAGGACACATGCTATTCATACTCTCACTATGGATAAGGGGCACCCAAATTACAAAGAGGAACCCCCTGGACACCCCAAGGCAGCTGCTATTCGCACCCCCACTCTGGATAAGGGGCGGCCATCTTCTTTGTTTGAAATTCAGAATTCGGCGGGAAAAATTGTTGCAGCGAAGTTCAGTTTTAGGGTTTGAATTTTGGGAGACTTTAAAAAAGATTCAATCGCAACTTTTCATTGGTCTGGACTTTATTGTACTAAACAGGGTTGGTATGTTTGCTTTGATCGACTAGAATGGGCTGGATCGTTGGTTTCAGTTAAATAGGGAAGGAAAATTATTCTCGCCGTTTTGGAGGAGTTTACATTGGGCTTTCTGTACTATATGGATATGGATTGATTTGCTGCAGTTATACAGGGAATATAGCGTGTTTAAATTCGAAAGGATAGGAAAGTTTCTTCAGATTGGAGTCATACAGGGAAAGAAATATTTCCCGGAATGGTTGGATATATACAGAAGGTTTGTGAAGTTTTGGAGAAGGTATTCCGTGAAGATTTGGTCCAATTAAGTCAACAAAGAATTTGGACAGTTAACAACTCAGCAGACACGCGTGAAGGAAAAGAAATAAAGAAAGAAAAGAAAATCCGAGACTTTCTGTGAAAGAAAAGAGAGATATTCTCGAGTTTAATCGGCCGCATAAGATTATATAAATAGGCTTGGGAGGATTCACAGGAGGGGGTCGAGACTTTGGGGAAGTTTCAGGAGTTAAACTAGAGCTTCAGAGACGTGTACATCATCAGCAGAAATACACAGTCGAGAGGAAGAAGAAGACATCAAAAACCGTCACCTTTTGTTTCGAATTTGTAACAGTTCGGCAACAATTATTACAGTGAGGGCCTCTTCTGTAATAGTAGTCTCTGTAACAGTAGTTCTGTAACAGCTATATCTGTTACAAACTCGCTGTTTTATTAGTTTTCTCTTGTTTTCACACTTTTGAGCTATGGACACCTATTTTGAGCACGTGAATAATATGAGGAGCTAAACCCCATTGCTGAGGCGATGGAGGAATCCGTTTTTCCAATTATTATGTGGTAAATTCTATTTAAATTAATTATTGCAATTATTTATGATTATTTGCATTGAACTGAAATTGAATATATGATTAAGTGGTTGTGATTTCAACTGATGGGTCATGCTTAGGTTAAGTCTTTTGATGGTCCATACTTTCGATTTGCAGCTATTGTTTTGAGAATCTACTTGTCTAGGCAATATTTAAGAATCAAATTGAATGTATAAGTTGCGTAATTATTGTTATTATTGAATCACTGATAATTGGTTAATGGTGGAATCCTTAGTCTCAGTTTTCTCTAAAATCTTGAAATCAAAATTTGAGTCTAAAACGAATCTTTACAAGTCTTTGAACGAACTTTATTTACCACTTGAAAAACTACATCACCAAACAGATTTTTTGTTCCTTTACTATTGGAATATGATCCAAAGAAATTGTTCCAGTGCGTGCACTCATCAAAGTCGGAAGCGCAGGGATAATGAGGAAACTAAGTGAATTAGTGGTAGTTGCTTGGTCTAAACTATACGAGTGTTGTATAACGGCTTAATTCCGAGAGTATTCAATTCTGGACTTGGTCCTGGGGTTTTTCCGCATTTGCTTTTTTCCTCGTTAACAAAATTTTGCTGTGTCTTTAACTTTTATATTTCCGCGATTATAGATGTCTATTATAATTATAAGTAAAATACACAAATGTTAACTTCGCTTTACTTGATAGCGATCCTATAGAGTTTGGTTAAGCCCGAACCTATTATCAAGTAATCACACTTTGGTTGTCGTATTGTCTCGATCTCGTATCCATAGACAAACACACAAAGTGTGAATACCGATTTGTCGTATTGTCTCGAATTTGTCCATAGACAATCACTTTTCGGTAAGAGGACTTATAGGTGGATAAATAAAATATTGTGGTGTATTTGGGTACCCTCGTCTTTTCAGCTTGACTTAAGAGATATAAGACTATGTAAGTCCCTAGTGGTAAAGTTTTGATTATCATCCCCTTTGATGCAATTAAACCTATTTGATTGTTTTCATATGCTTTGTGTACTTGGTTTACTATTTGTGATTGTAGTATATCAATATTTAAATGTATTATAGGATGCATTTGAAAATAAAAGAGAAAGAAGACTAAATATTTTTGTTGCAAAATTTGAGTAGAACTGTTACTAATTGCACACCTGTGTTTCTAAGTGTGTGAGTCTGAATATTATAGGTGAAGCTTATTCACTGATCCATGATATTTCCAGTCATGGCTCAAAGGGAGTTTATAGCCTAATAGGAGTGTTCATAACTGTGTGGAACATATGTCAAAGGCTTGCTCAAGATACGAAATAAACTATCCAATCAGGCACAATATACACGGTTATGAAACTGCTCATTGGCAAGGTAGTTAATGTCGCGTATCGGTATCGTATCGGCCGGGTCCTATACACCTATAAAAATGATAATATCTGTTTTTATAGGCGATACATCATTTAATATAGAATTTCAAATAATTATAAAACCATAGTAAAAAATAATAAGAATCATACACATATCTCAAATTTTCAAAATATAAGGTGGTTTATTAGAGCTTCTCCAATGGTCATTGTTTGTGTTTCCTATTTGGCAACACAAATAAGACATACTCAATCTATTTTTCCTTAAAATTAGGGAAAGAAAAAAATCCATCACCAACAGTATTGCATGTAACATCTTCTTTTAATTAGTACAAATTGTATTCTCCATAATTAAGATTGTATCAGAGCTAAAAATAGTTAGTTAATATATTAAAGTCAATTCAATTAAGTAAAAGCTGACTAGAATGGTAGACAATTGTCAAGGGGAATGTCTAAAACTAGACATTCACCTTGAAAATGTCTACTCAAAGTCATCTATACATTGGTTTAAGACATTAGGGTTGGAGAATGATTTTAGAAAAATGGATGTGTATCCTAGGTGGATTTTGACATTTATCTCCACACACATGCCATTGGAGAAGCTTTTAGACAATGTTGTGATTGTTGTCCCATTTTTCCAGTAAATATTTTTTGTTATCCTTCATATTTATCTTTTATATTTCTCTGCCCTGCAATCAAAATATAGTTTACATCTTATATCCTACCATATAGTCATTGATTTTATATATTATAAATATATTAGGCCTTTTTACCTTCTCCAATTGACATTGTACTTGTCTGTAAAGACTAGACGCATGTTGTTGAAAAATTTATTCACGAAACCTATATTATCGGTGTACAAGTAAAACCGATATATCGGTCTGTACCGGCCTGTACAACCGATAATATCATTTCGTCTTTGTATCGCCGATATTTTCGATATCGTATAGGTATTTTCCGTTATCCGATAAAAACCTGTAATATCGGCCTGTACAACCGATATTGACTACCTTGCTCATTGGACAAATATTTGTCAAAGGCTTCTACAAGGAGTTTGCATGATTTTTTTTTGCCATTGTAACTACTATATAAATGATGCAAAGGCATTAAAAATTCAGTAGACATGGATATGAGAGTGTACTCAGATTATGAGAGTAATTGGTGACTTAGGGCTTGATTCAAAAGGGTTAATTTTGTGTAAAGTCCAAGTGGGGAAATTTTAACTATCTTCCCATTTGATGTAATATGGTAATGGACCAATGGTTGAATGTATTATGAGATGCATTTGAAAAGAGAAAAAAATGAACATTAAAGATTTTCGTTGCATGTGAGGCTGAGTATAATGGATGAAGCTTTTTCATTATACCATGATATTTTCCGTCATGACCCAAGAAAAGTGAAAGCCAAAGAATGTAGGCATGGCAATATGTGTAGTTGCAGGAAATCTTACAACACACCCCTTATCATATCTTGATATTAATTTCTAGATCTACATATAAAAATGGTAATAAAATTGCTAAAATTATAAACGGACACCAAGATTTTTTACATGGTTCGATCAATATGATATACATCCATGATTCTTCACTATAATCGTTTAAGTTTACATTTGATTTACATTGATAATCTCCATTAATGGAATTCTAAATATAGTTTTGGGGAAGAAGATGATAAAGAAAAATACATTCTCTTTCCTAATATTTCTCTGCAAAATATCTCTCTCTTCTAAAATTGTCTCTCTCCCTTTCTCTCTCCTTCTCTTTTGAAGGGATTCCAGCACAATTGGTATCTGATAATGGAAAGCAATTTGAAGGGCAGAATATAGACTCAATGCATTTAAGATAAAATGTGGAAAATCTACTCCTTTATACCCACAAGCAAATGGTCAGTCTGAGGCAACTAATAAAACAATTGCAGACATCTTAAAAAAGAAGTTAGAAGGATACCACAGAGCCTGGTGCGAGCAAGTGCATAATACAATATGGGCTTACAACACAACTAGACGAGAAGCTACTGGAATGTCACCATTTTGTTTGACATATGGGGTTGAAGCTGTATTACCAACAGAAGTTGTTATTCCTACAACAAAAAGAGAAGCATGGGAAAGAAATTTAAATGCTGGTATGATCCTGAATAAGTTAGATGAATTAGAAGAAAAAAGAAAACAAACTATACAACATATGGAGAATTACCAGCGCAGATTAGCTCGCGATTACAATAAACGTGTTAAGAAATGTGAATTCCAACCTGGCGATTTAGTGCTGCGAGAAACACCGAGTTATCAGCGAGGAAACGGCGGAAAATTGGCGAGAAAATGGGATGGACCATACATCATTAAAGAGATAGTTGGAACTGGGGCATACAAACTAATGGATCCTGAAGGAAGAGATATTGGCCAAAGACTCAATAGACCATGGAATAGATTATTTCTGAAGAAATATTATCAATGACAACTTCTACAAGGTAAAAAAATACTGATATATTGTATGATAAAACAGGTAATGAATTCTTCTTTCTCTATTACACCTGAGAGGTTCTTCTGAAAACAAAGTGAAACAAGAATAACGAGCATAATCGCAAAAAAGGAGAATAAAATTTCGCAGAGATTAATAGAATGGGACGAACCTTTATGGCGTGCACCCTAGTTCGCGAATAAAATTTCGCAAGAGGCAAATGTAAGACCTAATAGTGCGTCATATAAGGGGGTATCTCTTGACATGACTCAGTGATAAGGTTATACCGCTACTGGAACCTGAGTTATGCAGATGTTGGGGTTAAAGAAAACCTATCCAGGAGAGGGATCTTGGATTTCCAACTATATAAGGTTATACCCTGGTTGGAAGACTAAGGACCTCTTCTAAGGAGTGCAAAGTATGACCAAGGCGCCGGGGTACACGGTTGAGTCAAGGGTGCCCGGGGCATACGACACTACCCTGGCCATCCTTGGCAAGTCTTGGCTATGATGCACTCGGCCCGAAGAAAACCCCACTTAGGGTGCAATCTTGTAACTATAAACCATATATGCATAAAGGACAAGAGGCTGCGAAAAACAACTGGTTGTTGGAAAATCTGGATGGGAGGAGCTAGTCTTGTATGGCCGATGTGCCCTCCTTGAAGGGGAAACCAGGGGGAAGATAAGGGCGGCACACTCCATTAGGGAGCTGATAAGTGTCTAAAGACAGCAATGTCATGGGGCTTTATGATCGCAAGAAAATTTATTCCTGTCATATTGTCGCGTGACGGAAATTATACAGAGGCAACGAGCCAAAAGAAAAAAAAAAGTTAAGATGAGATCAATGGGTTTTTACATGAAAGTGTAAAGGCGTCCTACGATTTCATCGCAAGACGACAATGTCATAAGGTATAATTCTTGCAAGAGAATTTAAACTTATCATATTGTCGCAGAGATGTTGAAAAAATATTGATAAGACAAAATCAATGGGTCAATACATGCAAATGTAAAGACGTCCTGCGATTTTGTCGCAGAAAGAATTTTTTTTTTGGCAAAATAAGACCTTTAACTAGGAAGGAAAAATAAGACCAACAAAATAATCTTAAAAATTAACTATTCTATTTTAAGATACATGAAAGATTTGTTCATCGCAGGAGAATATATAAGAAGCCAGATTCATAACATCATAAACTCTTTCAGAATTTTTCGGAATATCGCAGATGTACTCATTACATCGCAGATATATTCATACTTTCACGAATAATATAGCCACACAATTCACAGAAAGGAGACACATGAAATGATTCACCATTTCAAGAAAGATAATGAAGGGCAAGTAGGGGAGTGGAGAAATAAGATTTCATTATCTTCCTTGAGGATATTCAAAGTAAACAAAATCAAAAGTTGAATTCTAAAAGTTTCAAAAGTTACATTATTCGCAAGAAAGAAGAAAAAAAAGAAAGCAAAAATGAAATTTAAGTTTTAGCGATGGTCTCGCCAGATTCACTATTATTGCTCGCCAGATTCGTTATTCTTGCCAGAATTGTCATCTTCATCAGTATTCTTCTCACCGCTTGTAGTTACTTCTTTAGGAGGACTTCTTTCTTCTTCATCATCTTCTTGAGTGGTATTCTCTTCATCATTAGTGAATTATAATTCCTTATCCATGGGAAGAGGAATTTCATCATCATCAACATCTAAAGGAGGAACAAATACATGAAGGAGAGAATGGGAGAGCAGAATATCGTTCACAAGAACTTGAGCATTGAGGTGAACCTTGCGAAGGAAACCTCTGTCACGATTCCTAATCTCTATATTTTTGAAGTACTCGAGATAATCAAGTCTTCTTTCTGCTTTGTCGCGAGCTTCAATATAATTGGAAGTAAGAGTCTGGTTTTCTTTGCGAACTTTATCCAATTTATCAGTAAGATCAGCGATGGTAGAATGAAGACTTCTTTCAGATTCTGCGAGTAACAAAAGTGATAAAAGATCATTCAGTCAAAGATTTTGCAAGAAATATAACACAAAATTTGACAGAAAGGTCAACAAGAGAGGCAGTCAATTGACTACCTTCTTTCTGCGAGGTTAAGTTTTATATTAATATAAAAAAACAGTTCTCCCATTGATTCATAGCGTCATCAAATTTATCGCCAACCACACCCTTCAGACGAGATTTCATGTTTTCTTCTTTGGTGCGTAGATACGAGTTTTCCTTTGCTAGTAAAGAATGATACTTCTTCAATTGAGAGTATTGGTCTTGAAGCTTACTGGCCTTTAAACTAAGAGTTAACCTACCCTTGATAAGTTTATCCTTCTCAGTGGCAGATGATTCAGTTATTTCTTTGAGCTCATTCTTAAGAGAACGCAGAGATTGCTCTTGATTATCACATGTTCTTTGAAGGTTACTCAATTTCTGCGAAGAAATCGCCATCAAGCTTGAAAATCTATGTTTTTCTTGGGATAAAGTTTTATTCTCTTCTGATAAAGATTCCATCGCCAAATTAGCCTTGAAAAACAAATATGAAAGGCGATCAACCTCGCCACTTAATAAATTTTGGCTTTGTAATAATTGATTATTCTCGTTAGCAAGATTATTTATGTGATCAATGGAGTAAGTATAGAGATTGTCTAATCTATTATATTGATCCATCCAAGAATCTCTTTCAACGCGAGCTTCTTCAGCGATAGATTCAGATTTGAGTCTTTCCATGAAACGAGTCTGATTTAAAACTAATATATGGACCAAGAATTTAAGAAGGAGGCTTGAGTACAGAGAATATAAAAATAAGACAGAAAAACAAGAGGATATAGGCTAGAAAATTGTAGCTTTCAATTCATTATTTTTCTTGTGAAGGTTCTCGCAATCAAGAGAGGAATTGCGAAGCTTATGGTTCAAAGTATCACATTCAGAAATTTTAACTTGAAGGTTTCTCCTTAGAGCTTCAATCTCATTTTCCAAAGATGCCCGCGAAGCAGAACAATCAGAGCCAAAATACTTAAGAAAAGTCTCGCAAACTTCATATTGGAGAGGGTCAGTAAAAGACTTTATAGCATCGTCTAAAATGTTAGATAAAATTTTAAAAACAACTTTAACTCCTGCTAAGGTTTCATTTGATGAAGGAAGAGGTGTAGAAGGTGAAGTAGTAATGAGGGCAAGTTGATGGTTTGAATCGCTTGCGGTGGTTTTATTATCAGAAGGAGGAGTATTTGGAAAAACAACAGTTGAAGGCAATAAAGGACTAGAAGGAGTTTCAGTCATAGCGATTTTAGGAGCTTGATTCGTCAAAAAGTCAGAAGAAGTAGAGGTATTGGCAGCGATATTCTCGCAGGTAAAAGAAGAAGGATCAGATTGCGAGAGTGTGGGAGTAATCCTCGCAGATGTTAATGTAGGAATGATGATATCAGCCTCAAGAGTTTTAAATTTGCGAGATTTTTTGGGAGGATTAGCGATGTTCTCGTCATTCTGCGAAAAATAACTTAGATAAGAAACAGAGGCAACAATATTGTTATTAAGAAATAAAATGTGTTTCTTATTACCTTATCACTCGCAGAACTCCTCTTCTTCTTTTCAGTTAACCTTTTGCGAATATTAGGGTTTTGAACTGTGGACTGGGTGTTAGAGATAGTTCCACTGAAGAGAAAACATAATATGGGATTTATGAAGAATCAAATAGAGAAGACTGGAGAATATAAGTAAAAAATTAGCTCAAATAAATATCATAGTCAAAAAGCATACCTTGATGATTTCATTGGAACAGTAGAAGGAGAATATGAGGAAGAAGAAAAGTTGCAGACGGAAGACAAAGTAAACAGATGAAAGAGATAGAGAAATAAAATAAGAAAATTAATTCTAAAATCTAACTCTACCTTTTATAGGCAAAAAGGGGGTGACCTGTTGAACAGACGCGTGTCAGTAAAAAGAATAATTTACAACACGTGTAGGCGGTTAAGCTAAATTAACGGAGCCTTATTGAGGAGAAAATATGGAAAGAAAATAAGTTGCGAGCGCTATGAAGAGTTTGGGATTCTCACGATCTTCTCTTCTTCGCAGAAAAGACATGAGAAGAGGCAAGATGTAGGACCGGAATATCCCTACAACGATATTCTTGCGATATTAACGACACTTCTGAGAGCGTCACAAAGTATTTTAAAGAAGGACGTAAAAGCTGACGATGGAAGAAAACATGGGAAAAGCATGTTTGTCCCGCGATGGTTACAAAGCTTGCGAGAATGATCATCATAGCTATCGCGGTACAATCGCAAGATAAATCCGAAATAAGAGGAAAGTTTAGCTGTTATCCATTATGTAACTACCCTATAAATAAAGACCCAATATGTCCTGAAAAAGATGATGTACTTTTTAGATTTGAGAAATTCTTGAGGAGAGAGAAACTCTAGAAAAAAAGTTGTATTTTTGAGTTCTTATATTTCTTATAAAGATTTCTAAAAGTAAAAAAATAATAAAAGTGTTGTTGTTCATCTTCAAATATGACTTAATTTCTATTGATTCTTATCAAGGATGTAGTGTAGGATTTCCTGCAACTACAATATGTGTGTTGTCATGTTTGTATAGGGTTTCCGGTGGTTTGAGCAGTTACTATGAAGTTGTTAGTTTTTAATTTTTTTATATATATAGCAATAAAAAGGAAATTGTATGTGGGTGTCTTTCAATGTGTCCTCGCTCAGTGACAGACCAAGGAGGGTTGAAAACAAAATTAATACCCAATCTAAATTTTTTAATCAAGACCCGCATTCAAACTCTAAGTCATAAAAATAGCCAATAGACTTAGAAATTGATTGGAACTTGAGCCTCAATTAGCCCTCACATAGATTAGTCACTGACATGCACATTTTTTTTTTGTATTATTGCATAGCTGTACTTATTTTTGATCGATTATATGGCTGTAGTTGTTGCAGGTAAAAAAAAAATCTTAATTTTGGGGTAGGGACGGACCTCCCAACAAGCTAAAGCAAGCTATATTAAGCCCCTGATTCCGGCATAATAGTTTTAGGCTTTTCTTAAATATAACCCATATTTTTATTAACTATAGCCCAAAAAGTTTAAGTTAGAACCAAAAATCTAATTTATCAAACAAGTCTTAATTTTTTTAATAACAATCCTATTTCTTCCCCAAATTAATAGATGAACCCTAATTTATTTTCTTAAACCCAAACTAAATTATTCCCCAACTTATCTCTGATTTTTCTCTCACTATTCTTACAGTTGTCTTATTACAAATCTTAATTTATATTTTCCCCAAAAACAACTAAATCTAAAATTTTAACTTTCTCTAAGATGATGCTAGTTTTCTTAAATCATGACCACAATTGATTGATGTTACGTATTCTAATATTCCTTAAAAGTTATCCACGACAACATCAATCAAAATTTTAAATTAGATAAGGTTTGGATTCTTTTATTAAAATCATTTTTTTAAAACTTTATAAGCATTAATGTTCTATAAAAAATTCTAAAGATGATGTTCTTTTTTCTCAATCATGATTAAGTTAGTATTCTTAGAAATCATCAATTATGTCATAGATAATGATTAACTTTTTTCTTCTTGATTTAGGGATTCCACGATATTTTTAATTATTATGGGCTATGTATAAAAATTGCATGTAATATTATGGGCTATGTTGAAAAACTATAAGGATCCGTTTGGTTAAATTAATACTTATTTTGTATGGGTTATAGTATGGGCTATCTTTAAGAAAAGCCTAGTTTTAAATCCCGAGTATCACAGTGAATGATGCAAACTATACCTCTGTGCTCGTAGGTGACGACACAATCAACGCAGTCGACGACATACCAATACAATTGACGACATAATAAACAACTTCAACTTAATCTTCTTGTTTAGTCATGTAAATATAAAATGATTATTTGTTATGGTTTTATATTCACAAATAATCTAAACAATGTTTTAAAGTTAGTTGATAAATCTTTGTGGCTCCTACCCGATCGCATGCGACAATGCGCCAGGATATTTTACTCGTTTTAAGACAATACCGCTTGGCAGTGAATAGAGCAGTAAAAAAAATAAAAATAGGCCACAGCCCACAGGTTTTGGATGTGGTACCAAAACATTACCTTCACTTCTTCCGCTAATATAATTATTCAATGTAACGCAGCCCTTCACAATTATGTCTTAACATCGGAATAGAAATCGACACGTTGTGATTATGAAGTTGGTACTCTGCATCATGAGAAAAGAGTTGAAAAGAAGTTACAAACTTTTGGATAGAATCAAAAAAATAATTCATACTTGACGTTGATTTTAACATTGATGTTAACTACTATTTCACATCAATTTTGGGTTATAAATACAAAAGTTGCGACAGTCATGATATAGAAACAAACCCATTATCAATTTGATCACTTCTTCTTTCTTCTGTCTTGCTTCTTCTTCACTAGTTAGCTCATCACCACTTAACCACTCCACTGGTAAGTACATGTTACTTTATGGACTCCATGTGATTATGTCTAAAAAAAAGTTTTATGAATTTTTCTCTTGATGATTAATTGTGATTGAATTTTTTGATCAAGTAATTAAAGTTTTATGAATTTTTTCTCTTGATGATTAATTGTGATTGAATTTTATGATCAGGTAATTAAAGAGAAGAAATGGCGATGAAGAAAGTTGCTAATTCTGTTGCTGCAAGAATTTTGAACCCATCTCTTCCTTCTCTTCTACTTCACAGATACCTTCATGTAAGCCTTTTTCACTTGCCCATTTGTTTTATAGTCCACTTTTTGTTCTGTAATTCTGCTTTTTTCCTCTGTTTTGTTGTTTAATTTCATGTGAATCGGTTTTATCGAGTCGGTTTTTCATGGATCGGTAATTGCATGCAGTCAATTAAGACCTTAATCTCAAACTATCTTGATAATTCATGTAACTGAGGGCAAAAACTGATGAACAAAAGGGTATCACTGTATCAGTGAACAGTGAAAAGAGAAAGAATAGAATAATTGGGAACTCCGATCTGAGTCGACTCTGTGAGTCATTTGAATGTATTTTATGATTACTGTTGTTGTTGTTGTTGATGGTGATTTTTGTGGTATGTGCGTGTGCATACAGGCTGGTCCTGGGAGTAAAAAAATTGTTGGGGTGTTCTATAAAGCAAATGAGTATGCATCCATGAATCCAAACTTTCTTGGTTGTGCCGAAAATGGTTTGGGAATCAGAGATTGGCTTGAATCGAAAGGTCATCAATATATTGTCACTGATGACAAAGAAGGCCCAAACTCTGGTCAGTATGCTTCATGTTACCTGTTTCTGTGACATATTTGGTTTACTTGGCTTAAGTTGGTGTTTATACACGGTTAAACTTTGGACGGGCAACAACTAAATGTCTAGTTGACTAGAGTTGGTCGAAAACATTCATATTAGTACTTAATGTATCAATTTGTTAAAGAATTCACCCCCTGCGGAAATATGAATACCCGAAAGAAGATTAGTTCTCTAGAATCTAAAGTTTTCCGTCAATGTGGTGAATTTTTGTTTTGTTTGTATTGAGTACTAATACCACCGTTCTTATGTAATTGATGCAGAACTTGAGAAGCACATGCCTGATCTCCATGTGTTAATATCGACCCCTTTCCATCCCGCGTATGTTACGGCTGAGAGGATTAAGAAGGCAAAGAATCTTAAACTTCTTTTAACTGCTGGGATTGGATCTGATCACATTGATTTACAAGCTGCTGCCGATGCCGGGCTAACAGTTGCTGAGGTCACTGGAAGTAATGTGGTCTCGGTAGCTGAAGATGAGCTCATGAGAATATTAATTCTCGTTCGAAACTTCATTCCTGGTTATCAGCAGGTGGTTAATGGAGATTGGAATGTCGCAGCAATTGCCCACAGAGCCTACGATCTTGAGGGCAAAACGGTGGGTACAGTTGGAGCAGGAAGAATTGGCAAGCTATTACTACAAAGGTTGAAGCCATTCAACTGTAACCTCCTGTATCACGATCGCCTAAAGATGGATCCAAAATTAGAATCTGAAATTGGTGCCACGTTCGAGGAGGACATGGATGCGATGCTTCCTAAATGTGATGTAATTGTCATCAACATGCCTCTGACAGAGAAAACAAAGTAAGAGCTAGTTAAGAAGTTTTTCCTATTTCAAGTTGAAATTCAGTTTCTTTTTTTATTTGCCTTCTTTGTACAACATCTACTTACAAATGATGGTGTTGATACGGGTATTATCAGAGGAATGTTTGACAAAGAAAGGATTGCAAAGCTGAAGAAGGGAGTTCTAATTGTGAACAATGCTCGCGGTGCTATCATGGATGCTCAAGCAGTTGCTGATGCTTGCTCTAGTGGACATATTGCTGGTAACACATACATTTTTTCTACACACTGTTGTTTCTTTTTGTCGAACTTCATGTATCCCACTCTTTGTTATTAACGGATTCAATTTGACATGTATCAATGGTTTAGGTTATAGTGGGGATGTATGGTACCCACAGCCAGCCCCAAAGGATCATCCATGGAGATACATGCCTAACCAGGCAATGACTCCTCATATATCCGGTACCACCATTGACGCACAGGTAACAACTCTTAGAATTCATTTCTGACAACTTTTTCATTCCATTTTGGCAAAACTTTTTCATTTCATAGTTTCAATTTCACTGGTGTTTAAATAAAAATTGTAAATGGCAGTTGCGTTATGCTGCTGGAACCAAAGATATGTTGGACAGATACTTCAGAGGGGAGGAGTTCCCTGCAGCAAACTATATCGTCAAGGAGGGGAAATTAGCTAGCCAATATCTCTAGAAGTTGAATATTTGCTTGTAATCAGCATTTTCAAATTCTGTGCCTGTATTTTATCGGAGTGTTAATAACTGGATTCAGAACTTGGTTTCGATCAATGTGTAAGGTCAAAATTGAGCTTTATGTCCAATAGTCGTTTGTTTTAGTTGTAAAGTATACCTTTGAATAAGAACCATGTTGATCTCCAAGCTTGGATCGAAGAAGATACAACGAAGTACTTGATGGATCAACGTCGCCAAGATGTTGCCACACATTCCCTTGGCAAATTCCCTTCTCCGCAAAAACTTTCTTCTCTCTATTTTTTAGGGGTGAGCATGAGCTGGTATGGACCGGTTTTCGCCTCATCCACATCCAATCTATTGCACTACGGATTTCAAATTTGGCATCTAATTCAGATCCAACGGTTTTGCATCCAATGGATGCACGGATGGACGGATTGGATGCGGATAATCCAATGAGTTTGTTTTAGTTAGTAAAGAAAATAAAGCTAACACAAATGATTCCTTATAAAACCTACATATTGTTGTGATATAGAAGACAGAACAAGAGACACAAAATAGAGGGGAAGAAGAAGGGAGAGATTCTTATTCATATATGTATAATAGAGTAACATAAGAGCCTCTATTTATAGGGCTAGACACAAGGGAATCCCAGTAATAAACAGGATTTGCCCTAGATATTCTTAACATAATTACACGTTTATAACACTTCCCCTGATGACATTGTGTCTAAGCTAATTGCCTCGTTAAAACCTTGCCAGGAAATTGCAAAAGGACAAAACCTGATCGAAGGGGAAAGAGTACAATTGTGAGTAAACTTAGTACAAAAATGGACATGTATATGTTGCCTCATTAAAACCTTGAAAAGGAAAACCCAGTAGGAAAAACCTTGACGAAGGAAAAATAGTACAACGTGATAGTCCAGTAAAAATACCTTCTAATTTGATACTCCCCCTGATAAGTAATTCAGTTAAATCTTAGCTTGCAAATCTTCGAGTTGGGGTAATTTCGATAAACGATTTTCTTGAATGCTGGAGACAACAATGCCTTCATGAGAAATTTTCTTGTTGATGAAGTCTTATTTTGTGTTAGTCTTCTAATGGTAGTGTTCTCGAGTCTTCACGCTTCTTTAAATACATTCATGACTTGTGTCTTGGATTGCTAGCTTCTCGGAGATGATTTGCACAACTAGTTGATATAGTTCTTCAACAAAGTTCCAAGATGTAGATAAATTACCATAAGTGAACAAAACTATATTTGTGGTCATACCGTATATGGACCAGAATGACATCCAAATTCCCGAGGGCTTGCTATGTTGATTTGGTCAAACAAAATGACCTAGTTAATGGTGAGAATCCACCAAATAAACTAAATTGATACAACTCCCCCTTGGATGACCACCATGTTGAATTAAATTGCCTCACTAAAACCTTGCCAGTAAAACCCGATGGGAAAAAATTTGGACTAAGGAAAAAGAGAACAAATATCAACATTATGAAAGAAAATTAAATGTCAACGAGATGTTGCCTCATTAAAACCTTGTCAGGAAAACCATATGGGATAAAACCTTAAACGAAAGGAAAAGAGTACAACTTTTGATGTATTTATGGATGCTAACCCAACTATATGAGTTTTATAGAAAAGAAGCATCAAAATAATAACTCTAGTCTATCTTAAAGACGAGTTTAAGATACCATAATTCTAACTGCAGATTTAAGAAAGAAAGAAAGAAAGAAAGAAAATAGAATATATACTGCTAAAGCGTGGATTTTGGTGTTTTTAAGGACTCTTCCAGAGACCAATAAAGTTGAAAGAATCAACTAATCCGGATTTTGGGACTTGCAAAACACTTAAAGGATTGTAAACCTGATATAATCAAGTCAGGTGGCTGCCTGGATATAATTTGAATCCTACAAGGATTACAAATTAAAACATATTCTCCGAATGCAACACGAGTCATTCAAAGACTACCACGCCAAATGCATTGTTCAGGGAGAAAAGAACGTTATTGAATAAATCCTAGGGTTTGAGTAGAAAAATAAAATAAAACCCTTAAATCGTTTTAGAACGAAAATATTTCTTGTAGAACACATTATGACAACACTAGCTTGTAATTAACCGGCTTGGCAATTTTAAGGTGTTAAGTCTTGGATCCAAAATTGCGTTAATTGAGAACTTAATCCAATCTAATCTGGATTGTATTCCAACCAATCACATATGTCGATATTCCTCTGCAGAGGGGTTCACAACCACTATCATTTATTTCATTAGCTACTGTAGATGAATATTCGACCATAGTTAGCTTTTCACGATCCCACAAAATTTTCTAGTGTATGCATATCTTGAAAAAATTCAATCAACTGGTACCAGCGCCCGTGGGCATTATAATCTCCCCATCTTCCTGTGAGGAAATGTGAATTATGAGGATGTGGATCTTGTTTTGATAGACTCTATTGAAGTACTATCTATAACTTATTCTAAAATGCTACTTTTTGCTATATGTGAATGGATTTTCCTTTCAAAAAGGCAAAGGCTTATATAAAAGCAAAATGAGACATTTCACACCAATTAATAATGACAGCCTTTTTTTCGATTTTGATCATATTGGAGAGAAATGTGTGGTAGTGTATGGTATCCCCCTGATTATGGCGAAATATTATCATATCATATACGAAAATAAATTTCGTAAAGTATTATCCGATTAATTCAAGGACAAATACATATAATAATTCTTGATTTTAACAAGAACAACACCAGGTTGGAAAATAGATTCTGACTTCAAGAGACATAAAGAAAAATTGTCCTAAAATTGTAGTCCATTAGACGTACAAATTCAAAATCAACCATGGATTTTATTGGTTACAAACTAAAGCATATAAAATATGCAAATAAATCTCCAATAATTTCGTGACCTTGAGGTCCAACGAAGAAAAAAAAAAGATTTAGAAGGAAAGTATGGACATATTCTTTATTAAAAGAAAATTATACCAAGATCAATATAGTCTCTAAAAAGACAAATAATATAAGCTAACTATCCGGGTGCGCACCCTTTGATTTGTAATGTCCAATTCCAACTTTGAGTGGAACAACTTCAAATTTTGGAGAATAATACACGGAAGACAACTAAAAATTGCTAAATATCCCTTAGGAATGCAACAATTCTCCGTTTAATTGATGTTTGCGATTGTGAATAAATGATGACGACATCTCATTCTTCTAGGATTTATAGAGAAACCACAATTGGCTTATATGATTCTTTTTAAGAAAATAAAGAAACCATTGTCGTTATCGACTTTGGAAAAAATCCATTATATGGTCGAAAAATTCACTCCTCGTTTTGGCAAAATTTTAGAAAATATGCCAATTTTATGAAAACGATGGAGAAAATTAACACCAATTAGTTTATACAATTTATCAAACTCTCGTATCGACAAATAAAAAAAAATTGTCGTTTTGGTCATCGCAAAGGAAAAATCCACTTTTGTGGTTGACGGATGGTTTCTTGTAAAAAGAAAAATAGAAACCATATGGATAAAATAAAATGATCTTTGTATAGAAAACAAGGATACTAAAATTAATTGGTTGTAGGTTTTTCAACCATGCACGTGATTAGTTACTGTAAAGGTAACCACATATGCGATGATACCAACTTTTGGTGATTATAGTTTCATTAGAGGAATAGAAACTATAAGCCATCTTACGATTGGGTTTTTTTTTTTCTCTATATAAAAGAATAAGAGAAGAGGGGAGACTTAAAATTATTGTTAAAATTTGATTACCCATATGCAATACAACTTAATTTGTACAAAGACTGGAAACCTAAAAAATATATTATTGTACTAATAATTAAAACACAAATAAGATTTTACTGTAGAACGGTAGGCGCCACATCAAAACGTCCACCATATGTGTACCTTATGGTTTACGCATCCTCGGATTAAAACACACAACACCAAATATGTAGCTTTGTAATAATCTCAAACTTCATCTATGAGTTGCATGCAATCCAAAAGCAAAGTTAAAATCAGTACCATTGATTATATAATATAAACAACTTAGGCTGCTGCTAATAAGAGACAAACTCCATAAATGCTTAATGTCATGGGAACGACTAAACTAATGGATGTGTAAGAAAAGAAAACAAAATACTGTGAGCAGACAAAGTATAACAATAATTTATCAGATGAAAATCGGAAGATTTCTTTACGCGGGTGATCATATATCGTATGATCTTGGATACTAAATCAAGCCAAATCAACCGATAAACAATAAAAAGTATAAGCTCAACCTATCTATAAGTTAAGGTGAAAAACTAAAACCCAAAATACACGAAGGTAGGGTTCTAAAAAAAATAAACTACAAAAAAATAAAATAATAATAATTGTTATTTATAGCTTAGTGATTAGAGCTACGTTGCTGATGACGTGTTGTGATATAGAAGACAAAGAACAAGAGACACAAAATAGAGGGGAAGAAGAAGGGAGAGATTCTTATTCATATATGTATAATAAAGTAACATAAGAGCCTATATTTATAGGGCTAGATACAAGGGAATCCCAGTAATAAACAGTATTTTCCCTAGATATTCTTAACATAATTACACGTTTATAACACATATCCTATATATGTATACAAATATAAAAATATCATGTACAACTCCCCAAGCAAACATCTTAAAAATTCCTAAATGATCCATAATATTTTGTAGAACTATATAAATGCCTTTAGTTTAACGGATATGGATGTCCAACGGATTTTCATGATTGGATCCGGGCCCGATCCATTATCCGTTGGATTTCAAAAATTCCATCCGCATCCAACCCATTAACGAACGGTCCGGATATCCATCCGTAAAAAAATGGTTGGTCTCGGTTAAATCCGCTGATTACGGTCATGTATCCCGATTCTTAACTTGACAAAGCCTTTATACATGTAAGGAACAACATGGTTGTTGGGTCCATAAGGAGTAATAGGCCCAAATATCTCCCCCTCACGGCTTCTGGCTAGGTACGCGTAACTACCTAACTTGTGCTGCAAAAGTGAACCTGCTGCAAAAAAGAAAAAAGAAAAAAAATGACCAATTATTTCTGTCTCAATCACCGTGGGTGGCCCTGAGCATATTAGACCACTTTTAAGGAGGCAACTTGCTAAGATGATTTTGGCGCCATCTTACTAGGGTTGCACAAGACCCGCCCATCATACCCAAACCCGCCCGAACCTTCTAAATTCATGGGTTTTTAGTCCGAACCCGCTTCGTTGTGGGTGCGGAGTTGGTTATGAAAATAAAAACCCACTGTCTATGGGTACGAGGTTGGTTTTAGCTAATACCCGCCCAAACCCGCCCGAAAACCCCGCTAAATATACACCATTGATAAAACTAATCTGAGTTTTAAAGTAGTCGTACTGTTTAAACTTGTTTTTATTGGAAGTACTAGTGTACTATATACATTAGTACTTGTTTAAGCTTAACAATGAAGACTTATGTAGTTATGTTTATGGTTTGTTTTTTTAAGTTATCAAGAACTTAAGTAAGTAGTTTATTTAAACTTTCAAACATGTGTGTGAATGATTATTGAATATAAAGCGGGTATAAACTCAAATCCTCCCAACCCGTAGCGGGCGGGTAACAAAATCCGCCCGCTGTTTGTGGGTGCGGGGTTGGTTATGAAAATAAAAACCCGTAGTCTATGGGTGCGAGGTTGGTTTTAGCTAATACCCGCCCATGTGCAGACCTATCTTAGGTCGAGAATATGAATATGCCACGACATCTCCAATGGGCCATGGCCGACTTGTTATGTCTGTGGCCAAGTTAAGAGCCTCAAGGCCCCACCATTCCATCTCGGATGTTGTTGTAGCTAAGGCCAAACGTACTAAGCCACTTTAAGGTCGCATCTTGTCAAGCTACCGATAGCGCCATTTATTTATTTTTTGACAAAAGGTAAATTGTATTAAAAATAAGTATCAGTCATAAAGCATGACTACACACCAAATCAAAACATAGATAAAGCATGGCTAATTGAAACTCATGTCAATACATAAGCACAATCTAATGCTAAATGCTTAAACAACAGTTCAAGCCACTACAACCTCCCAATTACAAATGATAGTACTCAAACATATGTGCTGAAAAATCTTAGTGTTCCTACACCAGTCATAGATAGTACACTTCACATCAATGATTAACTGGTTGCATTTTCTCCTCATGCCTCTGTAGAGTCTGTTATTCCTTTCATTCCAAATATTACACCAAATAACAAAAGGTATTAATCCCCATAATTTTCTATGGATTGTGTTACCTTTCTTAGCAGGCCATTCCCATAAAGTAGCTTTGACAGAATCCGAGAAAACCCAGTCTATACCAAAACTATTCAGAAAGTAATTCCACAGCTTCAAGGTTTCAGTACATTGCATGAAAAGATGGTTATTTGTTTCATGAGAAGCATTCCAGAACAAACAATCACTATTGTTTGTCATACCAGCTCTATGAAGAAAATCAAGAGTTGGTGCTCCATTATAACGAAGTTTCCAGACTAGGAAAGATACCTTCATTGGAATTTTTGAATTCCATAATTGTTTATGTGGGAAAACAAGAAAGCCATTCACATCCAGTGATGTATAGAAATTACTCACAATAAATTCACCCCCCTCAGCAATCTATTTTCTTGATCTTCACCTCTTTCCATATCAATAATATTAGATGGATCTCCTACATCATGGAGCATAAGAACCACATCACCTAATTCAGTTGCATTCAAGTTTCTTGAAAACTCCAAACTCCAAGCTGCTTCATCTGAGATGCAATCCTTAATATATAGTTGCATTCTTCTTCTTAGATAATTTGTAAAGAGCATTATAAGTATTTTTTTAGTGAAACCTCTCCAATCCATTTATCTTCCCAGAATAGTACTCTTTCACCATTATTCACCTTCAAGGAAGTATTCTTCATGATATGATCTTTTGATTTTAAGATACCATCCCACAAGCTATATTCGACAGCCATATTTGAAAATTTGGGGAAGAAAGCATTTTCATTTCCACCAAACTTATGATGTACAATTTTTCTCCATAATACTTTTTCTTCAGAACCATACCTCCAAATCCACTTGAAGTGCAAAGCTTTATTCATCAACTTCAGTTTTTTAACACCAATTCCTCATATCTTCTTTGATAAATTAGCCTTTGACCACTCCACCCAGCTTCTATTTTTGGAATTTGTAGTATAACCCCCCAAAAAAATATCTCATAATCTTCTCTATTTTTTTCATGAAAGAATCATGCATTTGAAACATTGTGAGATAATACACTGGTAGGCTAGCAATAACATTGTTCACCATTATCAATCCCTGACCCTTAGAGAGGTACTTACACTTCCAAATAGAAAGCTTCTGATGAATTCTTTGAATTGTAATGTCCCACATAACCTTGCATTTAGAGTTTATTTCCAAGAGGGATACCCAAATAATTTAGAGGCCATTTAGACAAACTGCATCCAAAAGTATTTGCACATTCAACACCATTATGAACATTCCCAATTCCTACAATAGTACTTTTTCTAAAATTCACTTTTAGACCTGAGATGACTTCGAAAGAGAACAAAATATTCTTCAAGTTTGTCACTTGCTCAGGTGTGTCATTTTAGGATATGGCGTGCCAAACCCTAGTGCCATCTTAGGCCACACCATGCTACACTCGCGGCCAAGATTAAAGATAAAATCTAATCTCAACTATTGTAGTTGAGAACAAGTACGTTAGGCCATGTCTTGGATCTCAATCTACTAGGCCAATGCCATTATAATACTATTGTTAGGAAGTTGGTGACGGTAAATCAATTGAAATATGAAAAGACAAATGGGTCCCGAATAGAGTTGGTTTACTAGATTCAACTGATGCATCTTCTAACATGAAATTTGTTAGTCAGTTAATATTTCCAAATGAATGCAAATGGAGTGCGGATCTATTACATTCTTTGTTTGATAGGAATATAGTGTGTGATATTTGTGACAGAAAAATTCCTACTTCAAGTTCTGATGTTTTGAGATAGAGAACATCCCATAATAGGATTTTTAGTGTTAAATATGCTTATAGAGTCATCATCTCTGAAGTGTATGGGAATGAACAACCTGATTTTCCATGTAAAGATCTTTGGAAACTTCATCTTCTACAAAAAGTTAAACATTTTTGTGGAAATATGTAAATGACTGTCTACTTGTTAGACATGAACTTACTAGGTATGTGGTGGATATAAACAGTAAGTGTCCTCTTTGTGGAGATGAAATTGAAACTTTGTATCACTTGTTAGTTGACTGTCAAGTCACAAAAGATTTGTTATGTGCTGTTAATCCTAACTTTGCAGGTGTTGTTGGAAATAGGCAGTTGAAGGAATAGATTGCAGATTGGTTTAGTAGAATATCGTCTAGTGCAAAGAATCAAAGTAACTTTATAACTCTTACGAGTTTTGTTTTATGGCATGTCTGGAAACTTACATGTACATTGGTTTTTGATAGTACTGTGATACAAGTTGATTCCTTTGTTAGGAAAGTTAACAGAGATGTAAATGATTGGAAAAGTAATTCAGTCGGAAGAAGAGTAAGTAATTCAGTCGTAAGAAGAGTAAGTAATTTGTCCAATGGACATGCTCTTACTATTACACCATGGGCACTTCAAGATGGTAATTTTGTAAAAGTTAATTTTGATGCATCATTTATAAAGGAAAAAAAATGGGTTTTCTGATACATGGGCTTGTGGAGGAGCAGTATCAATACCAGGAACATCAGAAGATAAAAAGCAAGCAGAGGCCTTATCAGCACTGTAGGCAATCAAGTGGGCTAAGACGGGTCCAGTGCAGTGTTTGCATTTGGAAGGAGATTGCCAGAATGTAGTTAATGCAACAAAAAGTAATGTTGGGACGATTAGATAGACAAATAACAATGTCATCTCTGATTGTAAAGAGATATTGAAACAATTCCAAACAATTTCAAGTATGAAAGCCTAAGTGACAGTAGTGAACTACCAGTCTTGAGGGAGGGGCAGGATAAGAAAATATGGACACATGATATGACTGGTAAATTCACAGTTGCTAATGCAGCTCAGTTGATAAGGAAGAAGTACTCAATAATTCCTTGGGCTAAGCAGGTGTGGCAACTTTGCATTCATCCTTATATTTCTAGCAATTTGTGGAAAATTTTAAGAGGAGCATGTGCTACTGAGGAAACAGTTAGGAGAAAAGGCATCTCCATTTTATCAAAATGCTATCTATGTGGTAATAATCAAGACACAATGGAGCACATATTTTGGTCATGTGTATTCAGTGAATAGATATGACATTGGATGAGTGGAATATTTAAATTCTCTAAACCAACTAGCTGTGAGGAAATTCTGAATGGTGCCAAAGGAAAAAGCCCTGCTATAGGAAGTGTGGAACATCTGCTCTTTTAACATAATGGTGGAACTGTGGTTTATAAGGGATTCCATAATATATGAGGCTGTGACAATTAATGTTGAGGCATTTAAACAGAAAATTATGAGAATTACCAAGGAAAGGCTGTTAAAACACTCGTTAGACTAGAGGCTAAAGATGAGGGCTGTAATTGTTTGATTTCTATTATTAATTCCATAAAAATCTCTTTCCTATTAAAAAAATTACATACTCTTAAAATGCATGAAGGAACGTACAACAATTTTTCACAATAGGATGATTCAATGATGTCAATTTGATTTATAACTCCTATGTCGATAAAGTGGCTAAGGATTTATAACTCTTTTTCTTGCCGATAAAGCGACCAAGTATTGCAGAAGGAATCATTGGAATGGAAAAAAATGTGAAGGATCAAAAACACAAAGATGAAACTAGAGTGTTGAGGCATTTAAACAGAAAATTATGAGAATTACCAAGGAAAAGAATCGAAGCGGGAATGGGGAGCATCCGCAATTGAAGAAATTGAGTCTCTTGACAAGAATGGGACTTGCAGTATAAGAATGAAATCATTTTTTCTCATTGTATGTTGATGATATGTTGATTGCTTGCAAAGACATGTCAGAGATACAGAAGCTGAAACAGCAGTTGAGTAGTGAGTTTGAGATGAAGGATTTGGGTGCAGCAAAGAAGATGTGGCTTAAAACACTCGTTAGAGAGGAACTAGACGTAATTGTTTGATTTCTATTACCATAAAATCTCTTTCCTATTAAAAAAAAAGTACAACAATTTTTCACAATAGGATGATTCAATGATGTCAATTTGATTTATAACTCCTATGTCGATAAAGTGGCTAAGGATTTATAACTCTTTTGCCGATAAAGCGACCAAGTATTGCAGAAGGAATCATGCACAAGGAGAATGGATGGGTGTTTGAGTCTGCCTTTCTTTCTGAAAACTATGCAATCTTCTCTTTCGAAATGAATCATTTTCATAGGAAAAAGGAAAAAAATGTGAAAGATCAAAAACTAGAGTGTACTAAAAATTCTACTCAGCCTTGTACGTTTTCCAACCTCTGTACATGGTGCTGCTCAGATGTGCAGAGATACTGTAGTGGAAGCAAAAACGAGAATATCCCCACTTCCTACTTAAAGAAAAATGTTATAAGAACAGTCAATTCACCTCAATTGAGTTTCTATTTCCATTAACAATTAAATACCAAATACCAAGTTAGAGAAAGAAAAAAACAGAAAAGAAAAAGAAAAAGGCCGGTGTCTAATCTCGTTCAGGGAATGACTCCACCACAATAGGGGTCCTCACAGAATGCACACCATCAGTCCATGTTAGACTCCCAAATACGTATTGATATGAAGCGTTGATAACCTGCAAAGACACTTCAAACGTCTTTTCCTCACCGATCTTCTCAAATGTCAACGTTTTTGGCTTAACAGACACCTTTACTCCTTCAGGCGCATGTATCTGAGCTTTGTAGGTACCAGGAGAGCCAACATTCTTAACGGTTCTCATCACTTTAGTTGCGCCATCTAGACCAGGTACAGTGATAGATGGGTAGTTAAAGTCGGCTAGGCCGTACTTCATACTGCATTTGTAAGGTATGCCTGCGGTGAAAGACTGGAGTTGAGTTTCATTATAGCCAAGTCCACAGAGGAAGGTCAGGTAGTCAAAAACAGTTGCATCATAGACCAAACCAGGGTCCATAGCAGCATCGGGTCTCACTTGTCCTGACCCATAGCTGAATGGTGTTGCCTGGAGGTTTGATGAATTGCGCATTTCCATCTTCTGGTTATCTTGGGTCCTTGCTGTGTAAACATGAATGTAAATGTTGTCAAACACTAATGAACAACAGATAAAAGATAAGAGGGTTTAATTGTCAAATATATTGGCTTCTCACCAGTTGTCATAATTGCTGATTTAATTGCAGATGGACTCCAATAGGGGTGAAGTGTTTTAAGAAGGCCAACAACACCAGCAACATGAGGGCATGACATTGAAGTTCCAGACTCAACATTGAATAAAACTCGACGGGGGTCTGTTTCACCTGCAGGGCTTACTGCTTGGGTGTAAGCTGCTATAATAGCTACTCCTGGTCCAGTAATATCAGGCTAATCCCACAGAGCAAAAGAATTATTGGCTAATAAATAGAAATGAAGAAAGGTAGTTGATCAAAAAAATAAAATGAAATAACATTCACAAGCCAACCTTAAGGATCTCAGGAGTGACAACATTGGGTCCTTTGGATGAGAAAGCTGCCATTACAGGGGCTGGTTTAACGCCATTTTGTGTACGTGCACGCGTCATGAAAACATCTGGGGACCTAATATATAGGATGCATAGTTAAAATGAGTTATCCCAGGGATAAACAAGTTGAAATAAGTTGAAAAGCCAAAAATAAAGAGAATTACTTGGTCGATTTTATATAAGAGAACAAGGTGAGGCCATCAGTGTAGTTAATATGTGCGGCAGGAAGAACATGAGGATCAGCTACAATTTCATTTCCAGACAAAATGTCATTGGCTAGAATCATCCCGACGGCGCCAGCTTGGAGTGCGACAACACCTTTTTCTACCCGACCATTGCTGCCGCGAAGACATGCCAATATCTTACCCTTGACCTTCTCAGGATTAAGTGACCCAGCAAGACACAACTGACTGCATTCATCAATTTTAGACATTCCTTGCATAAAAGTCCTCATAGCATATCACTATCAGGTATTGAAAATGAATAATAAGTAACAAGTTATGTAGCCTTACGCGTCATGATCTGTTGAATTCGCTGCTTTTGCCGCTGTACCGTCAATCAAAGGATAAAATTTCGGAACTGGCAACCCCTTTGGATATAAACTCTGCCCCTGTAACAGATAATGTCAAAGAATAAAAACTCAATGTTGTATCAATTTTGCCTCATTTCGAGCATGATAATAACCACATAATACTACAACATTTAGAAATCATTTTCACAGGCATCCGTCCATTTTGAAGTTCATTACTTAAATGATTGGAGTGTAGCAGCATACCTTGAGGTGCTTCCTGTTGCCAAGTCCAATTCTAACAGGGAACTCTCTGTCAATCGTGTTAGCACCCACTGTTAATATCCATGGAGCGACATTAGACACGGATCCATCCGCAGGTCCATCATTACCGGCTGACATGATTACAGTGATTCCATGCATCACTGCATGGAACGAACCAATGGCAATACCATCACTGAAGTAGTCAGAAGGAGGTCCACCAATAGATGCAGATATGACATCAACACCATCATGAATAGCAGCTTCAAATGCAGCAAGGATATCAGCATCAAAACATCCACCACTCTCGTTTATCGATTTCCAACAGACTTTGTAAGCAGCAACACGAGCTTTCGGGGACCCGCCCTTGGCTGTACCATTCCCAAAACCAAACACATTAGCACCTGGTACAAAGTTACCACCAGCCGTTGATAACGTATGGGTCCCATGTCCGTCTTCATCACGTGCCGATACATTTACTGGGATTTTTGATGGATCTACTTCTGAAAGATAAGCTGCATAGCCACTGTTGAAGTATCTTGCTCCAATCAACTTCCTATAAAGGTCAAAAGCATAGCATTTAGCGCTGTTTTATCTTTCAAGATCTGTACATGCATGAATATATTCAGAATAAGAGCGAAAGAGTAAGCACCTATTGCAAGGAACTCCATCTTTAGTGTTGTTCTGACAAATGCCTTTCCATCTTGATGGAATCGGTCCCATTCCTTCGTCACTAAAGCTCTTTGATTCTGGCCACACTCCTATAAGGTATACATTTAACGGAACAACAAGCGTCAAGTTTGAAAATATAATGATATGCTTGTACTGAGAGTGCAACATTTTGAAAAGAATTTGAAGTTACCAGTATCAAGGTTGGCAATGATCGTATCTTCGCCATACCTCGCCATATCCCATGCCGAGTGAGACGAGATTTCACCGCTATCTGATTCTAGCCCTAGAAAGTTCCATGAACGGGTGGTGTGTAACTGCTTTCCTCGGTTTTCAAACACAGATATAACATTCGGATGTTCTACATTGAAGAATTATCGGATTAAAGCCACACACAAAAATAAATAAATAAAAATATATAGGGAAAAACATGGGAATATAACTGATTTTTTTTCTCTTACTGGAGATTTCTTGTGCTTGTTCATCATCGAGGGTTGCAGCAAAACCATTTATATATCTTGTATATGAGTAAAATATCGAATCTCTAGCCTTCTCATGACTGTGACCACAAGTGAAAACTCAACTCATTAGAACCTGCACTAAGTAGCAAGTACTCAATACAGGGAGAACTAGATTAACCTTTCTCCTTCAAAAAATAAAAAAAAATATAAAAAAATAATATTAATAAAAACTCTTCACCTTCCTAAAACAGTACTCAATAACTGATAATGAGAATGAGTCACTTTTTCAAGGTCCGATGATGTAACTTCTGGTCCATGTGTGTGCGCACCCAAGTACACAACAAAAGACTGTATCATATTTTAGCCAGAGCAATGAGAAGAAGCCAATCAAAATATCGAAGTAGCCTTCAAAAGAAAAAAGTGATAAAAAGTACCAGTATACAAACTACAAACCTTTTTACCAACAGCAAAAGATGGAGCCTGTAACAGTGAGAAGAGAATGACCGTAACAATAAAAGACAACCATGGAACTCCAGAAAACCTCATTGTTTCTTCCTATCTATGTATGTCTCTAAGACTCTAAAAACCCTTATAAGGGTTTTCTCTTATATATATACAAGTATATTGTGTGTGAGTTGTGAGAATTTGAAAAGGGTTGGAAACTTTACATTGATTTAGATTCACTAAGAAAATCAGTAGGAATATTCAATGTTTATCTTTTAAACTCAAAACGATATTTTCTTTTCATTATCACGTACAGCTGTAGATTTTTTTGGCAAAATATATTGGCTTAATGGCTTGTTAGGAAAATAACCCTCGAAAATGTAAGCCCCCTGTCCCCTTCCTCCATGTACCCCATGTCCCTCCTGTAATATGACGACACATGTCTTTTTACATTATTTCTCACGGTTAAGAGATCTAGTTATTTTGAGAAATAATAGCAGAAAGATAATCTCTTTCCTTTACTGGCGTTAAGTCCAAACCTACGTTTCTTCTGTACAATTTCATTAACCTACGTTTCTTCCGTACAAGTTCATTATGTTCGTAATTATATGATATGAATCTCCGTGAATTGCAGGCTTGAACTAGTTAATAAAATTAATCCAAGCTTAATATCTAATTTGAATTTATGTTTATATTTTTCTCTCGAAGTCACTGATGGTCATTCTATAAAACAAAATTCATCTTGATGATGTTGTTTTGGCATATGATACCATAACTTGCTTTGTTGTTTATCCCATCTATTTCAGCCCATGGGCATGGGACTCAAAACTAGATTTTCTTTTCATTATCACGTACAGCTGTAATTTTTTTTGACAAAATATATTGGCTCGTTAGGAAAAAACCCTTGAAAATATAAAGTAAATGTATGCCTTAAGTTCTAGAAAAAGAATATTTGGATCGCGAAAAGAAGTTCCTTTTTTATACGTATCGAATAAATAGCTTGTTTATAAGATCATCGAATAAATAGCTTGTTTATAAGATCTTGAGAATATTCAGTTCGGAATCTATTTAGTTGCCAATTTTTTTATGTATGCATTATATATAGCTACTTTTATCCCATAAAATAACCTAGCATAATTAGGGGCGACCCAAATATAATTAGGGGCGACACAAAAGACAAAATAGGTTAAAAATACTTATATGCCCCTTTATAATCGGGAGGCTAATACATAATCGGTAGTTTGAGGCAACTCTATATTCGGTGGTTATATGAACTATTTTGACTACCGATTATGGTAAGATTTCGACAAAGATTATACTGTATAATCGGAAGTCATGATAACTTCATTTACTACTGATTATAGGCTCAACCAAAATTCAGAAAAAAGAGAAATTTTGCAAAATCTGATTTTGGGACTACTCTATATTCGGTAGCTATATGTGTTGGATATTTTCAAGATTGTTGGGGGGCGTAGGCCCTCCCGGCTGTGTTCGACCTGACAGGTCAGGTCGTGGGGGTCTAGGGGGAAACGCCCCCTAGCAGAGTGCGAGACAGCGTCTCGTGGAAATTTTTTCGGTTAATGAATTTGAAAACCTATTCGGTTTTCCAGAAATTTTCACAAAACGTGTCTGTTCCCATAGGGTTTCTTCATTATCGGAAGTCATGATAACTCTGATTTTGGGGCTACTCTATATTCGGTAGTTATACGAAGTATATTGACTACCAATTATGGTAGGATATTTTCAAAGAGAGCCACTGTATAATCGGAAATCATGATAACTCTTCCTTTCTTACCGATTATATGCTCAACCAAAATTCCAAAAAAAAAAAAGAGGATTTTTGCAAAATCTGATTTTGGGGCTACTCTATATTCGGTAGTTATACGAAGTATATTGACTACCGATTATGGTAGGATATTTTCAAAGAGAGCCACTGTATAATCGGAAGTCATGATAACTCTTCCTTTCTTACCGATTATAGGCTCAACCAAAATTCCAAAAAAAGAGGATTTTTGCAAAATCTGATTTTGGGGCTACTCTATATTCGGTAGTTATACGAAGTATATTGACTACCGGTTATGGTAGGATATTTGCAAAGAAATCCACTGTATAATCGGAAGTCATGATAACTCTTCCTTTCTTACCGATTATAGGCTCAACCAAAATTCCAAATAAAAGAGGATTTTTGCAAAATATGATTATGGGGCTACTCTATATTCGGAAGTTCAATAACCTAAATTCCCTACCGATTATGGTAGCATTTTTGCCAAAGGTTTACTGTATAATCGGGAGTCAATATAACTTTATTTACTACCGATTATAGGATAATCAAAATTCAAAATATTTAGGATTTTATTTTGGGGATACTGTATAATCGGAAGTCATATAAACTAAATTTACTCCCTTTACTCCCGATTGTTGATTACCTACCGATTGTATAGTTATCTACCGATTGTAAAGGGTAGTTTGGCTATTTAAAAAAATGCTCCGGAAATAACCTTCCGATTGTGAAATAACCTACCGATTATTTGCTATTTTGTCGTTTTGTGTCGCCCCTAAATGTGGAAGGTAAAATAAGGTGTACTATAATTTGAAAAGGGTTGGAAACTTTAAAATATTTGTCGATTTGGATTCGCTAAGAAAAACAAGAATATTCAATGTTTATCTTTTAGACTCAAAACGAGATTTTCTTTTCATCATCACGTACATCTGTAGCTTTTTTTGACAAAATATATTGGCTCGTTAGGAAATAACCCTTGAAAATATAAAGTAATGCCTTAAGTTCTAGATATAAATATTTGGATCGCGAAAAGAAGTTCCTTCTCATACGATATCGACTAAGATCAATCCATCCATTTGTATGGAATCTTATGATCGGATAACTAGCTTGTTTATAAGATCTTCAGAATATTCAGTTCTGAATCTATGGATGGAATATGGAGAATTTTATTAGTTGCCTATTCTTTTATGTAGACATTATATATAGCTACTTTATCCCATAAAGTAAAGGTGTACTATAATTTGAAAAGGGTTGGAAACTTTAAAATATTTGCTAATTTAGATTCACTAAGAAAATCAAGAATATTCAATTTTTATCTTTTAGATTTATGTTCATTATCACGTACAACTGTAGCTTTTTTTGACAAAATATATTGGATCGTTAGGAAAAAACCTTGAAAATGTAAAGTAAATGTATGCCTTAAGTTCTAGAAATAAATATTTGGATCGCGAAAAGAAGTTCCTTCTCAATACGATATCGACTAAGATCAATCCATTCATTCGTATGGGATCTTCTGATCGGATAAGTAGCTTGTTTATAAGATCTTCATAATATTCAGTTCGGAATCTATGGATAGAATATGGAGAATTTTATTAGTTGCCGATTCTTTTATGTAGACATTATATATAACTATTTTATCCCATAAAGTACGGTGTACTATAATTTGAAAAGGGTTGGAAACTTTAAAATATTTGTTGATTTTGATTCACTAAGAAAATCATGATATTCAATGTTTATCTTTTAGATTCAAAATGAGATTTTCTTTTCATTCTCACGTACAACTGTTGCTTTTTATTTGCCAAAATATATTGGCTCGTTAGGAAATAACCCCTGAAAATGTAAAGTTAATATATGCCTTATAAGTTCTAGAAATAGAATATTTGGATCGCGAAAAGAAGTTCCTTCTCTATACGATATCGACTAAGATCAATCAATCCATTCGTATGGAATCTTCTGATAGGATAACTAGCTTGTTTATAAGATCTTCAGAATATTCATTTCGGCATCTATGGATGGAATATGGAGAATCTAATTAGTTGTCAATTCTTTTCCATGGACATTATACATGATTTTCAAAGATTATTCCATAGAGTACGGTGTACTATAGTTTTTCAAGGATTCCAGTTTTGACTGCAAGTTTTTTTCCAACACGGAATTAACCAACTAGGAATACCCAAGTTGTTAATTATTTTGACAATTTAAAAATTGTAATATAGTAAAAACTTTATATGTTGATGCTCCATATATTAATAAACTCTATATATTAGAGCATCTCCAATGGAGTACGAGTACTTATCATATGTGAAGACTTAAAAAAAGGTATTAAATGACATAGAATACAAATACAAATTTTGTTTTGATAAGCATCTCCAGTGGTAGTTGTATCCATGTCTATCGTTCCAACTTGGGCCAGTTATAAAGAGTAAAAGCATCTCCAATGGAGTATGAGTATTTATCATATGTGAAGACCTAAAAAAAATGGTATTTAATAACATAGAATTCAAATATAAATCTTGTTTTGATAAGCATCTCCAGTGGTAGTTTTATCCATTTCTATTTTGATATACTTGTCGCTTATTTGTAGAAACAAAATCTAAAAAATTAATTAAAATAATAACAAATTGATGACGTGGGTATGGATGGGAGTATCCAAAAACCCATACTCTCCTCCAAAACTCAAACTTCCACGTCATATTAAATTTTGATTATCTAACCACCACTGGAGAGGTTTTTTTGTTGAGAGTTTCTAAAATCCCAAGTGGCATCAATATTTTTTAAAACCCATACTCCATTGGAGATGCTCTAACCTCCACATTTTAATAACATATTCAAATTCATTCAAATCAAAACACTGATTATATGATCGCTTACAAGAGTAGAAAAAATATCAAAATACAAAATTATTAAACCCCTAATAAAATTAAAGATACCAATTACAAGTATATCGCGAAAAGAAAGAGCCATAAACCCTAAAGATACCCAATTTTTATTTATTTAGTAGGGAAAGATGATGGTATTAATTATCCGGAATCAATTCCGACCATGTAATCCGATTTTCTTCTTCTTTGATAAGAGATGCTCCTAAAAGAAATGAGTACTTTACCCGTAAATTCGTATATTCAAACGAACCCAGATGCCCCCATCTTTGCTTAATCTACCAAAAAGATTTCAATTTACAACTTACAAAAAGGCCAAGACATTTTCAAGGCAAAAACCAAAAGAAAACTAGAGCCCAGTATGCATAAGCCCAATAAGGGAGCTATAGCAATTATCAAAGCTCAATTACAAAAAGCTCGGCAGAGCATTACAGGGAACAAAAACAAGGAATTCAAAATCTGAAGTATACATCCATTTCATTTTCCATTCTTCCAAGAATTTGAGGTTTTTCATCATAGAACTGCACCACTCCTCTAGCTAATGTAACTCCTCTTTTTTCCACCTTGTCAACAAAGAAATTTATTTCTCTGTATGAGTGTCTAAAAGTAATCAGAGGAATACTTTGCTTTATCTTTATCCATCTATGAAATACTATCCATGGTATTTTTATTGTTACTGAAAGCAACCAGAACAACATTAGAGTCTAAGATGAAGCATACCTCCTCATATCCTTTTGTGATATTCCATTTACCTGCTACTATAAGAGCCATGACTTCAGACAAGTAGTTTGTGGAAATACCCAGACTACCTGATGTAGCCCCTAGACAATCACCAACACTATTTCTGGCTATGAATCCCAAACATGCCATCCATGGGTTCCCTTTAGAAGCACCATCACAACATATAAGTACTTGGTTTTGTCTTAGTAGCTTGAAATAACATTGCTTATCAATGCTGTTTTAAGTTTTAATCTCTGAAATATCAAAAGTGAGGAGAGTCTATAAATCATACATACTGCCATTCATTTTCCCTCTTATCCTGACTCAATATTCTTTTGTAAATCTTGCAATTTGTTGCTTGAACTTTTCAATGTTTGGACTTTCCCCTTCATATATGGTTATGTTTCTTGTATGCCATAACTGCACCATAATATTAAAGGCGCAGTTGTCCCAAACTTCCTTGATTGTAGTGCTCTTCTTTTTGGCTACATTTAGCACATCTTCAAAGCTTGCAAGTCTTGAGCAATGAAATATATTACTTATCCAGTGCCATATGTATTCACTAAAATCACATGACCAAAGTAAATGATCAATTGTATCTTGATGATTACCATAAATATAACATTTAGATACAGTAGAGAAACCTTTTTTTCTAACATATTCTTCTGTTGCACAAGCTCCTCTTAAATTTTTCCATAGATTGGAAAATGTATAAGGATGTAAACAAGGTTGCCATACCTGGTGAGCCCAAGGAACCACTGGATGTTTTTTTCTTATCACATGAGCAGTATTTGTTACAGTAAACTTGCCGGTATTATCATGTGCCCATATTCTTTTATCTTTTCCTCCTCCTATGACTGGTAGTTCATTAAGATCAAAGTATTTCAACATAAAATTTGGGATATGCCACTTACCATTTTGGATTAAGTCCTGCACTTTCATATTTAAATGTTGTTGAATGAAATCATCATCAACATGTCTTTCAATTAATGCATAATCTTTTACCCACTTATCCTTCCAAATAGAAATGTTTTCTTCATCACCAACTAACCATCTGCCACCTTCTTGTACCTCTATCATTACCGATTTCAGGCCTGGCCAGATGGAAGACTGCTTGTAGTAATTAATCCATTCTCCCTTCTTGTTTTGGTATTTATCTTTCATAAATAAAGCCTATTCTACCTCCTCGGTTTCAATTTTTCAGAGCGCGCAGCTTTATTAACAGTTCCTTATTCATCACTTCTAGCCTTCTCAAACCCAATCCCCTTCTTTTATAGGTGCATTTACTTGATCCCATTTAATAATGACTAGTGTAGGACCAGAATATCGCCATGATATTATTCTTGCGAGATTAACAACGCTTCTGTGAACATCACCGCAATTTATTCAACAACACTTCACGAGTGTCACAGAATAATTTAAAGAATGACGTAATAACTGACGAATGAAGAAACATGGGAAGAGCGTGATTATCCTGTGATGGTCACATCGCTTGCGAGAATGGACATTATAACTACTGCGATAATATCGCGAGTCAGATCCGAAATTAAAGGACAGATTAGTTGTCATCCACTATGTAACTATCCTATATAAATATACCTAGTAGATTCAGAAAAGAGAGAGATGTATTTTTGAGTGTTGAGAAAATCTTGAGGAAAGAGAAAATTTAAGAGAGCGATTGTATTCTTGATTTCTTCCGTTTTTGTAAACACTCCTGAGAATCAAATAATAAAGTGTTGTTTTTAATCTTCAAATATGTCTTAATTACAGTAAATTCTAATCAAGGGTGTAGTGTAGGATTTCCTGCAACTACATTTTGGCGCCCGAAACAGGGATTGAAAGTTGAAAATTATAGGAAAAATCAAGATTAAAGATCAGTATTCGAGTTAAGAAGATGATTGGACAAATTGGTGAAACAGTTGAAGAAAAAATAGTTGAAGCAAAGGAGGATTACAGGAAGTTGGAATGCAATATGATAACAAAAACAATGATCAACCAATTCCATGAAAATATTAGAGGAAGGATTCATAAACGAGATTTTGAAGGAAAAAGATTTACGACGGTGGAGAAAATATCACCTCTGAAGGATTGGGAAAAGCAGGAGATTACATTCACAGCAGCGGAAATACCAAAAGAAAATTTGGATCATACATCTCCATTAGTAATCACGGTATCTACTATGCGATTGAAGAAGGAAAAATCAACAAGATCTGTAGAAGAATGGGTCGTGAATAAAACTTTGGTGGACGCAGAAAGTTCTGTAGATATTATATTCTATCATACATTTCAGAAAATGGATATAAGGATGAAGAGATGTCTTGTTCAAATTATCATATTCATGGTTTTGGAAAATCTATAACAAAACCTAAAGGCGAAATAATGGTATGAATTCCGCTAGGAGAGATTGAAACACAGGTGACATTATGTGTGTTGGATATGGAGGCACCATATAACATGATATTAGGGAGACCATGGATAAATGCAATCAAGGATGTAGCATCAAAATTACATCAATGCATCAAATTTCCTATGCCTAGTGGAATTGGAGAAATTAGAGGAAATACTGATCTTGCGAAGCTGTGTTATTGAATTGAAGTAAGAAATTATGAAAAACGTCCAAAACTGCGAAAAGCTCGCAAAAAATTGGCAAAAAAAGCAAATAAGGAAGAAGAATTTAAAGTTTACATGATAAGAGCAAGAAAAGGAAAAGGAATATCCAGCGAGATCTCGCAAGAAGATGATAATCCCGCGAGAGTCATGGAAACACCAACACCAATGGGAGAACCTGAGGCCAGCTACACCGCATCAGAACTAACAAAGGAAGTAAATGTTGGAAGTGAAGAAGAACCTAAAATGCTGAAAATTGGAACTAAAATGGGTGCAGATGAGGAAGAGCAAACCATAAATCTCTTGCGAGAGTATAAGGATATTTTCGCGTGGAGTATGGATGAGATGCCTGGAATAGATCCATCAGTTGCATGTCATAAGCTAGAGATTAACAAAGATTTGAGACCATTCAAGCAAAGGATAAGGAAAATTGCAACAACTTATCACTCAAAAATAGAAGAAGAATTACAGAAAATGCTTGATGCTGGAATTATAAGACAAGCAAAATACCCGGAATGGATTGCAAATATGGTAGTGGTTCCAAAGAAAAATAAGGGGTTCAGAATTTGTATAGACTTTACTGACTTAAACAAAGCTTGCCCTAAAGATAGTTTTCCATTACCAGATATTTCTCAAATGGTTGAATCAGCAGTAGGAAATGATAGAATATCTTCATTAGATGGGTATAAAGGTTATAACTAGATTCCTCTCGCTGAAGAAGATCAAGAGCACACCGCATTTTTTATTCCAAGAGGATTATATTGTTACACAAAAATGCCTTTTGGGTTACGAAATGCTGGTGCAACGTATCAAAGAATGGTGGAAAAAGTGTTCGCAAAATGGATACACAAAACATTAGAGGTGTATGTAGATGACATGTTAATAAAGAGTAAAGAAGCTAAGAACCATGTGCAAGATTTGAAGGAGATTTTTGATCAAATGCGACTCTTTAACATCAAGGTGAATCCTGAGAAATACATTTTTGGAGTAGCGTCCGGAATTTTTTTAGGTTATATTGTATCAAAAGAAGAAATTCAAATTGATCCAGAGAAAGTATAGGCAATTCGCGATATGCCAACGCCAGCAACAGTGAAAGATGTACAAAAATTGAATGGACTCTTAGCCTCGCTAGGAAGATTTATCTCACGATCTTTAGATAAATGCAAGCATTTCTTCAATATACTCAGGAAGGGTACAAAATTCAAATGGACAGATGAATGTGAGAAGGCTTTTAAAGGAGTTAAAGAATACCTAATAAACATATCTATTTTACAGAAGGCGGAGCCGGGAGAAGAATTACTGATTTATCTTGCGACAACATCGCACACATTAAGCGCAGTGTTACTGCGAATAGATGCAGGGGTAGAAAAACCAATTTATTATATCAGCAAAACGTTTAATTCTGCAGAGAGGAATTATTCAAAAATTGAAAAACTAATTATGGCATTGGTTTATGCAACCCTTAAACTTCGCATATATTTTCAGACACATAAAGTAAAGGTATTAACAAAGGTGTCCATTGAATCAGTAATGAAGAACTCAAAAAGATCAGGCAGAGTTGAGAGATGGAATGCATAAGTAGGGCACTTTGAAATCAAATATGAAGTCCTATCCTCGCCAAAATCACAAGTTGTAGCAGATTTTTTAGCATAATTTCCTCTAGAAGATGATGAAGTTGTGGAAGAAATGATGGACATAGAAGAAGAACATGGAGATCCAAAAGATCTATTAAAAGAACCAAACATGTGGTAAATATTGGTGGATGGATCATAAAATGGGGAAGGAAATGTAATTGGAGTGGTCCTTATCTCGTCAGAAGGAGAAAAAATGGCTTTTTCAATTCGTTTGGAATTCACATCCACTAATAATGAAACAGAATATGAAGCTGTGGTGCATGCTCTAAAGTTCTCCATAGAGATGAAGTTGGAGAACACAAGGATTACCATTGACTCGCAATTGATTATTCACCAGATAAAAGGAGAATACACAACAAATGAGCCATCTGTGAAGAAATACAAGAAACTAGTTGAATAATTGACTGCGATAATTCCAAAAATAAAATGGAGACATATATTAAGAAAAGATAACAGACTCGCAGATGCTTTTGCGTTCATATCAAGTATGATGACAAACCCATCTGCGAGGTGCATAAGAATTCATACGCTTGTATCACCTTCAATTAACAAAGAAGAAGAAGAAAAAGCGGATGTAATGATAATAGAAAATGACGCAGAAGAACCATCTAGCGGCATTATCGCAGATTGGAGAGCAGAAATTCATGCATAATTGGCGACAGGTGAAACACCAAGAAATAGATTGGAGGCACACAAATTAAAGAGTCATGCAACAAATTATGAATTAAGGGATGGAGTATTTTATCGAAAATATTTTAATGGGCCATTACTTAGATGTTTGACATGGGAAGAAGGAGAAAAAGTGTTAAAAATGTTGCATAGTGGAGATGTTAGTAATCATAGCGGAGGAAGATCTTTGGCTTATAGAACAAAAATGCAAGGCTATTATTGGCCGTATATGCATGAAGATGCAAAACAATTATCAAAATGTTGCGAAGATTGCCATCGATATGGAAAGAGGATACATGCACCAGGGGCACCATTATCATCTTCAAAAGGTGTGTGGACTTTTGGAAAATGGGGTTTAGATGTTCAGGGCAAATGAGATACTTAATTGTCGCTACAGATTACTTCACAAAGTGGGCAGAAGTAAAAGCAGTACAACACATTCGCGATAAAGATATATTTACATTCATCTTTGAAAACATCATCCGCAGATTTGGAATCCCAGCACAGTTGGTTTCTGATTATGGAAAACAATTTGAAGGACAAAACATAGAATTGATACTCAATGCATTTAAGATAAGATGTGGAAAATCTACTCCTTTATACCCACAAGCTAATGGTCAGGCTGAGGCAACTAATAAGACAATCGCAGAAATCTTAAAAAGAAATTAGAAGGGTACCATAGAGCATGGTGTGAACAAGTACATAATGCAGTTTGGGCTTACAACACAACCAGGAGAGAGGCAACTGGGATGTCACCTTTTTGTTTAACATATGGTGTTGAAGCAGTACTACCAACATAAGTTGCTATTCCTACAACAAAAAGAGAGGTTTGGGAGAAGCATCTTAATGCTAGCATGATTTTAAGAGAACTTGATGAAATAGAAGAGAAGAGAGAAAAAGCATTACAACATATGGAAAATTATCAACGAAGGTTGGCTCGCGAATATAACAAGCGAGTCAAAAAACGTGAGTTTCAACCAAAGCGATTTAGTTCTGTGAGAAACACCAGAGTACCAGCGAGAACGTGGTGGAAAGTTGGAGAGAAAATGGGATGGACCGTATATCATTAAAGAGATAGTTGGAACAGGGGCATACATGTTGGTGGACCCAGAAGGCAGAGATGTTGGTCAAAGACTTGGTAGACCATGGAACATATTATATTTAAAAAGATATTATCAGTAACAAATTTTTAATGCAACAAAGAGGAAATGGGCAAAACAAATTTTTATAGCTGCGAGTTTATTTGCAAGATTATTCAAGATTACATAAAGAATAAAAGATTGCAATATACGCAAAAGAAACAAAGAACGGGATGAACCTTTATGGCGTACACCCTAGTTCGCGAATACAATTTCGCAAGAGGCAAATGTAAGACCTAAAGTACGTCATATTAGGGGGTATCTCTTTGCGTGCCTTAGGGATAAGGTTATACCGCCGCTGGAACCAGGGACACGGAGACTTGGATCCATCTCTTTGAGATACCTATCCAGGAGAGATACTTTGGATTTCCAACTATATAAGGTTATACCCTGGTTAGACGACCGAGGGTCTCTTCTAAGGGGTGCAGAGTATGACCAAGGTGCCGAGGTACACGGTTGAGCCAAGGGTGCCCAGGATGGACGAACCTACCCTGGCCATTCTTGGTAAGTCTTGGCTATGATGCACTCAGACTCAAGAAAACCCCACTTAGGGTGCAGTCTCGTAACTATAAGCCACATAGGCATAAAGTATAAGAGACTTCGAAAATGACTGGATGGGAGGAGCTAGTCTTGTATGGCCGATGTGCCCTCCTTGAAGGGGAAACCAGGGGGAGTAAGGGCGGCACCCTCCATTAGGGAGATGATAAGTGTCTTAAGACGGCAATGTCATGGGGATTTATGTTTGCAAGAACATTTAGGCATGTCATATTGTCGCGTGACAAATACAGAGGCAACAAGCCATAAGAAAAAGTTAAGATGAGATCAATGGGTTTTTACATGAAAGTGTAAATACGTCCTGCGATTTCATCGCAAGACGGCTATGTCATGGGGCTTTGTTCTCGCAAGGGAATTTAGACCTATCATATAGTCGCAGAGAATTGATAAAATACAAGAGCTAAGGCAAGATCAATTGGTCTCTACATACGAATGTAAGGACGTCCTGCGATTTTGTCGCAGAAAGAAACGTGGCGAAATAAGACCTTTAATTAGGAAGGCAAAATAAGACCACAAGAATAATCATACCCATTAACTATTTTATTTTTCTAAGATGCATGAAATATTTAATCATTCCAAGAAAGATAATGAGGGGCAAGTATGGGAATTGATAAATAAAATATCATTATCTTTCTTGCAGAGTATTAAGAAGGATAGAAATTTAACAGAGCTCCAGAATGATTTTTAAAATTGAAAAGGGTTACATCATTCGCAAGAAAGAGAACTAAAAGAAAGCAAAAACAAAATTCAAGAATTATCTTTGCCAGAGTTATTAGCCTCGCCAACATTCTTCTCATGATCAGCTTGAGTTTCTTCATCATTTAGTGACTCATTAACGGTTGTTCATTGCCAGTAGCTACTTTAGTAGGGGGAGGTTTTTCTTTATCCACTGAATTTTCTTGAGAAACATCTTCTTCATCACTTACATACTCCAGATCGCTAGCCATGGGAAGAGGAATTTCATCATCATCTACTGGCAGAGGATCGACTAATACAGGGGAGAGACCATTGGATATTAAGATATCATTCACGAGAACTTTAGCACTGAGATGAACTTTACGAAGGAAGCCTCTGTCGCGATTCCTAATTTCCATGTTCTTATAATATTCAAGATAGTCATATCTTCTTTCTACACGATCACGAGATTTGACATAATTGGCTAGAAGTTTACCATTTTCGTTGCGGACTGAAGCCAGTTTGTCAGTCAAGTCAGAAATGGTGGTTTGAAGACTTTTCTCAGATTCTACGAAAAAATAGATAAGCCAGAAAAACATTCAGATGAAGATCTTGCAAAAATATAGTAAAAAAATTTGAACAGAAAAGCTAACAATTAAGGAAGTCAAAATGACTACCTTCTCTTTGCGAAGATAAGTTTTGAATTAATGATAAGACACAACTCTCCCACTGGTTCATGGCATCATTAAATTTATCTCCAATTATACCCTTTAGGCGAGATTTTATATTTTCTTCTTTAGAAAGGAGATAAGCATTTTCTTTCTCCAATAAGGAATGATATTCTTTCAATCGGGAGAAACGTTCTTTGAGTTTACTAGCCTTTACACTTAGAGCTATCCTACCCTGGATGAGTTTATCCTTCTCAGCTATTGATGATTCAGTTACTTCTTTGAGTTCTTCTTTCAATGAAGACAGAGATTGTTCTTGATTGTTACACACTTTCTGAAGAATACTTAAATGTTGCGAGGAGATCGCTATCTTATTTGAGAAGTTGCGCTTTTCTTGAGATAAAGTCTCATTTTCATCTGATAAAGTTTCTATCGCCAAATTAGCTTGGGTCAAAAAATAAGAAAGACGAGTAATTTCGCTATTTAACAGACTTTGCCTTTGTATTAGTTGGTTATTCTCATTGGTAAGATTATCTGTTTGGTCGATAGAATATGAATGAAGGTTATCTAATCTATTATATTAGTCCATCCAAGAGTCTTTCTCAGCACGAGCTTCTTCAGCGATAGACTCAAACCGGAATCTCTCCAAGAATCGTGTCCGATTAACAACTAAATATATGAACCAAGGATTCAAAAGAGAATTAAGCATAGAAAAAATAATAATTTACTAAAATAGAAAAACTAAGAGGTAAAAGAAGGAAAAGTATACCTTTTAGTTATTCATTCTTATTGCGAAGATTCTCGCAATTCATTAAAGATTTGCGAAGCTTGTGCTGAAGAGTATCACACTCTGAAGACTTAACCCGAAGACTCTCTTTTAAAATTTTAATTTTGTTTTCTAGAGATGTCTTCGCAGCCGTTTGTTTAGAACCAAAATACTTGCTTAAAACTTCGCAGATGCCACGTTTGACAGGATTAATAGGGGATTTTCTAGTTTCATCCAGAATGTCAGATAAGACTCTAAAGGCAACATCTACATCAATCGAAGCTTCTCTAACAGGAGGGAGAGATGTAGGTGGTGAAGTGGTAACAATGGCGAGTTGAAGGTTTGAATTATTTGTGTCATCAAGAGGGGGAGTGTCTAGAAAGGTCACATTTGGAAGTAAAAATGAATCAACTTGAGAAGTGGATACAGTATAATAAGAAGGAGCTTCATTCGAAACAATATGGTGAGTTTCACTTATGAGAGGGTTAATTGAGGCAGGAGTATTGGGAGTGACACCATCGCAAGCAAAATGTTGGGGCACAATTTGCGATGCTATAGGAGTGGATTTTGAAGAAGATAATGAGGGAAAAGTAATTCCATATTCAATGGGTTTAACCTTGCGAGATCACTTGCGAGGTTCAACAACATCCTCATCATCCTGCGAATAATAAACTAGATAAGAAACAGAGGCAACAATATTGTTATTAAGAAAATGAGTGTTTCTTACTACCTTATGATTTGCACGATTCCTCTTATTTTCAGCCAGTTTCTGTTGCGAATTTTTGAGAAGATTGTGGTTTTTAGATACAAGTTGCACATTAGAAGTAGTTTTACTGAAAAGAAGACACAGTATGGGAATTATGAAAAATCAAATAGAAGAGATCAAATAAAATAGATAAACATAGTTTAGACAAGCATAATCGAATTTAATAATGACAGAAGAGAATGTTTATACCTTTGAGACTCCATTAGAACAATATCATATGAATCTGTGAAAGAAGGAAAATTGCAGACGGGAAAGTTTACAGAGAAGAGAAGGGATGAAGAAGACGAAGAAGTAAAAGAAAAATAATATTTCTTAACAAGTTATCTATTTTATAGACATAAGAAGGGTAACCGGGTAATAAAGGATTAACCGGTTAAAATAGGAGCATTCGACACGTGTAAGCGGTCTTACCTAATTTACAGGGTTTTGTCGGAGAAAAGAGAAGAAAAACTAGGTAGCTGTGGCATTTTAATTCTCATAGTCTTCCCTTCTTCGCAGAAAAGATATGAGAAGAGGCAAGATGTAGGACCAGAATATCGCCATGATATTATTCTTGCGAGATTAACAACGCTTATGCGAACATCACCGCAAGTTCTTCAACAACACTTCACGAGTGTCACAGAATAATATAAAGAATGACGTAATAACTAACGAATGAAGAAACATGGGAAGAGCGTGATTATCATGTGATGGTCACATCGCTTGCGAGAATGGACATTATAACTACTGTGATAATATCGCGAGTCAGATCCGAAATTAAAGGACAGATTAGCTGTCATCCACTATGTAACTATCCTATATAAACAGACCCAGTAGATTCAGAAAAGAGAGAGATGTATTTTTGAGTGTTGAGAAAATCTTGAGGAAAGAGAAAATTTAAGTGAGCGGTTGTATTCTTGATTTCTTCCTTTTTTGTAAACACTCATGAGAATCAAATAATAAAGTGTTGTTTTTAATCTTCAAATATGTCTTAATTACAGTAAATTCTTATCAATGGTGTAGTGTAGGATTTCCTGCAACTACAACTAGCTTCTTTACATTAAGATCACCATACCATAGAAAATTTCTGATGATTGTGTAACAAGTTAGAATCACTGACTTGGGCCATTTGTAAACTGACATAATGTGTATAGGCATACTACTTAGCATAAACTTAACCAATGTCAATCTGGCAGAAAAGGCTAACGATTTCCCCATCCATCTAGCTAGCATTTTTTGCATCATTTCCACCATCCCCCATACTTGATGTGTTTTAACTCTACCAGGATTAAGAATGACTCCTAAATATTTATCAGGAAAAACAGATAACTCCATCTGCAGAAAATTTATAATTTCTTTTCTTCTTGAATTTGAAACTCCACCAACAAAATACTTGCTTTTGGTCTTGTTCACCTCCTATCCTGATATTTTTTGATATTTACCCAGAAGATCCATCAAGTTTTGTAGATTCTTCTTGTGCCCATTAAAAAAATGAATATGTCATCAGCAAACATCAAGTGAGTTGGCTGACAACCACCTCTATTTACCATGGCTCAAATCTTGCCTGTTTGAACCAATTTTGAGATAGTTCTACTTAACACTTCCTCAGCAAGCACAAATATAATGGGTGATAATGGATCACCCTGTCTAAGGCCTCTTCCCGCTTCAAAAAAAATCCACAAGGGCCTCCATTAGCTAGCACTGAGATTCTAGCTGATTCAAATATTTTTCTCAACCAGTTTATGCTCCTTACCGAAAATCCATATCTTTTTAGTACTTCAAATAAGAAATTACAGCTTATGGAGTCAAAGGCTTGAGTAATGTCAATTTTAAGACCTACATTTCCCATATCCTCTTGATATCTAACTCATTAACAAGTTTAGATACTAAAATTATCGTCTCTTGTATGTTTCTCCCTTTGATGAATGCACTTTGTTGAACTGAAACCATTTTATCAATCATAGTATCTTGTTGTAATGATTCTTGTTATAATTTTGAAGTTGAAATTGGCTAGTCCAATAGGCCCTAAATGCTCAGCTCTTTTTGCACCTTGTATTTTTGTAATTAGAAACAAGAAGTTATAATTGAAACCTTTGGGAATGAAGTTGTTCCTTTAGCAGTATTGTATAGCTTCCACCAGTTCTTCCCCAATTATTTCCCATGCAAATTTGTAAAAGCTCCCTGGAAAACCATCTGGCCTTGTAGCACTGTTAGCATTCATTTCAAAAACTACATTTTTGATCTCAACTAAAGAATGAAGAGCATCAAGAATTATATTATCTTCCTCATTTAAGATTTTTGGTATTGCTGCAAAAATATCTTCATCAAATACTACATTTATTTCTTCAAACTTCTTTTGAACATGTTTGACTAAAACATCAGCAATCTAGTTTTGATCTGTTACTAAATTTCCTTCATCGTTATCCACTTCAGCAATGTTATTTTGTGCCCTCTTGATTCTCATACTTGCATGGAAAAAGGTAGTGTTAGCTCCACCTTCTTTTACCCATTTAATTCTAGATTTTTTCCTTATCATTTCATTGTATTAGTGAGATGCCAACTCATGTTTTCCTCTTGCAGTTATTAGATTATTAAGTAACTCAATATATTCAGGGTCGGCATCTGATTCTAAAGAAGCATCCAAGACATTATCTTCAGTAGTTTTTATCTTTATTATGAGATCTCCAAACACCTGCCAATTCCATTTTTTTTAGAATAGTCTTCAGTATTTTCAGCTTATTGATAAATTGGAATGCAAGATTCCCATTACATTGTTCCTCCCATTAGTCTTTTATCACCTTTAAGAATCCCTGATGAGATGTCCAAACATATTGGTATCTAAATGGAGTATTTGTTGGTTTAGGGACGGAATTAACACCACCCAATAATGCACCATGATATGAAGTTCCCCTAACTCCCACTTTATAACACCATCCATCATATTTTTCCAGCCACTTAATATTGAAAAAAGCTTTGTCCAGATCACATAATATTCTTCTTTTTCCTACTTTATTGTTACACCAAGAAAATTTGATTCCAGAACTTGGAGCTTGTATAAAGTTACAGGATTCTAAACAATCTCTGAAGTCTTGCATTGATATTCTAAGAGGATTTATTCCTCCCTTCTTCTCATTATTAGTTAATACCACATTGAAATCACCAATCACTAACCAAGGTGCATTCCATTCACTTAGCTGAACTAACTCTTCCCATAAAGATCTTCTGTCAATAGTTAAACAAGTTGCATGAACACCAGTAATCAATACATCACCCACTTGCACTGTTATGGATTTTCTTGTTGATGAAATCATAGAAGGAGTAGATAAAGATGCATGTCATATTAACCAAATATTGCCCTTTACAGTTTCACTAGAATTATGTATTAACTTTTGACACATTCCAGGTAGTTTCAATTTTTTTATAATACCACTTGAAGCCTTTAATTTTGGTTCTAAAATCCAAAGCAAAGAGGGGCTAAAATTAAGAACTAAATTTCTAAGTTTGTCATGAGCCTGAGATCTTCTCAAATCCCTGACATTCCAGTATAATACTCTCATTGAGATTGAGAGAGTTGAGAAGTATTGGAACTTCCCACACCAGTTTTAACTAAATTACTAGCATGTTTTATTGTAGTGACATTAGTTATACCTTTAGTGCTTTTCCATTTAACTGGTTTGCTGATGACTTTAGAGAAATCTTGATCTTGTTTTTCCACAACTTCAATTAGAGCATTAAATTTGCTTGGAGAGATAATTTTACCACCATTTGTACTTTCATTGGTTGAATTAAGTCTTTTATTTTTAACTGCTTTACCATTTACTTTCTTCTAACCCAAATTATCTTCATCGCAAGAATTTATATTAGATAGTACTTCTGTTGTCAACGCTTCCACTTATTCTTCAACTGTAAGAACTTCATATTTTAAACCTTTTCTCTAAACAACCCAGTCCAAGATGAGACTCAAGGAGTTGCCACGACAAAAAAATCATGGAGGTGTTCATTCCGCCTCTAGTAGAAACCCCAGATCTCATTTGGATTCCCAATAACCTATTGTTATTTCAACTAGAGATAATAGCTCGATATGATTTAGATTTGTTCAACCAACGTTTCTTTCGAATGAGACTTCTACCTATGTTTCAAAACCCAGCACTAGTTCAAGAACAAAAGTTTATATTGACTCATCACAAATTATTGGATCATTTGACTCGAACTTGTTATCCCAATCTCTTCCCTATCCCAAACCTTCAAATGAAAATAATTCTTTGGAATAGTCATGGTACTTGTAGGCCATCTTTTGTTCATATTGCATGAGACATTATTCGTGAGCATCATTATGTAATAATGGCTATTGTAGAAACTAAGGCTTTTGCAGAACGAGCTGCGGAGATTGTGAATAAGTTATTAGGCTCTACAAAATTTTATGTGTTGGGTTTTCTGGGGGGTCTCTGGTTGCTTTGGAATACCTCAATTGTAGATATTAGTTGTAATTATTACTCTCATTGGTATATTCATGTTGTGGTTTCAATGGCTAATTCCCCTCTTTCTCGGCATTGGATTTTGTTTACAATATATGAGAGTCTTAATCATGTTATTCGTGAATAACTATGGACAGAATTAGAGTCTGTTTCTGTTAGAGCACTACTCTGTCAAACTCGCATACGTTGCTATCTCAAGCATGTTTGTAAATCTTAGTGATCAAAACTATAAAGTCTTGATTTCTAGTCTACAATAGCTAAGGTCTCGGACTATGATAGAAAGTGTAGTTGAGCTCAAGAACTCCATGGCGATCATCATACAAGATGAAGGAATACTCAAGGAACTAGTGGATCTTCATCGACTAAAAGTATGTGGAGACTTGAACTTATCTATCACTCAAAAGTCTATCTACTCTATCTCCTATCTTGAGACAAAAGTCGTTTTACTATAAGACTAAGAATATGCACATGTGACATTTCGAGCTGAGTATATCTCGCTTATCTATTTCTCAAAATGGGTGTTGGTAAAGCTTTTGCTTTAGCCAAGTTCATCTTTGCCTGGTGACGAAAGTCATGTTATGTTTCAATCACTTTGGAAACCGCTCTGACAAAAAATAGTTTGTGAATAACAACTATATAACTCCACCTGAGAATGTTTCAATGATTGAAATGAGAGTTTAGACTATATAACCATTGTGGGATATAAACATTCTTGTGGCAACACATATATGTATAAGTCTTTAACACTTGAACTGAAGTTTGCGAACTTTGTTGATCAAGTGGAACCGGAACGTGAGCAAAGAACTCACCATGCGAATCAAGCGTAAGTTCTCGAACCCGAGAATATCTCATTGAACTTGAAGCTCAGTGCAGTTCCGCGAACTCGATCATGAATCGATTTAAGTTCTCATCCCGAGAAATTTTTCGGGAGTTTATTAACTTCAACCGGTTAGCTTGAGTCCGCGAACTCAAGAGGTTATGTTTGAAAACGTTGTTCGTAAACTTATCTTAAATTATTAAGGAATACTTTTGCAAACCGTGGCTTTATAGTTCATGAAATGATTCGAGTGAATCACATCGTTTTTGATTCAATTGTGTCTTATGTAGTACATGAGATCTCATAGCAATTGAACAACTCTCTAACTAGTTCATTTGAGTCATTTGGACTAGTTATGGTGAAGAAGAATATGGTTGATATGAAAGTTATCATTTGGCTAACCATTTGGTCGACTAATATTGAACCAACCATTGTACACGTTTGGGTTCGGTTACACGAACTCAAAACGTCAAGTACATGTGTGTATGACAAGCTAAGTTTTCGATCTAACGGTTGAGAGATATTATCTTGTATCTAATCAGGTTTTCATCTAACGGTGAATATTGAATGCTTTGTTAGCAAGATAACATTGATTGCAATCCCTGATTTGAAAGACTATATAAGGGAGAACTCTAGCAACTGGGATACCTAATCCCCACACATTCTGTATGATACTAGTTTGCTAAAGCTAGAGTCAATTCTCCTTTAACCTTTGGTTTTCTTCTTCTAAAACCAAGTTAACGACTTAAAGACTTCATTGGGATTGTGAAGCCAGACCGATACTACTTTTCTTGTAGTTGTGTGATTTGATCTTTCTATTTCTATTTTACGAGTACAATTATTATAATTGGCTTGAGATTTCTATCTCTGATAGGCAAGATAAAAGTAGTCACAAACATCTTCGTCTCATTGTTTGTGATTCCTCAATAATCATCTTCGCCGCGTCGATTAAGTTTATTGTGAGGTGATTGATGAAACTGAGCTGTTCTTCGGGAATATAAGTCTGGTTTTATCGATTGGTTCCTGTTCACCTTGATTTATCAAAAGATGGAACAAAACTTGTAGGTTTATTCGTGGGAGAAGAATTTATCTATTACCTGTAGACTTTTCTGTGTGAGACAGATTTGTTTATTAAAGTCTTCGACTTTGGGTCGTAGCAACTCTTGGTTATGGGTGAGATCAGCTAAGGGAATCAAGTGCGCAGTATCCTGCTAGGATCAGAGGCATAGGAGCATAACTGTACCTTGGATCAGTGTAAGATTGGTTGGGGTTCAACTACAGTCCATACCGAAGTTAATTTGGAGTAGGCTAGTGTCTGTAGCGGCTTAATACAGTGTATGCTTAATCTGGACTAGGTCCCGAGGTTTTTATGCATTTACGGTTTCCTCGTTAACAAAATTCTGGTATCTTTGTTATTTTTATTCCGCATTATATTTTGTTATATAATTGAAATAATACAGGTTATGCGTTGTTCAATCGATTAGAATATCCGACCTTATTGGTTGTTTATTTAAATCGATTGACACTTGGATATTGGTATTTGGCACCATCCAAGTTATCTCTCTTTGATTAGACTCGCGAATCATATTTGCTTGAGTAAATAAAATCGAGAGATTGAGGGATTGATATAATAACTCATTGAGTATTTTCTATTGATTGAGTCTAACTGTCTAGTTGATTCTCTAGAAAACAACTCGGAGTTGTCCATACAGATTGCTAATCAAAATATTGGGTGAGGTTGTTAGACCCCCGTATTTTCAATTGGTATTAGGGCAGGCAAACACGTTAAAAACCTAACAATTCTGTATTTGTAGCGAACTGACTCTATGGATAGAGGTGCTATCTCAACTAACGTACCACCAATTTTCGATGGTTCAAACTAGCCATGATGGAAAATTTCTATGAGCACGTATCTTCAAGCTCGTGATTTTCAAATATGAGTACATGTTATTAATGGCTATGATCCTCCCAGTAATACATAAGATGATGTATTTACCCTCAAGGATGTTGATAGTTATGATCCAGAAGAAACTGTTGCTGCAAAGCGAAATTCTGAAGGGTTAGATGATATCAGACAGTCCATTACCTCAGATCTTCAGCAATATGTGTCTTCTTGCACTAAGTCTAAAGATGCTTGGGATATCTTAGAAACTATTTTTGAATCCAATAAACACGTTTCTAAGAAATGTACCATCGACGGAGGAAATAACCTCAATACTCTTTCTGAAAATTTATTATTCGGAAAGATAAGAATTCATGATCAATTACTGTTCTGAATGTTGCATTCAATGGTGTGTCAGACACAAGTGAACACTCTATTTCATGGGGTGATGAATGTTGTACGGATGAAGTCTGGTTCAAAAGACCATTGATTACAGAAAAGATCAAAGAATTTATAAAGAGAAGCATTAGATGTGATAAACGTCCTCTGTCTGCTAATGATTCTATGAAAGAAAAAACTTTAAGTGTCAATGGGTTAAATACGTTTAATAGATGTGAAGAGCTCTCAACTTTTATAGAAGAAACATCTATATTCTCAAGTTCTGATTCAGAATATGAGACAAACACAGAGGTTTTCAATTTCTTGAATAAAGAGGTCCTTCAAGAAAATCTTCAATTAAAAGCTTCTTTGAAGAAACTAGAATCATTAATCCAGGTGAAAAATCTTGAGATAGATTGTCTTAATTATAAATTCACCAGATTCATTATTCTTAAGGAAAAATAGATCAATACTCTTAAGAATTATCTACAAAGATTGTCTGGTAACTCTGACAAAATTTCGGCAATGTTATTTGGTCAGAAGTCCTTTGGAAACACTAGTGGTTTACGATACAAAAGCAAGTGTGCATACATTGACAATCCGGTTGCTTCTATTGATCAGGGAAAAATAAACACTGGCAGCCATGATAAGCAGAAGATACCTCAACAAAATAGAGAAACCTTGGGTTGTTTGTTTTGTGGAAATACAAGGCATGATTCAAAGTACGTGTTGGAGATTCAAGAGGAACATTGAAAGAATTTCTAAACTACAGAAGAACATGCAAAATATGGATCTGGATAATCTGCGCAGCCCTCCTAAAAATAATGCTTCCAGAATCAGAAGAGGTAGGAAGCTTGCTTACACAAAAAACCTTGAAAACTCATTATGTGATAAACAATGAGAGTGTTTGGCTCATAACGTCCCTATCTAACATCAAGGACGTTCGCATCCTCTACTTTAACTTGAGAAAGAGAGGCTCTGTGTGTTTTTCTGTGTGACTCAAGTCCTGTGTCTATTTTTGTAAAGAAAATTTTCTCCTAACAATATAGACAATGGTTCATTAATCTACATAAGATTTATTCTTCTAGGGTTTCTTGTTCATATGTCTATTTAAATATTGGTAGACTTCCTCCTTCCTTGAAAAGATACATCATTATGGCACCTGTAACCAGAAGCATCACTAGCAAGGATGTAGTTGAAGCAGCTAACGTGTATCCGTGTGAAGGTATTTCTTCCTCGAGGGTAAAGAAAGTGAAGCCTGCATGTAATGGAGAAGGTTCTTCCTCTAACTATCTCTTTTCTATTTGCCCCTTTGATTTTAGAGGCATGGTGAAAGAGTTTATCAAAAAGAGAAATGGTTTTAAATCTCAAATCATTTTCTCTCTGGAAAAGATAACTCACTATGAACATTTGTTGTCTCAATCCAAGAACACTCTGCGTGATTTGAGAAGATAACTCAGTGAGTTAACTGATATTTCTGAAGATTTGGAGGAACTGAACGATCCCATAATCAATGGGTTTTTTAATAATGAGAAGGAATTCTCAGTAGATGCTCTGACAAAGATCTACGACAACTAGTAAGTCTTCTATCTAGTAAATCTTCTATGTTTTCTATTGTATTTAGAAGAATAACTAGTGGTTTGGAATAGCCATGATTGTGTTTACACATAGCTATATCCAATGATTTCATCTTCTTGTTTTTAGATTTATTGGTTTAAATTCTAAATTTGTTTGGAAGATGATGGTTGCAGTATTAATCTTTATGGTTTTATATATTGCAATATTTTAATGGGATATGTGTGTTTACGTCCGTGAACTTGATTGTCACATATTTTGTCAAAAGTAAAGTCGTTCACATATTGGTATGAAAATATTGATAAAGGAATGAATGGAATTTTGGCAAAACACAAAAGTTAAGCCTATATTGTCAATTGTTGATATAAGATAGGTTAAAATCTTTTGTGATTCAAGGATAAAGTCTATTATGGCACTTTGTGATGGAAAAATAGAATAGGTCCTTGTTTTGTTATCTACGGTATAAAGCTTAATTGTTCCATATTATTATGTATTACTGTGAAGGTTCCATCTTGTATCTTATGTTGAGCACGATTCGACTAAGTCGATTTCTTATTGGCATGGTTGGTTGTTCCATAAAGATGTAAAATGTTGAGCATTAAGAACTAAATTAATCAACTTGTGTGGTTATTTAGTTTATATTCCATGAGTTCTCTAATGTTGAGTACATGTACGGTTAAGGTTGTCATTTCCTATGATAATCTTAGTCGGGGTTCCATAATCTCTTATGTTGATCCCAAATGAACTAAATCAATCATCTTGTGTGATTATTTAGCTAGCACTCCATAGATTTTTCTCACGTCGAGTATGGACAATTGAATTTATTACTTTGTGATTAGTTTAATTATGTAATCCGGTTAGAGTATTTATGGGTTCTCTTGTGAATAATCTAATCGATGAATTAAGTCTCCATAAGTTTGCTTGTGTTGAGCATATTTAGTCAAATTAATCTTGGTTCGCTTTGGTTAATATGATTGAATATTTTGGATTCCAAATTCATACTTGTATGAAATTTTTTGAGTCTAAAGAAATTCTTATTTTCTCTTGAAATTAAGGTCGCTCTTGTTGTTCCTATGGGAATGACATCTTATGGGGGAGAGTTCTTTTGAACTTGCGCTTAATTTCCAAATCTTTTTGGGGAGTGCGGCTGTGGAATTTTTAGTAGTTATCTTGTATCTTTATAAACTCCTTCATGAATGCATTTAGCTTCGGCTTTATGATTGCATCTAAACAAGATGATAGAACATTTACCTTTGGTCATGAAATGTCTCTTACGGAAATTTCATTAGGATCTCGTTCTTGTACCTTTGCCAATTTTATTGACAAAAAGGGGGAGAATTAATTGTAGTTCATACTACAAATACATATGGTTTTCGGATCATTATGTAAGGGGGAGTGGTTTCCATGTGAGATGGAGTATTGACTAAGGGGGAGTGAAGTATCACCATAGTATTGTTGTTGAAGTTGTGATACAATTGGACTTTGACGCTATGTAATAATACTATGACACTGTATAACAATGATTGAGAACCAATGCTTTTCTCATTGTTATAGCTACGGATTTTCAACAACGATGATCCTAAACTTACAACCTTTGGGATCATTGGACTACTTGGAAGTGACGAATATTTCGAGTATTGTTGAAGATTAAGCATGTGGAATAGGAGCTACAAAGTTTATTTATATAATTTTTGTATTCCATATGTATTAATAGTTTTTCCACTAAAATTGACAAAGGGGGAGATTGTTAGAGCACTTCTCGGTCAAACTCGCATGCGTTGCTATCTCAAGCATGTTTGTCAATCTTAGTGATCAAAACTATAAAGTCTTGATTTCTAGTATACTATAGCTAAGGTCTTGGACTAGGATAGAAAGTGTAGTTGAGCTCAAGAACTCCATGGCGATCATCATACAAGACGAAGGATTACTCAAGGAACCAGTGGATCTTCATCGACTAAAAGGTATGTGGAGACTTGAACTTATCTATCACTCAAAAGTCTATCTACTATATATCCTATCTTGAGACAAAAGTCGTTTTACTATATAGACTAAGAATATGCACATGTGACATTTCGAGCTGAGTATATCTCGCTTATCTATTTCCCGAAATGGGTGTTGGTAAAGCTTTCTCTTTAGACAAGTTCATCTTTTCCTAGTGACGAAAGTCATGTTATGTTTCAATCACCTTGGAAATAGCTCAGACGAAAAATAGTTTGTGAATAACAACTATATAACGCCCTCTGAGAATGTTTCAATGATTGAAATGAGAGTTTAGACTATATAACCATTGTTGTGGAAACACATATATGTATAAGTCCTTAACACTTGAACCGAAGTTTGTGAACTTTGTTGATCAAGTGGAACTGGAATATGAGCAGAAACTCAGTCCGCGAACTGGCGTAAGTTCTCGAACCCGAGAATATCTGCTGAAGTTGAAGCTCAGGTGCAGTTCGTGAACTCAGACCATGAACTGACGGAAGTTCTCATCCCGAGAAATTATGATAGAGTTTATTAACTTCAACCGATTAGTTTGAGTCCGTGAACTCAGTCCGTGAATTCAAGATGTTATGTCTAAAAACGTTGTTCGTGAACTTATCTTAAATTACTAAGGAATGCTTTTCCAAACCGTGGATTTATAATTTATGAAATGATTTGAGTGAATCACATTGTTTTTGATTCAATTATGTCTTGTGTAGTACATGAGATCTCATAACAATTGAACAACTCTCTAACTAGTTCATTTGAGTCATTTGGACTAGTTATGGTGAAGAAGAATATGGTTGATATGAAAGTTATCATTTGGCTAACCATTTGGTAGACTAATATTGAACCAACAATTGTACACATTTGGGTATGGTTACGCGAACTCAAAAATTCAAGTACATGTGTGTATGACAAGCTAATTTTTCGATCTAACGGGTGAGAGATATTAGCTTGTATCCAATCAGGTTTTCATCTAATGGTGAATATTGAATGCTTTGTTAGCAAGCTAACATTGATTGCAAACCCTGATTTGAAAGACTATATAAGGGAGAACTCTAGGAACTGGGAAACCTAATTCCCACACATTCTGTGTGATACTAGTTTGCTAAAGCTAGAGTCGATTCTCCTTTAACCTTTGGTTTTCTTCTTCTAAAACCAGGTTAACGACTTAAAGACTTCATTGGGATGGTGAAGCCAGACCGATACTACTTTTCTTGTAGTTGTGTGATCTGATCTTGCTGTTTCTATCATACGTGTACAATTGTAATAATTGGCTTGAGATTTCTATCTCCGATAGGCAAGATAAAAGTAGTCATAAACATCTTCGTCTCATTGTTTGTGATTCCTCAATAATCTTCTTCACTGTGTCGATTAATTTTATTGTGAGGTGATTGATGAAACTGAGCTGTTTTTCGGGAATATAAGTCTGGTTTAATCAATTGGTTCCTGTTCACCTTGATTTATCAAAAGACGGAACAAAACTTGTAGGTTTAATCGTGGGAGACGAATTTATCTATTACCTGTAGACTTTTCTTTGTGAGATAGATTTGTTTATTAAAGTCTTCGACTTTGGGTCGTAGCAACTCTTGGTTGTGGGTGAGATCAGCTAAGGGAATCAAGTGCGTAGTATCCTACTGGGATCAGAGGCGTAGGAGCATAATTGTACTTTGGATCAGTGTGAGATTGGTTGGGGTTCAACTGTAGTCCACACCGAAGTTAATTTGGAGTAAGCTAGTGTCTGTAGAGGCTTAATACAGTGTATGTTTAATCTGGACTAGGTCCCGGGGGTTTTTTGCATTTGCAGTTTCCTCATTAACAAAATTCTGGTGTTTGTGTTATTTCTATTCCGCATTATATTTTGTTATATAATTGAAATAATACAGATTGTGCGTTGTTCAATTGATTAGAATATCCGACCTTATTGGTTGTTGATTTAAATCGATTGACACTTGGATATTTGTCTTTGGCACCATCCAAGTTATCTCTCTTTGATTAGACTCGCGAATCATATTTGCTTGAGTAAATCAAATCTAGAGATTGAGATATAACTCCTCGAGTATTTTCTATTGATTGAGTCTAATTGTCTAGTAGATTCTCTAGAAAACAACTCGGAGTTGTCCATACAGATTGTTAATCAAAATATTTGGTGAGGTTGTTAGACCCTCGCATTTTCAGTTTCTAATATTTCTAGTTGTAGTTAGACGTCCTTGGGGGATTTTGACGCTATTTTGCATCAAGGTGACAAGATAGGGTAATCCACTTTATGTTTCTCAGTCTCAAGAATTGGCTCAAGTTTTTAATAAATATGAGTTAATTGACTTGGCTTCTTCTGGTCCAAGATTTACGTGGAACAATCATGAATGTGGTCGTCGTAATATCAAGGAAAGGTTAGATCGTGTTGTTGTGAATGACTCTTTTCAGGTACAATTTCCATCAGTTCAAGTTACTAATCTTTCTTATTACAACTCTAACCACAGAGATTTTTCAATAAATTTTAATCCTTCTAAACCTAAATTTGTGTCTAGACCTTTTCGTTTAATGGCAATGTGGCTTGGTGAAAAGATGAGGGTACCCAAATATACCTCAATCTACAACTTTTCCACCGATAAGTCCTTTTTTCGAAAGTGATTATCTATAGACCGAGTCGAGACAATACAACAAATGGGTTCACACTTTGTGTGATTATATATGGATACGAGATCAAGACAGTACGACAACAAGATAACTTGCATGATTGACTATGGATACAAGATCGAGACAATACAACAACGAAGTATGTTTACTTGATAAATGGTTCATACTTAACCAAACACAATAGGATTACTATCAATTAAATTGGAATTAATGTTTGTGTATTTTACTTCTAATTATAATAATAACAATTATAGTTACAGAAATAGAAAAGTAAAAGACACATCAAGATTTTGTTAACGAGGAAAACTTCAAATGCAGAAAAACCCCGGGACCTTGTCCAGAATTGAATACTCTCAGGATTAATCCGCTATACAAAATCAAACCAACTTTGTATAGTTGAGACCAAGAAACTAAACCTATAGTTCACCTAGTTCCATCTGTATTCCCACGCCTCCGACCTATAATAATTCATGTACTTGGAACAATTCCTTTGGTTCTTATTCCAAACAGTAAAGGAACGACAAATCTGTTTGGTATCAACTCTTTTCAACCAAGTCATGTGAGTTCGACAAAAGGCTCTTCTGTTTATCTTAATAAACTTCTTTTTCAGGTTTTTAGATCTATCTTATAAATAACTTCCAAAGTAATTGTTAAGATTTTGCAATCAATACTTTTAATCACAAAAAATTATATTGATGATAATCTACACAACTAATCAATCCAATCTACCACAAGGATAAACCGATTATAGTTGGATCCTCTTTCACCGAAACAAGTATTGTGCACACCAAAGATTATGAACCCAAATCAGAAAATCTTCAAAGTGTTCTTTGTCTTCAATTCTTCTTTAACCTTTAATCAGCACCTGCACACAATCAACTTGAATCTCTTGTGATCAATCACGCACAGAACGGAAAGATCCCCGTCGAAACTTCGATCTAGTTTGAGTGAATATTATATCAGAAGAGAAGATTCTCAAGCATAAACAAACTAGGCGCAATCAAAGTTCAACCACCGTTAGTCAATCAAATCAATCGGGAAAAAAAGATAAACCGCAATTATCTAGTTTCCCACCAACGGTACTAATAGAGCTTATCAATCCCAAAGAAATCTTTAAACTGAGCGGTCGTAAGATATTTCGCCTAATTAGGTTACTTTCCTCTCCGAATAGGAGGCTCCACCAGTAACAACACAACTGAGGTAGTTTTGATGGCTATGAGGATTAGGTTGCTCGAAATGCAAACTTTGATATTTATAGACAAGGAAGTTTGGACACCAAGGAATTTACAAAACCGAAAATATTCTCAAGATATGCAATATATTCCAAATTCAGTTTCCATAATTCCTGGAAATGCTTTGTCCAAAACAAGTTCATGAATTTACTTCCTTTCAACAAATGTAAAACATTGTTTCTTATGATGAAATCTTCACCTTATACCCATACATAATCACAATAACATTCAAACAATTATGTCGATGTCTTATATATAAAGTTTAATGGTTAAGAAATAAACCTCGTATTGTATTCCTTAATACTACGTCTAACTAGAATGTAATCATTCATGCTTCGCAGTTATGTTTTCAATATGCACGACTTGAAAGATATGATAGGGAATGAAACAGTTCAAGTCAAATATCACTAACCTCAAGTGGAAGGATGATGTTGTCGTTATAGCTCCTTACTTCTTCACTTCTTCAAGTCTTCGCAATACTTGTAATGTCTCATATCCTAATACTTTCAAGCTAACCTATACGAAGTTGACTCTAGTACATCATTAAGCGACTCTTTAAATGAGTTTTGGTTCACTAAAATATGACAACCAAACTTGACATACCAACGCTTAGTGGGTTCAACCGAGCTATGCTCTAACAATCTCCCCCTTTGTCAATTTTAGTGACAAAACTCTTACATCATATGGATAAACAAATTATAAGAATTTATTATAATAAGCTTGATTCCTGAATTCAACAACACAATAACATGTATACATTCAATCCATAAATACCGTTGTTGACATTATAATAACAAAGCTAATACTCCTCCTAAACGTAAGATATGTAGATTTTATCAATCCGCACGTCTTTGTTATTCCCTTATAGTCCATATAACTACAACCATCATATGATATGCTACCCCCCTAGTCTATGCTTTTACTCTTTCGTTAGATAAACGTTTAAGAACCAATGTCCTTTCCCTTAGTGATACCAATCAATACCAGTATCACTTGTTTACTCCATATATTTCTCCCCCTTTTTTTCACAAAATGACAAAGAAACAAAAAAATAAAGGAAAAACTGAAAGGATCTTACAAATCTCAATAGACATGCAACCTATAGAATTAATATGGTGTTTGGTCAACTTTTATTAGTCATGACTTGTTATTCATATCAGGTGATTACTTAAGATCGGTTTCACTAATAAAAGTCATGCCTTTGTGAATAGTTTTACCAATAACATAAACAAGTCATGACTAATCACACATAGTGGTAGTTCAAAAGATATGCAATGAATAACAATACCAATAAAGCCTAGGGATTTCCCTTTCGGTTCACAAAACAAGTTCATGAATTTACTTCCTTTAAACAAATGTAAAACATTGTTTCCTAGGATGAAATCTCCACCTTATACCCATAAATAATCACAATAGCATTCAAATAATTATGTCGATGTCTTATATACAAAGTTTAATGGTTAAGCAATAAACCATATATTGTATTCCTTAATACTACGTCTAACTAGAGTGTAATCATTCATGCTTCACAGTTATGTTTTCAATATGCACAACTTGAAAGATACAACAGGGAATGAAACAGTTCAAGTCAAATATCACTGACCTCAAGTGGAAGGATGATGTTGTCGTTGTAGCTCCTTACTTCTTCACTTATTCAAGTCTTTGCAATACTTGTAATGCCTCATATCCTAATACTTTCAAGCTAACCTATACGAAGTTAACTCTAGTACATAATCAAGCGTCTCTTTAAATGAGTTTTGGTTCACTAAAATATGACAACCAAACTTGACATACCAACGCTTGGTGGGTTTAACCGAGCTATTCTCTAACACTTGGGGATCCTCGTTTTGAACATGTAGTTGGTCTCCTTTGTTTGCTACTCTTGCAAATCCTTCTATTTTTGACATGTTTTCTTCCTTAAGAAATTATGTTCGGATTTGGAATAAGATGGTGTTTGGTCAACTTAAGGATAATATCAATTCCGCAAAGCTTGATATGGATATTGCTCATCAATACTTTGATTTTGTGCCCTATGCTTTTAACAAATCGGTTGTTGATGATTGTCTTCAATCTTATTTGAATTTCCTTCATCTTAGAGAGATTTACTGGCATCAAAAATCTCGAATTAATTGGATTAAGTTTGGTACTTTGATTTGTTCATAGACTTAAGAATTATATTAACCGTATTAAGAATTCAAATGGTAACTGGGTAATGGATGTTGTAGGTGTTTCCTTGTGGAATTTTTAAAAAATATTTTTACCTCTACCGGACCATCCTCTTCCTCTTTATCTTCGATCAAATCTTTAGTTAGAACACCAATCTCTAATTCTGTTAATAATTTACTTGTTCATCCTGTGTCTGATGCTAAAATTACAACAATTATTCATAGCGTGGCTAGACAGCTTGCTCGGGTGGTTGATCGCAAAGTTACTGTACTAACTCACGAACATGGTGTGTCTACGGTCAAGAGAATAAAGGAAATCAGCGATACCTTCTTTGATGGCTTCATTGAAAGATACGAGGTTCTTAATGAACTCTGATTTCTTTTAAAATCTAATAATTTTCTATTTTTTCTCTTTTGTTTAAAAGAATAACTAGTGTTTTGGAATATCCATTATTGTGATTACTGATAAGCATGTAAATGCTACATTCTATACTCATATTTATATTAGCTAGGATACAATATTTTAGTTACTAATACTATTTTAGTGTTTTTGTAGAAAGTACAAGTGAATTCGATCATCCAACGAATAAACAACAAAATGTGAGACTTATTGGAATTTGCGACGAAAATGGCAAAATGTGGTTGGCCTGGTATCTCCATGTATCAGCAACCACAATGATCAAATATGCTGGCCTGGTATCTCCATATATCAGCAACAATAAAATGTAGCTGGCCTGGTATCTCCATATATCAACAACACTTATTATGCTGGCCTGGTATTTTTATATATCAGCAGCACTTATTATGCTGGACTGGTATTCCTATATATCCGCAGCATAATGATAAATGAGGTTGGCCTGGTATTTCCATGTATTAGCAACCACAATGATGGAATGGGGTTGGCCTAGTATTTCCATGTATCAGCAACCACAATGATCATATATGCTGGCCTGGTATTTCTATATATCAACATCACTTATTATGCTGGCTTGGTATTTCTATATATCAGCAGCACTTATTACGCTGGACTGGTATTTCTATATATCAGCAGCACTTATTATGTTGGCCTGGTATCTCCATATATCAGCAGCATGGAATTATTTCACGGAGGGAGAATAATAGAGTTGGTGGTTCAGAGAATTCCTTTGCTTTCTCAAGCATGTGAATCCCTTGAGTGGATAAGTGGGGGACGTGTCCTATTCACTACTACAAAACTTGGTGGTGTATCAAAGACATAACAGCATTTCCTGGACATCGAAAATGGAATTTCATAGGTTGACGCAGCTGAGAAACGAGGTTCGAATGGGTATATATGAAGGGGTTCTCGAATTCAAGATAGCAAGAAGCTGGTGCTGTAATTGAGATGGAGAATACAATGTCAAATGAACATTTAGTTGGCTGTGCTAATCGGGCAGTGGTGATTTGTAATGCAAACTCGTGAATTAGTGATGGAGGGCTTGTCAGTGGAGATGCCATGGTTTGTGCTTGAGTGGAGTATGGGAGTTTGCCGTTAACTAATTGGATTTGGTGCAGAGATTGAGAAGAGTTATTGGCTGATACAAAGGAAGATGGCCTGACGGTTATGGGTTTTTACCCAGACTCGATGTGAATGAGCAGCTGTTGGTAATGGAAATGGTGGCATCGATTGTTTGAGAGGGAGAAAACAAAGTGGAGCTGCTGCTGCCAATCGAGAAGAAATTGCAGCTGGTGATGTTTTCTGTTGCCTCAGTCCATAATAGAAGAACACACAGCAACATGAAGTGAATGTTGAGGTTTTCGGTGGACGGAGATGGTGTCGAGACGAAACAAATGGAGTTGTGCAGTCGGTGTAGAATATTCAGAGATGGGGCTCATTGGCAGTCACTGGAGTTATTGAAGGCGGGATGAATCTGTTAATAGTTACACTAGGGAGGAACGTGATTGCAGTGCAGGCAGTCTCAGTCGTTCTCTTAAACTGGTGGTATTTTGATGGTGCTCAAATGTGTTTTCCTGAGATGCTCTTGGTGGTGCTGTTGTTATGCAATGATGGAGGTACGAATGAAGATGGTTTTGGCTGCATGTGTGAGTTTGTTGCTGCCTGTAAACAGGAAGGTGCTGAAATGGTTAGAAATGGAATTAGCTGGTGGTGTTGTATGTGATTAAATGGGCAGTGAGAAAGAATGGCTAATATGGCAGCAATGGTTTGGTTGGCAGCAGTGAGACAAGGCATGAATGAAGATGAAGCTAGTGTTGTCACCGGGTGGCTTGGCAGTAAATGAGTAACATAGGGAGAAGAGAACTGATACATGGGATCGAAATTAGTAAAGGAAGATAGAAATGGGTTTGATTTGGTCTGTAATCGAATCGAAATGGAAGTGTTGTTATTTATGTTGTTGCCATTCACTCATGGCTGCAAACGATGGAGCTGAGACCGAGAAACAATTGCCGGTGAACGATGGAGATCAGGAGCAGCTGGTGTGTAGATGGACAGAGACTAAGTAGTGAGCTTGTCAAAATTAAGAAGTTGAGATGCAGATGATGAGAACACATAAGGGGCTACGAGATGCCTGAGATTGCAGAGGAGAATGAATTGGCAGATGCTGGTGCTTATATTGAATGATAAGAATATGGAGAAATTGATGTTGTTGCCGGCATGAATAGAGATGGATTCTGCATGAATTGGCTGTGGTTCGACTCAGTGAACAATTGGGACGAATCTGGAGTTCATTTGCAGTTGAACAAATAAGAAGAACTGAAGGGGAAAGAGTGGCGATAAAATGTGGTGATTGTTAGCAGCATTTTTGTGATGGTTTCGGCTGTTTGAACTGGTGGCAATGATGTTTCCTAACACTCTAAATGGGTTTTGAGATGGAGCTGTGCTTATGGAGTTGTCTGTAAAGTGGCCTTGTATGGCTCGATACAATCAAGCAGGTGAAGACAGTTAGCCGGCAGACAAAAAATGGAATGTCTATGTCTCGGTCTTGGTTTTATGGACCGGGCCTTGGCAATTATTAGGTCGTATTTTGGATTCTTTGCAGCACCAAGCACATATATACAAATATCGACATAAAGAGAAGAGGGGAGGCGACACTAAGCCGTGAACAGAGAGAATAAGGTTTAGTTTTACTTTTCGCATTTTTCATTTTCTATTAGCTAGCGATTTATTTTGATGGATTTATGATTTTTGGAGAAAGCCATGTCTAGCTAATCCATGTTAGGGTTTAGGTAGAAACCAATTTGATTGTGTGAACTCTACATTTATATGCTTAATAATGACTTGAATAACTAGTAATTTATCTTCATAAAAGCTTGTATCTAATTGTTTATGTGATTTTCTTGATTATTTATGCTTTTGAATTGATATTTCGTGCTTCGGTTAAATCCCTAGACGTGGTATTCAAGGATAGATATGTAATGCTTTAGGATCACTACATAAGAAGCGAAGGAAAATACAGCGGAGAAACAATATTTAAAAATGCATGAAATATAAAGAGTAGTAGAGTTTGCATAATTAATTGGTGGAAACCAAAAACCCTAATAAATTCATTCTCATTTTTTTATCATTAGAATTATTATTATTTCATTTTGTTCCAAATTTCTGAAAAAATTGCTAAAACATCATCTTGTCGATTGGTTACTTTTGATATTAGTTAGTAGTAGTATTTCACACTCCTTGTGGGAACGACCTGTACTTGCCATCGGTCTACTAGTTAGACAATGTGCACTTGCAGTATTTATTGTAGGTTCCCGAGCCTACCAAGTTTTTGGCGCCGTTGTCGGGGAGTGGTTGCAAAATACTCTCTAGTTGATATCATTGTATATAGTTTATTTTTATTTTATTTTTATTTTTGTACATAATTTAGTTTTATCTTTCTTTTAGATTTATTTTAGTTCTTTTTACGCAGTTTGTTTGATTTTTTTTAGGTACTTTAGTTTGAAGTGCGGGAGAAAAAGAGTATGTACTCGCAAGGCTTTTGTAAGAGCGACTTGGAAGATCCATTTGAGGTTTGCTTAGCTCATTTTGGGTATGATTTTGACGATGATATTGTTATTTGTGAAGTCAATACTTTGTTAGACTCCACACCGCTGCTAGATACTAATAAATGGAAGCCCAAACTAGAACATCTAGTTATGTCTGAGTCTCGACTAGTTCCATCAGTCGAGAATGGTCCGACCTTGACCCATAATCCATTAAGTTCTGATTTTTTTTTTGTCTTGATGATATTGATAATGAAACCGTTTTACATAATAATGGATCTATGAGTCGTGATACTATTGCTCCAATGAGGCCTTGTTCGGCAAGTGAATTTGAACTAACATATGTTTGTGTGCCCGACGTAGCTGAAGTTGAACCAATATCAGTAGTGGAAGTTATTTCTGCTGACTTAGAACCTGATTTAGGGAGTAAAAAAACTGTTCAATTCTTTAAACAATCTTTACTAATTATCTGCGAACCTGATTTACTTCATATTCAAGGTTCGAATTATGTTTTAAATAAGATTGAATTCAGTTTTATCTCTCTAGGTGTTAATATTTCTTACTGCAGGTTCATGTTTATGACTAATCATATTAGTTGGGTTGATCCCCAACTCTTCAGGCCTTATATATATGACTAACAGCTTACCTTGGGGTACCAACCCCACATTGTTTGAGAACGTGCTACTGGCAAGTAGGGAAACAGATAACTTTCGCTTCATGGGAGTCAACCCATCAGATTTGTTCCCTCTACTCTATCTCTTATTTTCTTTTTGTTTATTTTTTCATTTCCCATCTTAATTTCTACGTTGGATGACTCAATTACATTGAGGACAATGTAATGTTTAAGTGTGGGGGAGTGGGTAATTTTCCATATTTTTGCAGATTTTCACTTTTCTTAGGAATTAATATATAAAAAAAATAATAAAAAAATCAATTGCATAATATCTCTGTTTTGCTCGAGGACTAGCAAAATATAAGTGTGGGGTGTTGATAAGCATGTAAATGCTACATTTTATACCCATATTTATATTAGCTAGGATATAATATTTTAGTTACTAATACTATTTCAGTGTTTTTGTATAAAGTACAAGTGAATTCGATCATCCAACGAATAAACAACAAAATGTGAGACTTATTGGTGTTTGCGACGAAAATGGCAAAATGTGGTTGGCCTGGTATCTCCATATATCAGCAGCAATGAAATATAGCTGGCATGATATCTCCATACATCAACAACACTTATTATGCTGGCATGGTATTTCTATATATCAACAACACTTATTATGCTGGCCTGGTATTCCTATATATTAGCAGCACAATGATAAATGAGGTTGGCCTGGTATTTCCATGTATCAGCAACCATAATGATGGAATGGGGTTGGCCTGGTATTTTCATGTATCAACAACCATAATGATCATATATGTTGTCCTGGTATTTCTATATATCAGCAGCACTTGTTATGCTGGCCTGATATTTCTATATATCATCAACACTTATTACGTTGGCCTGGTATTTTATATATCAGAAGCACTTATTATGTTGGCCTGGTATCTCCATATATCAGCAGCATGAAATCATTTCACGGCGGGAGAATAATAGAGTTGGTGGTTCAGAGAATTCCTTTGCTTTATCAAGCATGTGAATCCCTTGAGTGGATAAGTGGGGGACATGTCCCATTCACTACTACAACACTTGGTGGTGTATCAAAGACATAACATCATTTCCTGGACATCGAAAATGGAATTTCATAGGTTGACGCAGCTGAGAATCGAGCATTTCCTGAAATCATGGATTTTTTTTAGAGTAGTAGAGTTTGCATAATTAATTGGTGGAAACCAAAAACCCTAATAACCCCATTCTCATTTGTTTATCATTAGAATTGTTATTATTTGATTTTGTTTCAAATTTCTAAAAAAATTGCTAAAACATCATCATGTCGATTGGTTACTTTTGATATTAGTTAGTAGTAGTATTTCACACTCCTCGTGGAAACGACCTGTACTTGCCATCGTTCTACTAGTTAGACGCTGTGCACTTGCAGTATTTATTGTAGGTTTCCGAGCCTGCCAATTACACATAGCTATATCCAATGTTTTCATCTTCTTGTTAAGACTAAACTTCCTAATCACCCGTGTGATCAGAAAGTATGTCTCTTTTGCGAATCAAAAGGTTCTGTTAAACTAAAGGGAAACTCTAGGTTGAATAAAAATTATCTTGTTCAACTTCAACACACCTTAGACCTAATTCTCAAAGGTGTAACTGACATTCGCATGTCAAAACCTATTGGTTTTCATGCTTACCATGTGTATACTAGGAAGGTCAGTTCAATGAGTTCCTCAAATGCTCAAAAGTAGAACAAAAGTCTTAATAAGAATCGTCTAAGGAAAGATCAAGTCATTTCCCTTGATACGAAATAAATTCCAAGATAAAGAATAAAAATCGACGATATGAGAAATAACCTGATAGAGATAATTTAAAGGTATAAGGAAATTGTCAATAGGTTGTCATCCTCCTCAAGTCAAGACTCTTCTGGTAAGAATTCAAACTATGTATCATATTTTGATGACAACAAGCTTTATGATAATTTCTCGAATCAAAAGGGATCCCTCTCTAAATTAAGAAGGAAAAAGAGACTTGATCATAAACACAATTCTTCTAATGAGCTTAGAGATCATACTTGTGCTAATTAATCACAAGGGATAAGAACTTGCTCATAAAGATCCTATTGAGCATGATGTGTTAAATTCAGGTATACTAATGGCAAAATTGCTTTTGTTGAGTTAAGTTATTTTCTTATCATCTATAGCTAAACGTTTTTACTACAGACAAGTTTGCCTAGGTATTGGTTGATCTTATAGTTCTGTTATTTTCTTTTCTTACCTTCTTGTTCCTTGTGGGGTGTATTGTATTCGAATGTGTACATGGGTTACCATTTCGAGTAGACAGTCTGAAAACCTTAAAAAGTCTTCCTCCCTAAGAAACCCTTAAATACCAAACCTCTGGGTTACGTTTACGTACTCTAGGTTATTTTGTTATATCAAGAAATGTCTTCTTCTTCACGAGCGTGTGGGTTTTCTCTAGGCTTTCTTGCTAAAAGTATTGGTTTTGAGTCCAAAGGAAGGAAGAATAAAACCCTTGTCCAAGATGATCATCCCAATGCCTCATGTTACTATGCTAACTCACATAAGAATATTGAGAATGGGGATATGATCTCTGCTGAAGTGGTTCATAACTTTCTTAAATATTACAAGGAAGAAAAATTGCAACTTGATGGTACTTTGAAAAGTCTTGACGTGTTAAACACTGAGTTGGAAAAGGTTACATCTGACCTTGATCTCTTGAAAACACAAGTCAAAGTTCTTCTCAACAAAGATATCTTTTCTAAAGTTGTAGTAGATGTTGTCGATCACAAGATTCAACGATCTCAAGACTCATGAGGATCCTGAACTGTCTATATGACTTTAGTTTGTGTTCGGTTTTGGCATTGAAGTGTTTTCAGTTTAGTCTGTTTAATTTTGTTTGCCTAGTAAATCTACTATTTTTCTTGTTTTGTTTAGAAGAATAAATAGAGTTTGGAATAGCCATTATTGTGATCACACATAGATATGTCCAACAGTTTCATCTTCTTGTTTTTAGATTTATTGGTTTAAATTCTAAACTTGTTTGGAAGATGATTTTTGCAGTATTAATCTTTATGATTTTATATATTGCAATATTATTATGGGATTTGTGTGTTTACATCCGTGAACTTGATTGTCCCATACTTTGTCAAAAGTGAATCGACTTTTGACAAATACAAAAGTTAAGCCTATTATGTCAATTTTTGATGGAAGATAGGATAAAATCTTTTGTAATTCAAGGATTATGTCTATTGTATGTCATTGTGCAAATGGTGATGGAAACATGGAATGAATCCTTGTGTATTTCGCAGTAATTAGTCTTCCCTGATATATGTATTACTATGAGGCTATGTATTGTGTCTTATGTTGAGCACTAGACAACCAAGTTGATTACTTTTGTGATTAGCTTAGTTGTGTTCCATAAGGTACTTTATGTCGAGTACATTGAACTAAATTAATCATCTTGTGTGGTTATTTAGTTATGACTCCTTAAGTATTTTCTTATGTATTACTGTGAGGCTATGTATTGTGTCTTATGTTGAGCACTAGACAAACAAGTTGATTACTTTTGTGATTAGCTTAGTTGTGTTCCATAAGGTACTTTATGTCGAGCACATTGAACTAAATTAATCATCTTGTGTGGTTATTTAGTTATGACTCCTTAAGTATTTTCTTATGTTTGAGCGTTTTTGACTGGGTTGATTATTTTCATGATTAACTCAGTCATTGCTCCATAAATTTTCTTATGAGAGTATAATAAATGATTAAATTGATTACTTTTGTGATTAGTTTGATTGTGTATTCTGGTTAGATTAATTATGGGTTTTCTTGTGATTAATCTAATTGAGTTTTTAAGTCTCCATAAGTTTACTTGTGTTGAGCATATTCGGTTACTTGTGTAATTGAATATTTTTTTTGGATTCAAATTCATACTTGTATGTGATTTGTTTTCCAAAGAAATCCTTCTTTTCTTTTGAAATTAAGGTTGCTCTTGTTGTTCCTTAGGGAATGACATATTATGGGGGGAGAGTTCTTTATTGAACTTATGCTTAATTGCCAAATCTTTGTGGGGAGTGTGGCTGTGGAATAATAGGGGTTATCTTGTATCTTTATAGACTCCTTGATTAATTCATTTAGGTTCGGTTTTATGATTGCATCTAAATAAGATGATATACATTTACCTTTGGACATGAAATGTCTTTTACGGAAATTTCATTAGGATCCCGTTCTTGTACCTTTGCCAATTTTATTGACAAAAAGGGGGAGAATTAATATGTAGTTCATACTACAAATACATATGGTTTTCGAATCATTATGTAAGGGGGAGTGGTTTCCATGTGAGATGGAGTATTGACTAAGGGAGAGTGACATATCACCATAGTATTATTGTTGAAGTTGTGAAGCAATTGGACTTTGACGCTATGTAATGATACTATGACATTGTATAACAATGATTTAGAACTCTTGTTTTCTTGTTGTTATAGCTATGGATTTTCAACAATGATGATGCTAAACTTACAACCTTTGGGATCATTGGAGTACTTGGAAGTGACGAAGATTTCGAGTAATGTTGAAGATTAGACATGTGGAATAGGAGCTACAAAGTTTATTTATATATTTTTTGTATTCCATATGTATTGATAGTTTTGTCACTAAAATTGACAAAGGGGGAGATTGTTAGAGCATTGCTCGGTCGAACTTGTATGCGTTGCTATCTCAAGCATGTTTGTCAATGTTAGTGATCAAAACTATAAGTCTTGATTTCTAGTCTACTATAAATAAAGTCTCAGACTAGGATAGAAAGTGTAGTTGAGCTCAAGAACTCCATGGAAATCATCATACAAGACAAAGGACTACTCATGGAACTGGTGGATCTTCATCGACTAAAAGGTATGTGGAGACTTGAACTTATCTATCTTTCAAAAGTATATCTACTCTATCTCCTATCTTGAGACAAAAGTCGTATTACTATATAGACTAAGATTATACACATTTGGTATTTTGAGACGAGTATATCTCACCTATCTATTTCTCGAAATACGTGTTGGTAAAGCTTTCACTTTAGCCAAGTTCATCTTTACCTAGTGATGAAAGTCATGTTAAGTTTCAATCACTTGAAAATTGCTCTGACGAAAAATGGTTTGTGAATGTTTCAGTGATTGAAATGAGAGTTTAGACAATATAACCAATGGAGGATATAAGCATTGTTGTGGAAACACATATGTGTATAAGTCCTTATTCCTTGAACCAAAGTTTGCGAACTTTGTTGATCAAAAGAACCGGAGAAGTACGTGAGCTTCATTCCGCGAACTCAGTCTGCGAACCCATTCCGCGAACTAGCGAAGTTCTCGAACCCGAGAATTTCTGCTAGAGTTTGTGAACTCCATCAGGGAACTTAAGTCCGCGAACCCAATCCGCGAACTTGAGTAGGTTATGTCTAAAAACTATTTTTGTGAACTCATCTTTATAAACTAAGGATTGTTATTGCAAACCGTGGCTATATAGTTCATGAACCGATTCGAGTGAATCAAATCGTTTTTGCTTCAATTGTGTATTGTGTAGTACATACAGATCTAAGCAATTGAAAAACTCTCTAACTAGATCATTTGAGTCATTTGAACTAGTTATGGTGAAGAAGAATATGGTTGATATGAATGTTATCATATGGCTAACCATTTGGTTAACTATTGTTGAACCAACTAATTCACAAGTTTGGGTATAGTTTTCACAAGCCTACAAATGTGTATTACATGTGTGTATAACAAGCTATGTTTTCGATCTAACGGTTGATAAATATTAGCTTGAATCTAATCAGGTTTTCATCTAACGGTGAATAATGAATGCTTTGTTACTAAGCTAACATTGATTGCAAACCCTGATTTGAAAAACTATATAAGGTAGAACTCTAGCAACTGGGAAAACTAATCCCCACAACTTATGTGTTATACTTGCTGCATATCTAGAGTCGATTCTCCTTTAAGTCTTGGTTACTTCTTCTAAAACTAGGTTAACAACTTAAAGACTTCATTGGGATTGTGAAGCCAGACCGATACTACTTTTATCGTAGTTGTGTGATCTGATCTTGTTGTTTCTACCGTACGAGAACAATTGTAATAATTGGCTTGAGATTTCTATCTCCGATAGGAAAGATATAAATTTAGTCACAAACATCTTCGTCTCATCGTTTGTGATTCCACAATATCTTTTCTCGCTGCATCGATTAAGACTATTGTGAGATGATTGATAAAGCTGAGTTGTTCTTCGGGAATATAAGTCTGGTTTTATCAATTGGTTCCTGTTCACCTTGATTTATCAAAAGACAGAACAAAACTCGTATGTATATTCGTGGGAGATGGATTTATCTATTACCATAGACTTTTTTGTGTGATACAATTTTTTTTATTAAAGTCTTCGACTTTGGGTCGTAGAAAATCTTAGTTGTGGGTGAGATCAGCTAAGGGAATCAAGTACGTAGTATCCTGCTGGGATCAGAGGCGTAGGAGCATAATTGTACCTTGGATCAGTGTGAGATTAATTGGGGTTCAACTACAGTCCAGACCGAAGTTATCTTGGAGTAGGCTAGTGTCTGTAGCGGCTTAATACAATGTATGTTTAATATGGACTAGGTCCCAGGGTTTCTCTACATTTGCGGTTTCCTCGTTAACAAAATTCTGGTGTTTGTGTTATTTTATTTTCCGCATTATATTATTTATTTTCATAATTGAAATAATACAGGTTGTGCATTATTGTTCAATCAATTTGAATATCCGATCTTTTGGTTGTTGATTTATATTGATTGACACTTGGATATTGGTCTTTGGTACCATCCAAGTTTATCTCTCTTATATTTAATCGAGACTCGCAGTTTGATTGAGTAAGATTTAAATCGAGAGATAAAGATATAAACTCTTTGATATACTTTTCTATTTTTGGAGTCTAACTGTCTAGTTGATTCTCTAGAAAGTATATTGGAGTTTGTCCATTCAGATTTCTAAGCGAAATATTGGGTGTGGTTGTTAGACCCCCGCTTTTTCACAATCATATTAATATCTTTTCCATTAGAAGACATCATGCTTGGAGTATCCATAAACGTATGGGTTTGTAAGAGTAAATCACAATTTTCTCAATAAGTAGTCTTGAGATAAAAAGAGGTTACAGAGAAGGAAAAAGGAATGTAGGGTTTCAAAACCTTTAAACAGGTTCGTACACGACCAACTCTCAACCCTATGAAGAGTATTATTTTATATAGTACCCTTTCTTTTGTTTGATAGACAAAAAGAAAGAAATTCTAAGGAAAGAAGAAAAAAAAAATCCTAAAGCCTGAAGGATACAAAATCATTGTCTCTTTTGATCATGCACATGCGACAAGATTTCAAAAACAACACAATCAAGTTGCATTATGGTGAACAACAATTTGTCCATCATTTTCCTCTTGAAAGGAATCCACAGACTTTTGTCTATCAAAATGACTTGACCATACGTTCTTCTAAATTGGTATAGAAATATCCTTGGAAACTAACTTCTTAGACGAAGATAAAATCCTACATACCTCGGCGGTCTTCTGAGCAAGTTTAATTTTCCTTGCTAAATGATTTGATATTCGTTGAAGTTTGTTGACGTGTATTTGTTAGTGTTTGTACTTGTAACACCTTGAAAGTTCATGACCCTTTAAAGAACAATAATAACACGTCAAGTTAGGATAAAAATCAGGTTTTGAGATGTGCAAGCAGCTAGGCACATGGTGGAACTTGAAACATAACAAACAGAGTTTCCAAAGGATGGGTCAGCTTTATCTTCCAGAATAGTTGGATTATCTTCTGAAAGAATATCAAGATTGATTTATGTATTGCTACAACTATCAAATCAATATTTTCACCAAGAAGTGCAACACTTGATTTCTCCTCTTCATTAGAATAATAGTTATCAGACATTTCATCAATAGTTGTCGAAAGACCTCTGTTCCCAGTGTATTTTCTATGATTTGGGCACTCATTTGCAAAATAACTAAATCCCTTACACTTAAAGCACTGAGGCACATCCTCATCATCAGTTTCATCAATATCCTTATTTTTTGGAGGAACACGATTATGAGGTTTGACTTTGTCAAGATCTTCATATGATGAATCTGTCTTAGAGTGATCTTAGGTGTCTTATCTCTGGAGAACTGTTTACTTCTCTTTTTCATCATAATATCCTTTGTAGTTGAGAAGATCCCTAAATTGTCTTGTGATCATTGAGACTGATTTGTCAAGATCTTCATATGACGAATCTGTCTTAGAGTGATCATCTTCAAAGATATACTCTTTTTTACTTTTATCAAGTAATTTAGTGTCCTTTGGTGCTTTGAACGCAACATCCTTAGATTTGGATGAATGTTCATGATCAAATATCTTAAGCTTTTCAACCAGCATATTTCTGGAGAGATTATCAAGGTTATTTCCCTCAACGAGGGAATGCTTCTTAGAGTCGTATCTAGATGGCAGCGATCTGAGAATTTTCATCACAATATCCTTTTTATGCAATGCATTTATGATGCAAATAGTCTTGAATGATGCTTTTCGAGCATGGTGAGATTCTGCAAAAACTGAAGGTTGTTCTTACATGAAAGAAATGCACAATACTAAACCTTTGATCTTATCCTTACTCTTGACAGTTTAACAAAATAATGCGGAAAAAATCTCGTGAAGTGCAAATCGACCTGCAACCTGAATAGTCTTTCCATTACAGTAGCTCTCCTATTCTCCTTAAAGTTCCAAATCTCCAATGCAAAAGTTGCATTTTGCAAAATTTAGACACTTTTGTGATTAAAAAGCTCATAGGCTCATCAAATGTTTCTCACAACTTCCATTAAAATGATTCATCTTCCATATGAATGGTTTTCCCATTTCTTTTGCTCGCAAAATGTTCTCGTAAGTTATCATTTGTTGTCTTCCGTCCACATCCTTTTCGAATTAAACTCATCAAATGTTTCTTCATCTTCCATATGAAGGTTTTGAAGCTTAGCTTCCTTTTCACTGGTATTATCTTCAAATACAGTTTCTAAGATATCCTAAGCTTTTTTAGACTTAGTGCAATTTGACACATGGTGCTGAAAATTTGGGGTAATGGCATGTATGATGGCATTCAAACTGTCGGAATTTTGCTTTTCAGCAAGTATCTCGGTATGGATGTATTCACCAATATTCTTGAGAACCTTTACATTTCCAACTGCCACAACGGGAGCATCATAGCCATTAACAACATATACCCATGATTCAAAATCACGCGCTTGTAGAAAAGCTCGCATAGCAATTTTCCACCATAAGTAATTAGAGTCATTGAAGATTGGTGGTACGTTTATTGAGATAGCACCTCTATCCATAGAGTTAGATCGCTACAAACACAGACTTATAAGGTCTTGAAAGTGTTTGCCTGCTCTGATACCAATTGAAAAAGCGGGGGTCTAGCAACCACACCCAATATTTCGCTTAGCAATCTGTATGGACAAACTCCAATATATGTTTATGAGAATCAACTAGACAGTTAGACTCAATCAATAGAAAAGTATATCAAAGAGTTTTTATATCTATATGTCTCGATTTAAATCTTACTCAAGCAAACTTCGAGTCTCAAATTAAATATAAGAGAGATAAACTTGGATGGTACCAAAGACCAATATCCAAGTGTCAATCAATTTAAATCAACAATCAAAAGGTCGGATATTCTAATTGATTGAACAATGCACAACCTGTGATATTTTAAGTATATAACAAAATATAATGCGGAATAGAAATAATACAGATACCAGAATTTTGTTAACGAGGAAACCGCAAATGCAAAAACAACCCGGGACCTAGTCCAGATTAAACATACATTGTATTAAGCCTCTACAGTCACTAGCATACTCTAAATTAACTTCAGTCTGGACTATAGTTGAACCCCAACCAATCTCATACTGATCCAAGGTACAGTTATGCTCCTACGTCTCTGATCCCAATAGGATACTACGTACTCGATTCCCTTAGCTAATCTCACCCACAACTAAGAGTTGCTACGACCCAAAGTTGAAGACTTTAATAAACAAATCTATATCACACAAAAAAGTCTACGATAATAGATAAATCCATCTCCCACGAATATACCTACAAGTTTTGTTCCATCTTTTGATAAATCAAGGTGAATAGGAACCAATTGAAAAACCAGACTTATATTCTCGAAGAACTGCTCAGTACTATCAAACACCTCATAATAGTCTTAATCGACGCAGCGAAAAAAGATATTATGGAATCACAAACGATGAGATGAAGATGTTTGTGATTACTTTTTATCTTGCCTTAATTGTCGACAGGAATCCCGGGCGTGCTTATGCTTTAACAATGCAGGTAAGTGTACTCTTGCGTGTTGTAAGTGACATATGCACTAGGGATAGAAATGCCATAACTCCATATGTACTCTTTGATTGGGAGTTCAACTTGGAGAATTCTGAGAGACTTGGCTTCAATGTGAACTGGCTTCGTAAGAAGATGAATGTTATTAAGGATGCTTGCGAAAATAACATACCCTTTCCCAATAACGTTGTGATAGAGAAAGAAGACAAGATCGCCGAGCTGACTGAAGAGCTGGACAAGGAGAAGGCGGCTTTACAGGCTTTGAAGGATGCAGAGGCGAAAAAATCTTTCTTCGTTGATTTCCTTTGATTCATTTTGCATAATCTATTGAACTTATGAATTTCTGAGAGGTGTGAGGTTTTATTTAGGTTTTGATATCATGGTTTTGGATTGGTTAAGGATTTTCTTTTGGATTCAATAGAGGTTTTCTTTGAAGAAATATGGACTTAATTTTTGATAAATTGCTGAATTCAAATACTGATTGCAAGTATTGCAAAGGTTTTGGAGGAATTGAAATACAATGAAAGAAAATCCTAAAATGCCAAATCCAGACATCATGAATGCTCAGGCGCCCAGTACCTCGAATGTCCCATAATCTCAGACAAACGCCTTAAGCCAATTCTCATGAATTATTGGTAGGGTTCGTCCATCCGTGTTGATCAGTTTGTAATATCCTCCGATTATGGACTTAGCGACCATAAACGGTCCTTCCCAATTAGAGTTCCTTGCAGAATGGAGATCCCGTTTAGTTTCCTTGAGAACCAAATCTCCTTCTTTGAACTTGTTTGGATTTACAATCCGTGCCTTGAATATCTTCTGTTGATTTGGAATCCTTCATACGATGAGACTCCAGGGATGTGGCACATGTGGACACTCGTGCAAAAGGGAGTATCCCTCGTATTGTCCGTCATGTTTAGCTATGTCTTCTAAAATGAATCGCCTGATTGGATGATCAACTTGAAGAGGATCTGGACTCATCCATTGGGTGAAATATTGATGTGGTTTGATGATCCATTCATAGAATTTTTCAATTGCTAAATCATTTGCGGAGTGAAGCCTTTGAACCGAATGAGCATATTTGAAAATTGACGATATGGGCATATGAGGATGAATAAGACTTGCCTGGGCATAAAATCTCTTGACAAAAGCATTCGGATATTCCTCATACTTCTGTGTAAGTTCTGTCAAGGCTTTGACCTCCTCTAGATATTCAAATGATGAAATATCTTCTGTTTCTTCTTCCGAGTCAGAGGTTTCTTCAGCGGAGAAAAGTGCAACTGAAGGTGTTGGCACAACTTTTCCATTGTAGATCCATGCACACCCGAGGATCATGTCATATCCACGGTCTTCCCGGATTATGTAAAATTTGGTCTCAGTGCAGACCGAACCTTCTGTAATTTTTAGATTGATGAAGCCATATGTATCCTTGGAAATCCCCTTCATGATCTCTGATTGCTATAGTAGCGTGAGTAGCTTCATGTCGAGTAATGCCGGCAGCTCTAAGAGTCTTCAAAGGGATGATGTTGACAGTAGTACCAACATCCACAAATGCCCTTTAGAATTCATTTCCTTTGACGTGCACTATGATGAGAAGTCCCCAGTCATATATTTCTTTGTCAGTGGTTGAAGATTCAGGAGGCACATCTGAAATCAGCAGGCATTTTCCAGAAACTATATGATTCAAAGTCATAAACATATCTCCCCTTTGCGCCTTTGATAGATAGAGAAATTCGTAGACATGCTCTATTAATGACTGAACTGCTTCCTTAACTGGTGCTTCGAAAATATAGAAAGTTCTTACAGGAAGGGGATCTCTTTGCACTCCTTCGGTTCCGATATTAAGTTCTCCTGACTCGACCTTTTCCTTAAATATGCACTTCAAAGTTTTGCAAGCGCTGGTGAGGTGGCCGACGAACCTATGGAAGCGACAGTGCTGAGGATTTTTTATCGCTTCTTCAGTTGGTTCCTTCTTGAAATATGGCAATTTGATTGCATCGTCTTGAATCCAGGCTTCCAGCAATTCGATGACTTCTTCAATGGAGCTTGGAAAGTCAGGTGCTTCTGGATCCTCTGTATGCGGAGGAGAGACTTGCACGTCATCCTTCTTTAGTGCCTTTGAAGGGGTGAAAGAAGTATGTTTACGCTGCGGCTCAGCTTTTTGTTTGCTCCCTTATGTGACAGCATTTGTGGAAGGTTGCGGACTATGCTGCTTATTGACTAGACGTCTGCTTCCTCGAGTGTCTCGTGCTTCTTCAGTCTTTGTGGATTTTGCTCTTTCTAATAGAGCAGGTGCAGTGGTTGCCGACATCTTCGCCGCTTCGTGGAGATCTGAGAAAGTTTGGAATCGAAGATTCTCCAGTAGTGCTCTGTAGACTTGGAGCATGCCATTGATGCACAAATCCACCAGTTGTTGCTCCGTGACATTTGGATCATGAAAATACAAGGATTGGACTCTGAATCTTTTCATAAAGTCATTGGGATTTTCACCAACCCTTTGAAACATCCTTCCAAGGTCTGAGAGAGTGACTTGCTCTGACACGGAGAAGTACTTTCTATAGAAGGCGTTAATCATTTCTCACTAATTATTGATGGTCCCTGGCGCGATGTTGTTATACCAGGTATATGCTCTGCCTTTCAAGGATTTTGAGAATTCCTTGAGACGGACGACATGGTTATGTTCATGTTCTCCTAGGGCTTCGAGGAAGAGAGATACATGCTCTCGAGCATTGCCACTTCCATCATACGGAGTAAAAGTTAGAGAGATATAACCTTTAGGAAGTGGAGTTCTTTGTCTAGCGGTAAGATAAGGAGGTTGGTGACGATGGACATGCGGTGTCTTGTCTTTCCCATGATTCTCCAGAAGGCGCTCCAAGTCTTCCCGAGTGATGAAGCTTGGTGATTATTTTGTTGACAAATTGCTCGCGGCTTTGTTGGAATTACCTCGGGATCAGCAGCGTCTGAGGACTTCTCCTTCTCTTTCCCTTTGTCTTGAGCTTTCTCTGACAATTTGTCAGTAATAGTCTTCAGGTGATCAAATACTTTTTCCTGTGCTGGGCCCATATCCATCTGATTATTTGCAAGAGTTACTTGCGCTTAATGCGGAGTGAAAGAGTGGAGAGATAGAAATAGTGCTTGAAACCAGTTGCGCTCATTATGCGGAGACTTGGTTAATTTTCCACCCACTACTTTGTTAACTCCTTCAACTGATTGCATGACTTTCTCACATTCCATCGTGTGTTTGACCACACGTGTCGTAGACCGCCAGACCAAAACCTTAGTTGATATCCCCCCAAATGACACTATTGATATCTCGTGGTTAATTTAGTCAGTTGTTGATTTCATGACTTCGTGGGACGATGAGTCCACGTATATGCTGAGTTAAACATGATTTTGTAAAATGTTCTACAACTCATAAATTAAGCGCGTCTTCTGAGACAGTGATAGGATCCTCACGTTGAGGTGAGCAAGTGTTGCTCGATAATTTTTTTTAATATTGATAGTTCCAATATTCGTTGATTTGAGTAAATATTGCTCATCTGATGAATTATTGGCAGTGTGACCAAAATAAAACATTAATTAGGGTGCTGGTAGTTGAACTGAGCATAATCAATAAGAATACTGATCATGAGATCATTGCAAAATTATTAGTGTTTGAATCTGGAATCATGATCCTTGGATTCAGAAACCCTAATTTGATCAATTGATGGTTTATTTGAAAATTAACCATGGAATGAAGGAGAACCGGCTTCATGGGACCATAGATCGACCATGAAATTCTCATATGCTCGCGTGAGCAAAAACCAAGACCTCCTTGAAGAGTTGGTGAGTTGATGAAAGAATGATTAAATGCTGGTTTAATCATTTATTGAATTACTGCTAGGTTCAGTATTAGGTGATAAAACCTAATTAATTATGAAAAGGTGAGGGACCAACTAAGGGGTCATGAAACCGGCCCTGGGTGGTCACGGGATCAAATGATGATCGCTCCGTCAAATTTTGAAATTATTTGGAGAGCTTTTGGACACAATTCGTGCAATTGCGCAAATTATGTCAAAATGTGAAAAAAAACGTGGGACTGGCTCATTGCGAGCCAAAAATCCAACCCTGGTTGGTCAAGGTAACATGCTTTCATTGTTTAGACGTACGTATCTCAGTCCTGAGAATTTTGATATTTTCTGGTGCACGTTTGAGCGACCATTTGAGAAAATATGACAAAATTAGGGTTTTTTGATAAAACCGTCAAAACTTCATCGGATGAAGGAAAATAATGAAAAAGTAAAAGAATTATGAAGTGTGGGACCGGTCATGGCCAAGGCATGGCCTGCCATCCAAGGGAGCCATCCCACACATTTTTCATAATTTTGTAATATTTTTCATGGTTTTAGGGAAATATGATAAAACGAAGGAGTTTTGCCAAAATTAAAAGAGTTTTGATGAAATCAAGGAGTTTCCATGAGATGAAGGAAACATAAAAAATAATAGTAAATAAAATAAGGGACGTGTGGGCGTGTGGGACTGGCTTGGAGCATGGTTGGCCGGTAAGGGCCCGGTCCCGTGCGTTTTCCCTAATTTTATGTATTATTTCATGATTTGATGGAATTTTCATAATTTTAAGGAAATATCATGAAATCAAGGAATTTCATGGGATTATGAAAACATGAAAAATATGCTAATAAAAGCGGGACGTGTGAGCCACCAAGGGTTTGGCAGACCGGCCATGGCCCGTGCACACGGGTTTCCCTAATTTTTATTATTTTTCATGGGACCAAGGAAATATCATGAGATTAAGGAGTTTTCATGAAATTAGGGAAATAATAATAAAATAATGAGGAACCATGAGTTATGGGGCCGGCTGGGACCAAGGCATGGCCGGTTGTCCAATGGTCGCGCCCCCATCATGTTTTCCCTAATTTTATATTATTTCCTCCGCGCGAAGGAAGCACCATGAAATTGAGGAGTTTCCTCAAAATAAAGGATATTTGTTCAAGTGAAAGGTTTTTCACGAACTCAAGGAAAACAACAAAAATATGATAAAAATATGAAACTAGTATGGGATTGACCACGGCACGGTCGGCCGGTCAGTGGCTCCATGCTCCCAGCACCTTGGTCAATTTTTTAATTATTTGTTATTTTTCATCCTATTTTGCATAGGTTCATCGTTTCGTCGTATTTTGAAATACTTGTTCGTGCGGTGACTGTTATTGCATCATCGTTGAATACACTTGCACCATTTGAAACAAGGTTTACTCAAAGGTAGCTATGATGCCTGTGCGTCGAATATTTATTACTAACCCATGGATTTCTGCTGGGAAGAACCATGGTTTGCGTGATGAAATATTTGCGAAAATATTTGAATATTTTCAGAAATTCTGCGGATGAATCCAAGAATTTAGGTTTGAGACAAGGCTCACTCATAGGTAGCTCTAATACCCGTGCATCGAATATTTATTACTAACCCATGTATTTCTGCTGGGAAGAATCATGGTTTGCGTAATGAAATATTTGCGAAAATATTTGAATATTTTCAGAAATTCTGCGGATGAATCCAAGAATTTAGGAATAATTAATTTATGACTTTACACTAGCAGAGCAAGCTGTCTAGGAGCATTAATTATTCTGATATGAGCTTGCTGGAGCTTCATATCCTTTATATAGTCAGGGTAAACTCGTTGTTTGTATCCTGAAGACGTTATCGCTCTATACTAGCAGAGCAAGCTGTCTAGGAGCCGTCCATCAAGTGATACTATATAGAAATAATTACTGAAGTGTTCAATATTCATGATATATGTCGTTGTCCAGATGTGAGACTACATATCTACATGTACTCTGAGAGAAAGTATTCTCAATCATAGAATTCGATGAGAGACCCGTGTCTCAATATTCACATCTGACTGCTGGATCAGAGATTTATATAATTATGGGTTTAAGATTTTAGCCTTTGTCAAAAATCCACCATCTACATTAAGTCCCCTGCTTAGTGAGGAAAGCCGTGTTCCTCAGTCAGCATTGAATAGTGATTTTCCGGTCATAACAATACAAGTAATTGAACTCACTAGTAAGTTAAGATGTTACCGGATTTCGATCGTACGAGCGTACCATGACTTGAAAGATGATTCCAGTAGCATGATAAAATGTTATTTGATGAGTATAAGTTGGTGTTGAACCGCTGATTTGGATGATAGGACCTTGGTCGTTTAGGATTCGCGGGCCGGTCCCAATAAGGAAATCCTTAGAAAATTAGGTTTTAGAAAGAAAGTTTGATATAAAAGGAATTGTTTCTCTCTCTCTCTCTTTTTTTTTTAATTTTCCCACGACCAGTAGATCCCATCACCTCATCACCTTCACACTCGTACATAGGAGAGGAAGGAAAAAAATTTCTGGAGCTCCAGCGTCGCCGCCGTTTCCGCCACCGTCCGGCCGTTTTCCGCCGACATGTACACGTCCAAAACTTTTTTTTTTTTTGCTGATGTTTGTTAATGCTCATGAGTTCTATGGGTTGTTCACATATTGATCATGATAAAATTATATATCCGTGTATATATAATTGTGGGTTTCGTCAAAAACCTTCGTTTTTGAAAACGTATGTTCGTTAGTTTTTGAAAAATAATAATAATTCCTGATTTAGAAGGGGTTTTCCTTCATATATTAATATGTAGGTTCAGTGATAAAACTATGTTTATGATCTTTCATGTGAGCCAAAGTTTTATAATGAAAAAGGAATTTTCACAAAACCGAAGTAAAATCTTCGTTTTAGGGAAAAATGATGATACGGAGGAAAGAGTTTCTCTCGTTACGTATATATGAACTTGTGTCCAGTGATAAAATTTTGTGTATGAGCTTTCATGTAAATCAAAACTTTATCTTGTAATGTGTGAGCTTTCACAAAATTGAAATAAACCTTCGTTTCAAATACGTATGACGGCACGAAGGAAAATAGTTTTTGTAAAAACCATGGTCAATTCATGGGATTTTTTTTTTTTGAAACCGTGGAGTGTCCACAATTTATTTTTTATGAGCCTGGCTCATGTTAAAAATATTTATTTATTTACATGATTAAATAAACGTTTTGTTTATATATACATATATACATGCAAATATATATTATCTTCTCTAAAATCAAAACTTGAGTTTTGTGCGATATTGCTTAGAAGTAAACAATTATTTATGATGAAATAATCTTATAGTTTTTCATAATTCTATGGTGAATGTTCACACAGTAGAAATATTCATGATTTTATGAAAAAATCTGAGTTGTTCGTTTTTTGTAGGTTTCGAAGAAACAAACGATTTTGAAGTATTAACTCTAGCATTACTATCACTACCGTTAGTGGAGGCGTAAAAAGGTAAGAGTTAAGAGTTACCATTAGACGCTAGTATTTCCTCGATTCTGGATGATGTACTAAAGTAGAATGTAATGTACATTTTTGCAGCTACTTCGTAAATATGACAAGCTCTCAAGTTAACAACACTTCAAGAGATGAAATGTGTGTTGATGATGACATCTCCAGGGATGAAACATGCACAGATGAGACTTATGTTGGTGAAGACGAAGATGAAACTCCTGGGATTAAGAACATCCCAAATATTGATGATGCATTTTTTGAGGAAGATACTCCAGGAGCTGATTTTTTTTTGAAATCTCCAGTGTATCGTCTTCTGATAAATCCCAGGACTGTCACTTAGAAGAAATTTGTGACTCCCAAGACAGTCATCCAGTTTTGTCTTGAACGTGGGGTCTTCTTTGCATCAATTATAGAATTTAAGCTTTCTCGTCGACCTATGGAGATGTTTGTTGGATGGGCGAGGCATATGTTGGGTTTTCCTCATGTGAGGGCTATGATCGATCAAGCGTAGGTGACAAGGGATATTCAAGCTTCTGGGAGTTATTCATCTATCATGACGCAAGAAGTATTATGGATCTGCTTTCTCGTTGGTGTATTCCTACTCACACCTTCATATGCATATGGGGAGAGTTTACCATTACTTTGGAAGATGTTGCAGTTCTGATACATCTCCCAATCACGGGCAATCTCCCTGGGGATATTTCAGATGAGGATACTGCCACTTCTTACATATTGATAGCTGTAATGGAGGTAGCAAATAAGGCTGGCAGTAAAGGATGCTATGATCTCTGGTTGACACACTGGAGGCCTAAAGACGAGGTTTCTGATAAACCTATCGACGGTATGTTTACCCATTACTTCTTTCTTATGTTTATGGTTCTCCAGAGATGTTTATAAAGACAACGGAAACTTGTTGAAGCCTTTTATGATCCCCTTTGCTATTAAGATGGCTCAAGGAGAGAAACTCCCAATAGGTAGCTTTTTCTTAGGCTCCTTGTATTACAACTTAGATTCTTTGGTTGTAGACTCCAGTGTGTCGAATAGCTTCATGAAGATTGAATCTTATGCTAACACGATGTTTCTTCAAGCTCTGATGTGGGAGCACTTCGATAATTATGCACCTATTCCACGTAACTTTTTCCCTAAGAAAGATAATGTTAGGATCATGCGTTGGTCCACAAAGAAACCTCGGTCCAAGGCGCACCTTATTGACGTGTTGGATGATGAATCTGAATTCAATTTTCGTCCTTGGGTGTCAGTGCCTTCTTATGTTTCTCAACCCATGAATTTCAATACTGGAGAGAGCACTAGTTTGTCATATGGTGTAGATATGAACGATGGTGAGAGATCTTTCATGTTGAGTTGCACCCCTGGTCATATGCTGTCAGTTTCGTACGAAGAATTTTCAGTAGAAGAGTATAATATTGATAGAGCAGCTCGATAAATGGGCATGGACCAGTGTGTTCCAACTATTCGGAGGAGGAAACCATTAGCTAAGCAGCTCATGACTCGTTTAGACCATACCCATGTGGAAGGAAGTAAATATTGGTTCCCTTGCTCTGATAGATTCGCCTATGTGACTCCGGGTTATGCAGACTTATGGGACAATCAATTTGAGCGATTACATGACTTCGTGACAGTCGGTTAGCCTCCATTAAGGAATCATCCATCTGATGAGATGATTGCTAGTCGACCAAGATTGAAGTATCTCTCCGGTGATAAGCGAAAATTGTCTCCAGGATGCTCTCAGGTACGCTTTTTATATAATCTTCATAGAATCATAATTGTTGTATTATGATTATGCTACTGAATTTTTCCACATGACGGTCGTATTGTAAGACCTCGAATCCGTGTAGATTTCTCAGAGACTGAGGCGGTTGTTCATGGCGGAGAAGGCAGGCATAAAGGTTATAGGTTGTTACCCAACATTATAAAGTCCCCAGTGACTTGTATGGTGAGTTGTCGATACCTCTTTCATCATGACTTCTTCTCGTCCGCGTAATTAGGATCTTAAAACCACTTCTGTTATTCCGTTGCAGAATTTTACTCCACCGAGTATTGACGGTCTTCAGTTTTCCGTTTTTAGGCGAACAATTTCTGACTTGAGTGATGAAGAAGAAGCTGTAATTATTTCCTCCCATATTAATTATGGTGCCTTATGAATAAAATGCTAATTGTTGGGGATATGTCCAGGAGGATGACTCCATGGATGTAGAGAATACTGGTGATGCTTGCTCGAAGGATGGCAATAAAGAAAACTCCCAAAGTCAAGAACCAAATGAAAATAACGTTGCTATCGACACCGGTGTGAGCAATTATGGTTCTTTGAACACTTCGGGGACCACCCAAGTAAGTATTTCTCTTGTATTTCATTCATAAAAGTGTAAACTTGCTGATCCATGAGTGAATGAATGAGAATGTATGTGAATATATGACAATTTTGCTGAAAATACATCACCAGAAAATTCAGAACTCAGCATTTTAGGAAAAACGTCGTAGAATCTTCGCTTGATGTCATATTTTGATGATATGCATATGCATATTCAAGCCCAAGAAATTTTCAAGCTTTATACAAGAAGCTTTTTAAGTCTTGATCACGTTTAGGGCCTGAAAAAGGAGAAATAGTGAACTTCCAGGAGACTTTCAGAACTTTTTCAGATGTTGTGTAGTCCCGAGTTTCGACCACATCGCTTTGGTCGCTGGTCGGATTTCTGTGAAATTTTGACATATTGTAGGAAACATCCATATGAAGAGAATTGTTTATACCTAAACCCTTGATTCTTCACCAATTGCTCCCAGTTCGTCATGTTGTACATGGGAGTGTAAAATCTTCTCAGACGAGCTCGTCGAAAAATGTGTTTTTATAACTTTCATGTATTTTGCCGATATATAGCATGCATAATGAAATATTTTGATGATGTTAGACCACTTGTATGCTGTATTTCATGATTTCTTTTGGCTTCATGCTTGGACGATCCTAATCTCATATAATCTTCGTATTAGGTGCAAAATACCGAAGTTGAGAATGAAGGAACTCAAAATGATGAAACGAGCGACCCTGAGGCTATTGATAGGGAGGACACTATTTATGCTCCTCAAGGCCATGAAAGTGTTGTTGATGAAGTCATGGAGACACAGATTTTTGTTTTGATAGAAGAATCCAGGACACCAGCAGAAAATACTGAAGAAACTGCTGCCTTGACCGTAGAAGTTGCTCCAATAATTGAAAAACGTATAATCGTGCACGAATACCCCAGTGCAGGAGTTTCTTTTGATCCTCCATTATATGCCTCACTCCCGTATCATGAGTTAGTTGGTGGATTCAGCGTTCCCATTGGATATGCGGGTTTGTACAAGAAAATATGGGAGAAATTTGGCCATATAATTGTCGACAGGAATCCCAGGAGTGCTTATGCTTTAACAATGTATGTAAGTGTACTCTTGCGTGTTGTAAGTGACATATGCACTAGGTCTAGAAATTCCGTAACTCCATATGTACTCTTTGATTGAGAGATCAACTTGGAGAATTCCGAGAGACTTGGCTTCAATGTGAAGTGGCTTCGTAAGAAGATGAATGCTATTAAGGATTCTTGCAAAAATAACATACCCTTTCCCAATAATCATGTGATAGAGAAAGAAGACAAGATCGCCAGGCTGACTGAAGAGTTGAACAAGGAAAAGGAGGCTTTACAGGCTTTGAAGGATGCAGAGGCGCAAAAATCTTCTTCGCTGATTTCCTTTGATTCATTTGGCATAATCTCTTGAACTTATGAATTTCTGAGAGGTGTGAGGTTTTATTTAGGTTTTGATATCATGGTTTTGGATTGGTTAAGGATTTTATTTTGGATTCAATAGAGGTTTTCTTTGAAGAAATATGGACTGAATTTTTGATAAATTGCTGAATTCAAATACTGATTGCAAGTATTGCAAACGTTTTGGAGGAATTGAAATATAATGAAAGAAAATCCTAAAATATCAAATCTAGATGTCATGAATGCTTAGGCGCCCAGTACCTCGAATATCCCAAAATCTCAGACAAACGCCTTGTAGCGCCCCCTAAGCTAGCATCTGACTAAACCAAAAGATTAACTAAATAAAGAAGCACTAAGAAATTAAATCATTTACTTAAACATCCAATTAAGAAATCTGCTACAAAACTTAACCCAAAACTAACCCCTCTCAGAAATATATATACAAGATCTTCTCTCAAATGATACATATATAATTGTCATTTGGTTTTCAAATAAATTATACAATGTAATAAACATAACATAAGTTAATCAACTAGCGAACTCAACCCTTGAAGCTTTCGCTGCGCAACTCTGATCTGTCACATAAACTGAAGTGGGAATAATTAACATTTAACTTCTAAGTAATAATAGGAAAGAGTTGGAAAACAATACATGTTTTTCCGAAACATTAAACAGTGACTAAGTCACTGAAATAATCATACATGTATATGGAACAACTCCTTCGTCAAACAATGTACTAATATGGTTGTAAATTCCTAACCGGCAATTCACACCTATTTAGCTATGGATGCCACCAAGACCATGGTGACCAACTCTAAACAATAAAAGATGAATTAAAGTAGATATAAATGTGAAGGAGCGTATCCTATATACCACAAGTGGAAATTCTCATTTCCCATAACAATTCATATTGACAGCAAAACATTACAAGTCCTTTCCAAATCGTGGAAAGATTCATAGAATCAAAAGGATTATCATAATGCATTTAAAACAAAGCATGGAATGCACGGACAGACAATGCATGAGTTTGTTAAACATAAACTTTTATAAAACAACAATAATAATTACAAAAGTGTCAAATGTATTCCCACACCTTTTGAAGACAAGCCACGCCTACCTCGAGATCCACGATCCACTGGTTCATCTTTTGAATCGATCGTTGTTAATAGCTAACTGTTAATCACACAAGAAGTCTGAGAATTTAGACAAAGTGGCTCACACAAGAATCATACAAGTCTATCTAAGCCCAAGTCCACTAAGCCAACTCATTAACCTAAGGCCTGGTCCATCTGAGTCAACTAACGGTCAAAGTGACAGTCAATGGTCAACTAACAGTCAACACCCATAGTCAAAGTCAGGTCAATGTCTAACTATTTTGGTCAAACGAGTCAAGATTGGGTTAACTCAGTCACTAAGACTGATTCTGGTGAGTCGACTCAGTCAGACAACTGAGTTAGATTGAATATGTTCAATCATATAACTAACACTTCAGGTTTGAGCCAAAGAACAGACTAAAGGTTCTTACATCTTTACATTCCAACAATCCTCATTACAAACAAACATATACATTTCAATTAAACTTCTTGATTAAACTTCAATTACAAACTTAGCTTTACCTGCAAATGCAGTAGAAAGCTTCCAATGAGAAGATCCATTTCAACATTAGCTAATTCAGATTCCTCTTCTTATCTACACTTCAACCATACATTCAGTTCAACAAAATCTCATAATCCAATATACAATTGTAATTGAAGCTTTACCTGCCATTGCAGTACCAAGCCATATCTAAAAACAACACAAGCAACACATGCCGCCCAACTGAATCACCACCAGTTACACCAACACCATACCAAAGTCTTAGCCTAACATTCATTTAACATATCAGCTTAACTTGTGCAACCATAACTCTTCTTACTTGCACGTTCACACACTAATAGCTGCAGCTAGTTCATGAATTGCTTCATCTCAGTTGAATTCACTACTATGATTCTCAACAATACTACTTTTTGTAGCTCAACACATTACCAGCACCTTCAACTGAGACTATATTCAGTCTTATCAAACTCCACTTCGTTCTCTAAACATAACTCCTCAACATAGTTAACCACCATCTTCAACTCCATCTGCAATAATCACTTGCAACTCAAACTGATTGTAGCATTTCCACCTTCAGGCCGGAAATTCATTTGCAACCACTGTTATTCCCTGCATCTGACAGTTTTATTCAACAAATACAACTCCACACAAACTCTTACAATATCTACCATTTCGATGTCATGTCATCAATTCCAATAATCCAGACATTCATTTGTGAAACCCACTTTAACAACCACAATTAATAATACTACAACCATCTCAACTCAGTTCATCTATAAACTGCAATACATACTCAAACCTAATCTGCAACTTCCAGCTCTAAGCTACATCATCAACTTCTCAAACCCAGTTCATAACCTTAACTGCAATTATACCAAATCTCAATTGAGAGTCTCAATCTCACCTTCATAACTTAGCTTTACTATGTCATACCCACTAACTGCAATACCACCACCACCAGCTACTCAATTTCATTTCCACAAAGTTTCAAACACAAACAATACCACAACCTTTTCCTTAGCATCACCAACAGCTACAGAACAACATCATTAACACTTTTGGCAGCTCTTATTTTACATTCATTAACTCATTTTCACAATCAATATCAACATTATCACCACCACAACTATATTCATCTCAGCAATTCCATAAAGAAAACAAACTAAACGTACACATCACACCCAGCCAAGTAATTTCAATCTTAAACTGAAATACACACACAACTTAAGAATAAATGAATTATGGAATCTTAAATTCAACTTACCCTTTTCACCAGAGTCTTGAATCAACACCAACACAAGCTTCAACATCTTCTTACTGATATGGTTGATCCCCAGCCTTCATCAACAACACTAGTTCTCAACCAAAACTTAATTAAATTCACAAACCTTCACTAAAATAGAACCAAACCCTGACTTCAGAAATCTCAAATTAATCTTCTACTTCAGAACATCTTCTTAAAACCTATCCTTAATCATCCAGTTTCATATTCAATTTCACCGAAATCCCCTAATCAAATCCACTCTTCTCAGAAACCCTAACCTTTATGTTCTTTATCAAAATCACTTATAAACTTCAATTAAAAGATAACCATTTGTTCTTCAATCAATCATAACTCTAAATTTCATCCTTAAAAACTTCAAAACCTAAATCAAATCTATAGCCCTAACTTGAATCGTCTCAGATTCGAACCCTAACTGTTTTTCTTCGCACCCAACACCCAAACTATCTTCCCCATCATCTAACAGTATCATTATATAATATTCATCAAACAATAATCACTCACAGCTCACAAAACTCTCACAGATGAAGAACAGAAGAGGAAAGAAAAGAGAATAAGAAAGAGAAGAAGAATGAAGGAGAAGAATAAAGAGAGTGAGTTTATCCTCTCAGATCGATGAGATAAGGACGACCGAATTAATGAGGCACCCACCACTTAGATAAGGGATGCCATAAAATCCATCAACGAAACATTTTACCCTCCGTAAACAAACTGATAAATCTTATTCATCCGATATCTGAATGACACGTTCAAGTAGTCCATTCCGCGTAACTTTTCGAGATCTATCCAACGGTACTAGTTTCGTATCTAAATCATTGTTAGATTAATTCCTAATAATTAACGTTCATGATAACTTAATCGAGTTATTATTGACTAAGACGTCTCTTGACTAGTCTAATAACATTGACGAGTTTGAGGATCGTTACATTCTCCCCACCTTATATCATTTTCGTCCTCGAAAAGCGATCCATCCTTCTGGTCTTCATAAACTCCCCACCTTATTGAATAATCCCATCTCTTGTCTAAGCGCAACCAATCATAAAACAAAGCACCAACCTATATGCCTTTCTACAACTAAAATTTGTGGCTCTAGGTTCAATTACGCTGATTTAAGTTCTATCCAAGAGAGAAGTCTAAGTTTCTTACATGAAGCTCTATAACGGAAACTATGACTTTTAGATTTGAATTCTCTACATTAATTACTATGTCAATAATTTACTGGTTCTAAGTACTTTGAAGATATTCCATAATAAAGTTTCTCATTAAAATTTGGGATCTATTAGTTCACTAATAGAAGCAAGTTTCTCTTCAATGCCTAGTGATACAAGAATGCAGTTGCCCTGTCTAGGTTCGCGACGCCTGACAATGCCTTCCTACATAACAAGTATCACCCGAACACATCAGAATTACTAACCTCACTATTCCCCAAGACTGGATTAACTAAGTATTAATTTATTAAGATTAATTAATCTTTAATTTCTATCTTAACTGGTGTAATTTTGAAAAAAAATACTTCGTAAAATATTTAAATAGTTCACATCTTTGCAAGTAATTTATTCATCAAAATTTATTTTATTTCATTTTTATTTACCATCATTATTATTTACTCATTTTAATGAAATCGAATTTTAATTTTAAAAGGAACTATATTATTATAACTAAATAATTTTTAAATTCATGTACTATTAAAGGGTAACTGAATGTTATAACTATTATCCAAATGTTACTTTATAATGATGTATGTATTTGTTTATTTTATCGCGTGACTTGATATAAATAAATAACCGTTAATAAATATATTTTTTTTTATAGTTGTTTGAGATTAATATTTTTTTTTATTATAACATTTATTTCTTATTGCTTAGACCGATAAAAGTTAATCTCAGTTAATCATAATGGCAAGTTTAAATTTTATTATTAGTACTAGATTTGATTTGATCAATCTTTATTTTCTTAAATTTATATTATTGTTAAATAATCCTTAAGTCGTACTATTAATAAAAATTACATCTTTCTAATACAGTACTAACATAAAATTATTATCCAAGTGATATTTACAATAACTCTAAATTTTTACAGCATTATAATTTGCTTATTTTATCGAAAATTATTGTCTTAATTATACTATCATTTTCATTATTGTTTTATCAAATTTTGTTATTTGATTACTAGCGTAACTAAAATACAATCAAAATAATTATTTAGTAATGATACTTTGTTTAATTTTATTACGCCTTATTCTTGTAAATATAATTCTACTTTCACGAAAAGATTGATGTAACATATTTTATTTATTCAGATTGAATTGGTAATATAGTATATCTTGTTACATATTGGCGTTAGTAATTTAATATGATTTAAATTTTTGAGTCTTCATAACATTTTTAATATGTCTTAATAGTATTTAGGTTTTGGGTATTAATGATAAATATCTATTTCACATGAAATTTTATTCTCCTTTAAGTTTAATTTTGTTCTAAGTATTCAAGTATTATAGATATCACTTCATGTGTATAATTTATTAATTTAGTGAATCATTTGTTGGACTAAAGATAATCTAGGTGTAAGATCGTTAACAAGTTTTAATCTTTATTTTATGCCTTATATTTTTTTTTTTTGAAGGAACAAACAATTTTATTATATTAATCCTCATTATAAATGAGACGTTGCATAATACAATTTGGTGGAGTATCAAAGTTCCACCATCTGTTTAAAGAGTTTGAAATTGCAAATTGAACCAAGTCATGAGCAATTGAATTTGCGTCTCTAGGAACATCCATAAAATTAACTTCGCTGAAATCCTTGACGCGGTCTTGAATCGAAAGAACAGTAGATCGAATACTCCAAGGAATATCGTTCATGTTCCCTATTATAGCTTTAGGAATTTCTTCGACATCCCCCTCAATAATAACTTTGGAAATCTGTAGTCTTGTTGCTAACTGTAGACCGAGACCATAAGCTTTAGCTTCTGCTACCGTGGAAGAGAAGGAGTCAAAACAGAAAGCAGCACTCCCCAAATGCCTTCCATAAGAATCTCTAGCCACCGCAGCCGCAACTCCTTTCCCGTTATTATACGCAGTATCTACATTTACCTTAATATAGAACAGCGGGGGACATTTCCATTGAACCGTAGTTTGCTTCTGAAAGTCAGCCGAAGAACAAAAATTCAAAGCATGATGTAAATCGAAAAACTTGAAATCTTCCAAAGCTTTGCGAATACATACTGGTACTGAGGGTTGTATGTTGTTGAAGATTTTATCATTCCTCACTTTCCATATATTCCATAGAATACACGAACCCAGATTTAACATTATACCTTGGTCATCTTGTTCCAACCACAGCTGAATAATTCCCATTGATAGAATACCCTCCTGGATATCAATAAATAAAGGGCTTTCCTGAAATACAGCTTTCGAAAATTGGCAAGAGAAAAGGAGGTGAAAAGCTGACTCTTCTTCTGATTGACAAAGTGGGAAAATATTCTGAATATGAGTATTAAATCTTGAAAGATTACTATAAACAGCAAGACCATTATGCAGCACCTTCCATATGAAAGTATGTATTTTTGGTTGAGTCTTCATCTTCTTCCAAAAGATTTTCCACGGGAAAGAAGAAATTGCAGAACTCGTGGCCACATTATCTGCCAGAATTTTATAGCATGATTTTGTAGTGAAATTACCTGACTTTGTTTTTAACCAAATCAATTTTTCTTCCACTAAATCATCTTGAGGAATATAAATATCTAAGATAGCTTCCACTTGATTCTCCGGGAAAATATGCATTAGAAGATATGTATTCCACGCCTTTTGTCCTTGGATAAAAAGATCTGAAACCCATTCAACCTGATATGTCGACTGATAGAGTCGTGTAGGTCTAAAACCCGGTATGTTTGGCACCCATGGATCATTCCAAATGTGGATAGAGTTACCTGATCCTATAAACCAGCAACAGTTATTCATGAATATTTCTCTCACTGATAACATGTCCTTCCAGGTCTTTGAATCCCCTGGATTTGGATCGCAATCCCATAACGATACTGCTTAAAGATATTTCGTATTGTATAGCCTTACCCAGATTGCATCAGTACTAGTTAGAAAACACCATACTAGCTTTGCCACCAAAGAAACATTCATCTGCTCCAAATTTCTTATTCCAAGACCTCCATCTTCCTTAGCTTTTGCCATTTTTTCCCAGTTAATGAAATGACACTTTCTTGTTCTTGTGTCATGGCCCCACCAAAAAGATCTATGAATATGATAAATCTGATTCATAACACCTTTTGGAAGCTTATTGGTTCCCATTGAATTAATAGGGATTGAAGATAAAACATTCTTTGATATAACAGTTCTGCCAGCCGAATTGACGAAGAAAGAACGGTATCCAGAGAGCTTGTTTTCAAATTTTTCTACCAAAGGCTCATGGGTGTCTATGCTATAGTCAGATTTCAAAGGAAAAGATCCTAAGTATTTCTCATCAACTTCCATTTCTCTAACTCCAAACTTTTGTAAAGTTCTCCATTTATTGAAATAAGAACAACCTTTACTGAAGTGTATCGAAGATTTTGAAAAAATTATAATCTGACCTGAGAATGAAGAGTAGTTATCAAGTATAGACTTCAATTTCTCCACATTTGCTTCAGAATTTTCCCCGAAGAAAAACAGGTCATCGGCAAACATGAGATGGCTTATCGAAGGAGCTATGATGTTGAGTTTATACCCAGTGTACAAATTTAGATTTTCATACCTTTCCATAAGAAGGGATAAACCCTGAGAACAAATTATGAATAACGATGGAGAAAGAGGACAACCCTGACGTAATCCCCTCCCACTTTTAAAATTTCCATACTGAGCTCCATTAACCAAAATTGAAAAATGAGAGGTGCATACACAATTCATTATCAGTTCATGTGAATGGCCATGTATTCCCAATTGATGAAGCATAAAACTCAGGAAAGACCATGAAACTCTATCATAAGCCTTCGACATGTCTAGTTTTAGAGCAAAGAAGCCTTTTTTCGATTTGGATTTATGCATAGAATGAAATAATTCCTTAGCAATGACAATGTTATCCGTTATTTGTCTTCCTTTGACAAAGGCATTCTGAGACCATGAAATAAACTTATCCAGGAAAGGGCTTAGTCTAACAGCAATGATCTTAGCAACAAATTTGTACAGAACATTACACAAAGATATCGGTTGAAATTCCATTGCAGATACAGGATTCTTCACTTTTGGAATTAAACTGATATTGATATGATTTAACTTACCTGGCAATTCACCTGAAATGAATATATGCTGAATGAATTTTGTTGTGTCTTCACCTATTATAGACCAAATGTTTTTGTAGAATATAACCGGGAATCCATCTGGTCCCGGAGAGCCAAGCGGATTCATATCTTTCACTATCTTCCAAATAACTTCAGCCGAAGGAGTTGAAGAAATAAAAGAATTATTAGTTTCATCCAGCGAGAAAAAAGATTGTTGCAAGTCAGTTGGAGTCCGAATATTCACATCTTCTTTGAATAAGTTTTTGAAAAAGGTAATTAACTCATCTGCTATCGCAACTGGGTTTGAAATCCAGTGCCCATTACCATCTTGCAGACTAGAGATGTTGTTTTTTATTCTCCTTTGTTGGACTGATAGATGGAATTGTTTGGAATTTTTATCACCTGTTTTCAACAAAATTTGTTTCATTATCTGTTCCCAGTAGGTTGCTTCCATAATAATGTATTCATTCAGCTGATCAGAAGTAATTTTTTCCTGTTGAAGAGTCGCAACATATGGGTTAAGACCTTGAAGATGAAGTAACTTCTTTTTCATCTTACCAATTTTGTTCTTAATTCATCCTATTTTTTCTTTTCTCCAGCTCTTGAGAAAGGTACCCAGAGAATTCAACTTGCCAATCAGATCATTCGAAATATTTATATTCCAGCTTTCTAAAACTACTTTCAAAAAATCCGGATGGGAACACCAATACGCTTCAAATTTATACGAAGGAGGATTTCTCGGAATATTTCTACAAGTGTTTAGAATGATAGGTGAATGATCACTCGAAATTCTCTGCAAGTGCAAAACTCCCGAGTTTTCAAACATAAGACACCAGTCCGGAGAGGCTAAAACTCTATCTAAACGTTGTCTTATTAAACTATGGAATTGCCTTCCATTTGTCCACGTGAAAGCCGGACCAGAAAACCCCAAATCTAAGAGGTGATTATCTCGAATAAAGTTGTTGAAGTGAGTTATAGTACTGTTCATAGATTGATCACCTCCATGTTTTTCTCTGACCGAAGATATGGAGTTAAAATCACCTATGAAACATTTTGGTCCCTCCACATGCTGAGAATACAACGAAATACTTTGCCAAAAATTACCCATGTCTAATCTATTCGGAGGACTATAAACACAGAATAAACTCCAATTTTTAAAAGCTCCATTTTGTTTAACTTGAAGATGTATTAGATGCTTCGATGATGAAATAATTTCTGTATCAATTTCATTATGCCATAGCACCATTAAACCTCCACTTCTGCCAACAACCGGAACAATGCATTTATTAGAATAACCAAGTTTACGGATAACTGGGTTCGCAACAGCTTCAGATAATTTAGTCTCAGAAAGAAATACTATGTCAGGCTTTGTACTTCTTAGGAAAGATTGAAGTGTTTGAATTGTTGGGTCATTCCCTAACCCCCAACAATTCCAAGAAAAGACTAACATGGACCGTGCGGCCAATTAGGGCTAGCCGCCACCGCCCATTGATCATCTGAATCCTCCTCGATTCTTGTATCCATCTCTGATTGTATGGTTCTATAATTGATGCATAATCCATTCTGCATTTGTTTAGTTCCACTTGAATCTCTGGTGGAAGTTGGTTCTGAAACAGAGGCAATGCGAAGTTCTCTAGCCATCGATTTCCATTCACGCCTCCTGGTAATCTTGTTTGATTTTCTGGAATTCCATAAAACCCGTCCACCGTCACTATCCTGTGATTAATGGATTGACCTGGATAGAAGTTGATGAAGATTCTCATTGATTGATGGATTTGACACTTCTGTTGGAGTAGACTTAAATTTTTTTGAGACAAATTGAAACGACTCTGCCACTTGTACAGACTGGGAATTATTGAGGTTGTATTGTGAAGTAGAGTGGTTATTCTCAAGAGCAATTGACTTTCCTTTAGACAGTTCTGTATTCAGTTGTTGAAGCGCAGAAATTGAAGTGTTTGCTGAAAGACGATGAATTTATTTACTTGCGGTTACTGTATGACCAGTATCAGATGTGGTTGGAGCAGTTGTGGTTGAAAAAATAGTTTTTCCCTGACTGGAATTGTTGTGTTGGTAGTTTGTTTGAATTGAAACCGTCTTTTCATTATTATCCAAAATAGCATCAGAAACTAATAACTGTTTTCCCAAGTTATCACTTCTTTTGTAACACGTGTTTGTCGCTGACGTGTAACTAAGATTGCCATCTATGGATGATTTGGAATGATGACTCATCATCCCTGAAACTTCTGTTGCTGTCGATCTCTGAAGTTGTTCATCATCAATAAATTCATCTTCCGGGTAATGTTGTTGTTGGAAATCTTCCGGCACACTAAGATACATCTTAAAAGAAGCATTTATAGTTCCCTGGTATTTTGGAGTAATAAGATCATATGCATGTTGATGTAATTCTGGAGGAAATTCTTGATGGACCTTATCCTTTAATTGATGTACTTTTGGACAAAGCTTCATTAAATGACCAAGTAGTCCACAGAACAAGAAGAACCTTGGTAACCTTTCATATTTGATTTCTGCTGTAATATCTTGTCCATTTGACAAAGGAAAAGATATAGAATTTCTGAGTGGTTTTTTAATATCAACAGGAAGACGAACTCTTGCAAATTTGCCCCAATTCCGAGACTCTTGGACAGAGATGATTCTATGACTACCAGCGTATGAGATTAGTTTCTGAATAAACTTTCTGTCTAAATAATTCACCGGTAATCCATGAAGTTGTGTCCAAAACTCCACTTTATCAAATTTATATTCGTGTGGAAGTTTGTTTGGAACACATCTTTCCAAGGCTAATAAATCATCTCTAGTAACCCATGGGGATGACTCCATGATGAATTCTAAGTCTGAGTGTGACTCAAATTTGATGAGATAAGTTTCCGAAGTAAATTCAGAAACATAAAATTTCTGATTGAAAGATCTCCATAACTTTAGTAGAAGTTCTCTAACATTAGATATTTGAAAAGATCTGGGAGATAATATCATAAGAACTAAACAATTTTGGTAGTCTTTTGATACATTTGGTAATGGAGTTTCAATAGAGATTTTCTTAGATGGTGTTTCTTTATTAAGAAGATTTGCGAAATTGCGAATCATCTCAACATTTTAATATTGTTGAGGACAGTTTGATTGCTTTGAAAGAGACATGTTGATAGAGAAATTGTAAAGTGCCAAAGGCTATGATATTTGAAAGTTCTGAAAATTAACAGTAGGAGATCTTCGTTGAAATATGAAGAAATCCACAAACTTTTAATCCACAGAAGAGTAAAGGTTTGTTTAGTAAAGATTTAGGAAGATTTTGTTAAACAAAGAGATGAAGATGATTAATATTGGAGAAAATTTACGTTAATGGCATTGGTTGCAGAGAGGAGAGAGAACTTTTCGCTCGTGAACACCATTATTTTTCATTTTATGCCTTATATGACCTCATGTTCTTAACCCTACAAAAGAAGTCTTATTTATCTATCTGGTTTAAACGCAAAACACAAAATTCAAATTTGTTATTAGTTAACTTTGCAGGACTTAATTATAAATAAGCACTAATAATTTTCCATGTCTATTTAATCATAATCATTATTTTATCGCTATATATTTTCCATGTCTATTTATTATAAATAAGCACTAATAATTTTCCATGTCTATATATTTGTTAATGAGATTTTAATTTAAGTTATGTTCAATATAATATTAATTTAAATTCTAATAATTTAAGTTAGTCACAATAATTTTTCCATTTCAAAAGATGATTGCATTTATTTACGAAGAAGGGTCCTATCAATTTACGAATTTATTTTCTTTTAATTTTAATATTACACTAATTAAGTATCCGAATACTGTTATTATTACTTCATATATATTTGTGTCATTTTAAGAATTTACTGGATCATTTATTCGACTAAAGAAAATTTCATTACATGGTTATTAACAAGTTGAGTCTTTTAATTATATACATTATATCTCACCTTTTACGTCTAACGTCTAATAAGTATTATTTAAAACTGTCTAATTTAAACACAAAACTTACTTTTCTAATTTGTCATTAGTTTAATTTCCAAAATTTTAACCGTGGATAACTGTTATTTGTTTTCCATAACTATTTAATCATAATTATTATTTTTATCGTTATATATCTTTAATAAGATTTTAGTTAATTTAAGTTCAATGTGATACTAATTGATAAGCGCTAACATTACTTTATTAAAATTATTATTATTTTTATTATCATCTATAATTACAATTATAATATTTTTATTATAACATTGATGGTTCAATCATTATTCTAACTATTCTTACAAATATTATTATCAAATCCCAAAAATATTATTAATAAATTTATGTAATTATAATTTGTTTACTCTTCATATAAGTCGATATGTTTAGTAAGTTTCAATGTGATTTACAAGATCTATCAATAATAATGATCTTACTATTTTTAATATTAAATTATTTACGTGTTCATACTTTTTGGATTAATTATTCTCTAATCTTTATTAGCTAAAGTTATTGATGTACCCTACAATTTTTAGTTCATTACATATATAAACAATCAAACAAACAATTCAATCAATCAAATAAATATTTTAATTATTGATAGCTTTTAGTGATTAAGATTTATCTCACAACCCAACCCAGTTCTAAACTAATCTATTTCACTAACTGGCACTGGATATTCCTATCTTTTCCCATATAAGATCTAATGATGAGCTCTGATACCAACTTTGTAGCGGTCCCTAAGATAGCAACTGACTAAACCAATAGATTAACTAAATAAAGAGGCACTAAGAAATTAAATCATTTACTTAAACATCCAATTAAGAAATTTGCTACAAAATTTAACCCAAAACTAATCCCTCTCAGAAATATATATACAAGATCTTCTGTCAAATGATACATATATAATAGTCATTTGGTTTTCAAAGAAATTATATAATATAATAAACATAACAGAAGTTAATCAACTAGCGAACTAAACCCTTGAAGCTTTCGCTGCGCAACTCTGATCTGTCACAGAAACTGAAGTGGGAAAAATTAATATTTAACTTCTAAGTAATCATAGGCAAGAGTTGGAAAACAATACATGTTTTTTCTGAAACATTAAACAGTGACTAAGTCACTGAAATAATCATACATGTATATGGAACAACTCCTTCGTCAAACAATGTACTAATATGGTTATAAATTCCTAACCGGCAATTCACACCTATTTAGCTATGGATGCCACCAAGACCATGGTGACCAACTCTAAACAATAAAAGCTGAATTAAAGTAGATATAAATGTGAAGGAGCGTATCCTATATACCACAAGTGGAAATTCTCATTTCCCATAACAATTCATATTGACAGCAAAACATTACAAGTCCTTTCCAAATCGTGGAAAGATTCATAGAATCAAAAGGATTATCATAATGCATTTTAAACAAAGCATGGAATGCACGGACAAACAATGCATGAGTTTGTTAAACATAAACTTTTATAAAACAACAATAATGATTAAAAAAGTGTCAAATGTATTCCCACACATTTTGAAGACAATCCACGCCTACCTCGAGATCCACGATCCACTGATTCGTATTTTGAATCGATCGTTGTTAATAGATAACTGTTAATCACACAATAAGTCTAAGAATTTAGCCAAAGTGGCTCACACAAGAATCATACAATTCTATCTAAGCCCAAGTCCACTAAGCCAACTCATTAACCTAAGGCCTGGTCCATCTGAGTCAACTAACGGTCAAAGTGACAGTCAATGGTCAACTAACAATCAACGCACATAGTCAAAGTCAGGTCAATGTATAACTATTTTGGTCAAACGAGTCAAGACTGGGTTAACTCAGTCACTAAGACTGATTCTGGTGAGTCGACTCAGTCAGACAACTGAGTCAGACTGAATCTGTTCAATCATACAACTAACACTTCAGGACTGAGCCAAAGAACAGACTAAAGGTTCTTACATCTTTACATTCCAACAATCCTCATTACAAACAAACATATACATTTCAATTAAACTTCTTGATTAAACTTCAATTACAAACTTAGCTTTACCTACAAATGCAGTAGAAAGCTTCCAATGAGAAGATCCATTTCAACATAAGCTAATTCAGATTCCTCTTCTTATCTACACTTCAACCATACATTCAGTTCAACAAAATCTCATAATCCAATATACAATTGTAATTTAAGCTTTACCTGCCATTGCAGTACCAAGCCATATCTAAAAACAACACAAGAAACACATGCCGCCCAACTGAATCACCACCAGTTACACCAACACCATACCAAAGTTTTAGCCTAACATTCATTTAACATATCAGCTCAACTTGTGCAGCCATAACTCTTCTTACTTGCACGTTCACACACTAGTTCATGAATTTCTTCATCTTAGTTCAATTCACTACTATGATTCTCAACAATACTACTCTTTGTATCTCAGCACATTACCATCACCTTCAACTGAGACTATATTCAGTCTTAGCAAACTCCACTTCGTTCTCTAAACATAACTCCTCAACATAGTTAACCACCATCTTCAACTCCATCTGAAATAATCACTTGCAACTCAAACTGATTATAGCATTTCCACCTTCAGGCCGAAAATTCATTTGAAACCACTGTTATTCCATGCATCTGACAGTTTCATTCAACAAATACAACTCCACACACACTCTTACAATATCTACCATTTCAATGTCATGTCATCAATTCTAACAATCCAGACATTCATCTGTGAAACCCACTTTAACAACCACAATTAATAATACTACAACCATCTCAACTCAGTTCATCTATAAACTGCAATACATACTCAAACCTAATCTGCAACTTCCATCTCTAAGCTACATCATCAACTTCTCAAACCCAGTTCATTCCATTCATTTAAACCTTAACTGCAATTATACCAGATCTCAATTGAGAGTCTCAATCTCACCTTCATAACTTAGCTTTACTATGTCAGACCCACTAACTGCAATACCACCACCACCAGCTACTCGATTTAATTTCCATAAAGTCTCAAACACAAAAAATACCACAACCTTTGCCTTCGCATCACCAACAGCTACATAACAACATCATTAACACTTCTGGAAGCCCTTAGTTTACATTCATTAACTCATTTTCACAATCAATATCAACATTATCACCACCACAACTATACTCTTCTCAGCAATTCCATAAAGAAAATAAACTAAACATACACAGCACACCCAGCCAAGAAATTTCAATCTTAAACTGAAATACACACACAACTTAAGAATAAATGAATATTGGAATCTACTTACCCTTTTCTCCAGAGTCTTGAATCAACACCAACACAAGCTTCAACATCTTCTTACTGATATGGTTGATCCCTAGCCTTCATCAGAAACACTAGTTCTCAACCAAAACTTAATTAAATTCACAAACCTTTACTAAAATAGAACCAAACCCTGACTTCAGAAATCTCAAATTAATCTTCTACTTCAGAACATCTTCTTAAAACCCATCCTTAATCATCCAGTTTCATATTCAATTTCACCGAAATCCCCTAATCAAATACACTCTTCTCAGAAACCCTAACCTTTCGGTTCTTCATCAAAATCACTTATAAACTTCAATTAAAAGATAACCCTTTGTTCTTCAATCAATCATAACTCTAAATTTCATCCTTAAAAACTTCAGAGCCTAAATCAAATCTATAGACCTAACTTGGATCGTTTCAGATTCGAACCCTAACTTTTTTATTCGCACCCAACAACCAAACTATCTTCCCCATCATCTAACAATATCATTATATAATCTTCATCAAACAATAATCACTCACAGCTCACAAAACTCTCACAGACGAAGAACAGAAGAGGAAAGAAAAGAGAAGAAGAATGAAGAATGAAGGAGAGGAATAAAGTGAGTGAGTTTATCCTCTCGGATCGATGGGATAAGGATGACCGAATTAATGAGGCACCCATCGCTTAGATAAGGGCTTCCATAAAATCCATCAACGAAACATTTTACCCTCCGTAAACACACTGATAAATCTTCTTCATCCGATATCTGAATGACATGTTCAAGTAGTCCATTCCGCGTAACTTTTCGAGATATATCCAAAGGTACTAGTTTCGTACATAAATCGTTGTTAGATTAATTCCTAATAATTAACGTTCATGATAACTTAATCGAGTTATTATTGATTAAGAAGTCTCTTGAATAGTCTAATAACGTTGACGAGTTTGAGGATCGTTACATGCCTTAAGCCAATTCTCATGAATTACTGGTAGGGTTCGTCCTTCCGTGTTGATCAATTTGTAATATCCTCCGATTATGGACTTAGCGATCATAAATGGTCCTTCCCAATTAGAGTTCCTTGCAGAATGGAGATCCCGTTTAGTTGCCTTGAGAACCAAATCTCCTTCTTTGAACTTGTTTGGATTTGCAATCCGTGCCTTGAATATCTTCTGTTGATTTGGAATCCTTCGTGCGATGAGACTCCAGGGTTGTGGCACATGTGGACACTCGTGCAAAACGGAGTATCCCTCGTATTGTCCGTCATGTTTAGCCACGTCTTCTATAATGAATCGCCTGATTGGATGATCAACTTGAAGAGGATATGGACTCAGCCATTGGGTGAAATATTATTATGGTGTGATGATCCACTCATAGCATTTTGCAATTTCTAAATCATTTGAGGAGTGAAGCCTTTGAACCGAATGAGCATATTTGAAAACTAACGATATGGGCATATGAGGAGGAATAAGACTTGCCTGGGTGTGAAATCTCTTGAAAAAAGAGTTCGGACGTTCCTCAGATTTCTGTGTAAGTTCTGTCAAGGCTTTGACCTCTTCTATATATTCAAATGATGAAGTATCTTCCGTTTGTTCTTCCGAGTCAGAGGTTTCTTCAGCGGAGGAAAGTGCAACTGAAGGTGTTTGCGCAACTTTTCCATTGTGGATCCATGCGCGCCCGAGGATCATGTCATATCCAGGGTCTTCTCAGATTATGTAAAATTTGGTCTCATTGCAGACCGAACCTTCTATAATTTTTAGATTGATGAAACCATATGCATCCCTGGAAATCCCTTTATGATCTCTGATTGTTGTAGGAGCGTGAGTAGCTTCATGTCGAATAATGCCGGCATCTCTAAGAGTCTTCAAAGGGATGATGTTGACATCAATACCAACATCAACAAATGCCCTTTGAATTCATTTCCTTTGACGTGCACTGTGGTGAATAGTCCCCAGTCATACATTTCTTTGTCAGTGGTTGAAGATTTAGGAGGCACATCTGAAATCAGCAGGTGTTTGCCAGAAACTATGTGATTCAAAGACGTAAACATATCTCCCCTTTGCACCTTTGATAAATAGAGCAATTCGCAGACATGCTTTATTAATGACTGAACTGCTTCCTTGACTGGTGCTTCGGAAATAGAAAAAGTTCTGACAGGAAGGGGATCTTTGTGCACTCCTTCGGTTCCGAGATTAAGTTCCCCTGACTCGACCTTTTCCTTAAATATGCGCTTCAAAGTTTTGCAAGAAGTGGTGGGGTGGCCGACGAACCTATGGAAGCAATATTACCGAGGATTTTCCATCACTTCTTCAGTTGGTTCATTCTTGACATATGGAAATTTGATTGCACCATCTTGAATCCAGGCTTCCATCAATTCGATGACTTCTTCAATGGAGCAGGGAAAGTCAGGTGCTCATGGATCCCCTGTATGCGGAGGAATGACTTGCACGTCATCCTTCTTTTGTGCCTTTGAAGGGGTGGAAGAAGTATGTTTGTGTTGCGTCTCAGCTTTCCGTTTTCTCCCTTCTGTGACAGCATTTGTGGAAGGTTGCAGATTGTACTGCTTGTTGACTAGATATCTTCTTCCTCGAGTGTCTCGTGCTTCTTCAATCTTTGTGGATTTTTCTCTTTCTAATAGAGCAGGTGCAGTGGTTGCCGACCTCTTCGCCGCTTCGTGGAGCTTTGAGAAAGTTTGAAGTCGAAAATTCTCCAGTAGTGTTCTGTAGACCGGGAGCATGCCATTAATGCACAAATCCACCAGTTGTTGCTCCGTGACGTTTGGATCATGATAATCCAAGGCTTGGACTCTGAATCTTTTCATAAAGTCATTGGGATTTTCACCAACCTTTGAAACATCCTTCCAAGGTCAGAGAGAGTGACTTTCTCTGACACGAAGAAGTACTTTCTATAGAAGGCGTTAATCATTTCTCCACAATTATTGATGGTCCCTGGATCGATGTTGTTATACCAGGTATATGCTCTGCCTTTCAAGGATTTTGAGAATTCCTTGAGATGGACGACATGGTTATGTTCATGTTCTCTTAGGGATTCGAGGAAGGGAGATACATGCTCTCGAGCATTGCCAATTCCATCATACATAGTAAAAGTTGGAGAGATATAACCTTTAGGAAGTGGAGTTCTTTGTGTAGTGGTAAGATAAGGAGGTTGGTGACGATGGACATGCGGTGTCTTATCTTTCCCATGATTCTCCAGAAGGCGCTCCAAGTCTTCCCGAGTGATGAAGCTTGATGATTCTTTTGTTGACAAATTGCCCGCGGCTTTGTTGGTTTCGTCGTCATTCACTATGTGAATTGGAATTACCTCGGGATCAGCAGGGTCTGAGGACTTCTCCTTCTCTTTCCCTTTGTCTTGAGCTTTCTCTAATAATTTGTCAGTAAGAGTCTTCAGGTGATCAAATAGGTTTTCCTGTGTTGCGGCCATATCCGTCTGATTCTTTGCAAGAGTTTCTTGCGCTTTGACGAGATCATCCATAGTTGGTGGTTGATTTCCTCTAACCTCTTCGGTATGTCGGCCGAACAAAGGATGACCTTCCACGTTGGCGTGAGGAGGAGTGACGTCACCACCGTCAGTGTTAGTGGATGGAATAGTTTCCGGGATGTTTTCATTGTTTCTTGTGCTAGCGATGTTTGCATTAGGATTTGTAATAGATCCTGACCTAAGACCAACCATTTTGTGAGAATGAGAGATTGCAACCGAGAGAATGATCTCCCATTGTGGTCGCCAATCTGTAGATGGGGAAAAATAATTTGCTGGTTTTTTACGGAATTGAGGAGACGATCGTATGGAGGAGATTCCTTGAACCGAGCGAAATGTTCAACCTCACACAGATCAATCTGTAGTGCTCCGGCCTAAACCAAGACAATGGTCGTTCCAGAGTAAATTCGGTCACAAGAGAGGATGGGTTGATCTATAGGAGGGAAGCAAAGAAAATGTGTGGAATCAATGTTAATCAAAGATTGTAGGTGTGTTGTGAATTCTGAATAAGATAAGCTCTAAATGATTAAAATTACCCAGTTGAGAGTAATTGCTCAATTGATGAGTGAGGCGTGAAATCGTCGTTGATTTCGTTGCTGCCGTTGTTGTCCTTTCAATCATGATTCAGAGACTTAATTATATTGCTGGAATTGTAGACACCATGATCCCATGAAGTGTGACAGTTGATGGAGTGAAAGAGTGGAGAGATGGAAATAGTGCTTGAAACCAGTTGCGGTCATTATGCGGAGACTTGGTTAATTTTCCACCTACTACTTTGTTAACTCCTTCAACCGATTGCACGACTTGCTCACATTCCATCGTGTGTTTGAACACACGTGTCGTTGACCGCCAGACCAAAACCCTAGTTGATATCCCCCAAATGACACGATTGATGTCTCGTGGTTAATTTAGTCAGTTGTTGATTTCATGACTTCGTGGGATGATGAGTCCACGTATTTGCTGAGTTAAACATGATTTTGTAAAATGTTCTGCAACTCATAAATTAAGCACGTCTACTGAGACAGTGATAGGATCCTCACGTTGAGGTGAGCAAATGTTGCTCGATAATTTTTTAATATTAATAGTTCCAATATTCGTTGATTTGAGTAAATATTGCTCATCTGAGCAAGTGTTGCTCATCTGATGAATTATTGGCAGCGTGGCCAAAATAAAACATTAATTAAAGTGCTGGTAGTTGAACCGAGCATAATTAATAAGAATATTGATCATGAGATCATTGCAAAATTATTAGTGTTTGAATCTGGAATCATGATCCTTGGATTCAGAAACCCTAATTTGATCAATTGATGGTTTATTTGAAAATTAACCATGGAATGAAGGAGAACCGGCTTCATGGGACCGTGGATTGACCATGAAATTCTAATATGCTCGTGTGAGCAAAAACCAAGACCTCCTTGAAGAGTTGGTGAGTTGATGAAAGAATGATTAAATGTTGGTTTAATCATTTATTGAATTACTGATGTGTTCAGTATTAGGTGATAAAACCTAATTAATTATGAAAAGGTGAGGGACCAACCAAGGGGTCATGAAACCGGCCCTGGGTGGTCACGGGATCAAATGATGATCGCTCCGTCAAATTCTGAAATTATTTGGAGAGCTTTTGGACCCAATACGTGCAATTGCGCAAATTATGTCAAAATGTGAAAACACGTGGGACTGGCTCATTGCGAGCAAAAAATCCAACCCTGGTCGGTCAAGGTAACATACTTTCATCGGATGAAGGAAAATAATGAAAAAGTGAAAGAATTATAAAGTGTGGGACCGGTCATGGCCAAGGAAATGGTCGGCCGGCCAAGGGAGCCATCCCACACGTTTTTCATAATTTTGTAATATTTTTCATGGTTTTAGTGAAATATGATAGAACGAAGGAGTTTTGCCAAAATTAAAAGAGTTTTGTTGAAATCAAGGAGTTTCCATGAGATGAAGGAAACATAAAAAATAATAGTAAATAAAATAAGGGACATGTGGGCGTGTGGGACCGGCTTGGAGCATGGTTGGCCGGTTGGGGCCCGGTCCCGTGTGTTTTCCCTAATTTTATGTATTATTTCATGATTTGAAGGAATTTTCATAATTTGAAGGAAATATCATGAAATCAAGGAATTTCATGGGATTATGAAAACATGAAAAATATGCTAATAAAAGCAGGACGTGTGAGCCACCTAGGGTATGGCCGACCGGCCATGGCCCGTGCACACGGGTTTCCCTAATTTTTATTATTTTTCATGGGACCAAGGAAATATCATGAGATTAAGGAGTTTTCATGAAATTAGGGTAATAATAATAAAATAATGAGGAACTGTGAGGTGTGGGGCCGGCTGGGACCAAGGCATGGACGGTTGGCCAATGGTCGCGCCCCCATGATGTTTTCCCTAATTTTATATTATTTCCTCCGCGCGAAGGAAGCACCATGAAATTGAGGAGTTTCCTCAAAATAAAGGATATTTGTTCAAGTGAAAGGTTTTTCACAAACTCAAGGAAAACAACAAAAATATGATAAAAATATGAAATTGGTGTGGGATTGACCACGACACGGTCAGCCGGTCAGTGGGTCCATGCTCCCAGCACCTTGGTCAATTTTTTAATTATTTGTTATTTTTTCATCCTATTTTGCATAGGTTCATCGTTTCGTCGTATTTTGAAATACTTGTTCGTGCGGTGATTGTTAATGCATCATCGTTGAATACACTTGCACCATTTGAAACAAGGTTTACTCAGAGGTTTCTCTGATGCCCATGCGTCGAATATTTATTACTAACCCATGGATTTTTGCTGGGAAGAACCATGGTTTGCGTGATGAAATATTTGCGAAAATATTTGAATATTTTCAGAAATTTTGCGGATGAATCCAAGAATTTAAGTTTGAGACAAGGCTCGCTCAGAGGTAGCTCTGATACCCGTGTGTCGAATATTTATTACTAACCCATGGATTTCTGCTGGGAAGAACCATGGTTTGCGTAATGAAATATTTGCGAAAATGTTTGAATATTTTCAGAAATTCTGCGGATGAATCCAAGAATTTAGGAATAATTAATTTATGACTTTACACTAGCAGAGCAAGATGTCTAGGAGCATTAATTATTGTGATATGATCTTTCTGGAGCTTCATATCCTTTATATAGTCAGGGTAAACTTGTTGTTTGTATCCTGAAGACGTTATCGCTCTATACTAGGAGAGCAAGCTGTCTAGGAGCCCTCCATCCCGTGATACTATATATAAATAATTTCTGAAGTGTTCGGTATTCATGAGATATGTCGTTGTCCAGCTGTGAGACTACATATCTACATGTACTCTGAGAGAAAGTATTCTCAAATAGAGAATTCGATGAGAGACATGTGTCTCAATATTCACATTTGACTGCTGGATCAGAGATTTATATAATTATGGGTTTTTGATTTTAGCCTTTGTCAAAAATCCACCATCTACATTAAGTCCCCTTCTTAGTGAGGAAAGCCGTGTTCCTCAGTCAGCATTGAATGGTGATTTTCCGGTCATAACAATATAAGTAATTGAACTCAGTAGTAAGTTAAGATGTTACCGGATTTCGATCGTATGAGCGTACCATGACTTGAAAGATGATTCCAGTAGCATGATAAAATGTCGTTTGATGAGTGTAAGTTGGTGTTGAACCGCTGATTTGGATGACGGGACCTTGGTCGTTTAGGAAATCCTTAGAAAATTAGGTTTTGGAAAGAAAGTTTGATATAAAAGGAATTGTTTCTCTTTCTTCTTATTTTTTTAATTTTCCCACGACCAGCAGCTCCCATCACCTCATCACCATCTCACTCGTACACAGGAGTGGAAGGAAAAAAAATTGCCAGATCTCCAGCGCCGCCGGCGCCGACAGGTACGCGTCCAAAACTTTTTTTTTTTTTGCTGATGTTTGTTAATGCTCTTGAGTTCTATGGGTTTTTCACATATTGATCATGATAAAATTATATACCCGTGTATATATAATTGTGGGTTTTGTCAAAAACCTTCGTTTTTGAAAACGTATGTTCGTTTGATCGTTAGTTTTTGAAAACTAATAATAATCCCCGATTTAGAAGGGGTTTTCCTTCATATATGAATATGTAGGTTCAGTGATAAAACTATGTTTATGAGCTTTCATGTGAGCCAAAGTTTTATAATGAAAAAGTGAATTTTCAGAAAACCGAAGTAAAATCTTCGTTTTAGGGAAAAATGATGATACGGATGAAAGAGTTTCTCTCGTTACGTATATATGAACTTGTGTCCAGTGATAAAATTTTGTGTATGAGCTTTCATATAAATCAAAACTTTATCTTGTAATGTGTGAGCTTTCACAAAATTGAAATAAACCTTCGTTTCAAATACGTATGACGACACGAAGGAAAAGAGTTTTTTGTAAAAACCATGGTCAATTCATGGGATTTTTTTTTTTGAAAACGTGGAGTGTCCACAATTTATTTTTTATGAGCCTGGATCATGTTAAAAATCTTTATTTATTTACGTGAGTAAATAAATATTTTGTTTATATATACATGTAAATATATATTATCTTCTCTAAAATCAAAACTTGAGTTTTGTGCGATATTGCTTAGAAGTAAACAATTATTTATGATGAAATAATGTTTTAGTTTTTCATAATTCTATGGTGAATGTTCACACAGTAGAAATATTCATGATTTTATGAAAAAATCTGAGTTGTTCGTTTTTTGTAGGTTTCGAAGAAACAAACGATTTTGAAGTATTAACTCTAGCATTACTATCACTACCGTTAGTGGAAGCGTAAAAAGGTAAGAGTTAAGAGTTACCATTAGACACTAGTATTTCCTCGATTCTGGATGATGTCCTGAAGTAGAATGTAATGTGCATTTTTGCAGCTCCTTCGTAAATATGACCATCTCTCAAGTTAACAAAACTTCAAGAGATGAAATGTGTGTTGATGATGACATCTCTAGGGATGAAACATGCACATATGAGACTTATGTTGGTGAAGATGAAGATGAAACTCCTGGGATTAAGAACGTCCCAAATATTGATGATGCATTTTTTGAGGAAGATACTCCAGGAGATGAAAAACATTTGAAATCTCCAACGTATTATCTTCTGATAAATCCCAAAACTGTCACTCAGAATAAATTTGTGACTCCAAAGACATTCATCTGGTTTTTTCTTGAACGTGGGGTCTTCTTTGCATCAATTATATAATTTAAGCTTTCTCGTCGACCTTTGGAGAAGTTTGCTGGATGGGTGTGCATATGTTGGGTTTTCCTCATGTGAGGGCTATGCTCAATCAAGCGTAGGTGACAAGGGCTATTAAAGCTTCTGAGGAGTTATTCATCTATCATGACGCAAGAAGTATTGTGGCTCTACTTGCTCGTTGGTGTATTCCTACTAACACCTTCATATGCATATGGGGAGAGTTTACCATTACCTTGGAAGACGTGGAAGATCTGATGCATCTCCCAATCACGGTCAATCTCCCTGGGGATCTTTCAGATAAGGAGACTGCCGCTTCTCACATCTTGATAGATGCAATGGAGGTAGCAAATAAGGCTGGCAGTAAAGGATGCTATGCTCTCTGGTTGACATGCTGGTGGCCCAAAGACGAGGTTTCTGATAAACCTATCGATGGTATGTTACCCATTGCTGCTTTCTTATGTTTATGGTTATCTAGAGATGTTTTTGAAGACAACGGAAACTTGTTGAAGCCTTTTGTGATCCCCTTTCCTATTAAGATGGCTCAAGGAGAGCAACTCCCAATAGGTAGCTTGTTCTTAGGCTCCTTGTATTACAACTTAGATTCTTTGGTTGTAGACTCCAGTGTGTCGAATAGCTTCATGAAGATTGAATGTTATGCTAACACGATGTTTCTTCAAGCTCTGATGTGGGAGCACTTCGAGAATTATGCATCTATTCCACGTAACGTTTTGCAAGGACCAAATACTGACGCTCGCCATATTTACCCTGAGAAAGACAATGCTAGGATCATGCGTTGGTCCACAAAGCAACCTCGGTCCAAGGCGCACCTTATTGACGTGTTGGATGATGAATCTGAATTCAATTTTTGTCCTTGGGTGTCAATGCCTTCTTATGTTTCTCAACCCATGACTTTCAATACTGGAGAGAGCACTAGTTTGTCATCTGGTGTAGATATGAACGATGGTGAGAGATCTTTCATGTTGAGTTGCACCCCTGGTCATCTGCTGTCATTTTCGTACGGAGAATTTTCAGTGGAAGAGTATAATATTGATAGAGCAGCTCGATAAATAGGCATGGACCAGTGTGTTCCAACTATTCGGAGGAGGAAACCATCGGCTGAGCAGCTCATGACTCGTTTAGACCATACCCATGTGGAAGGAAGTAAATATTGGTTCCCTTGCTCTGATAGATTCGCCAATGTGACTCCGGGTTATGCAAACTTCTGGGATGATCAATTTGAGAGATTACATGACTTCGTGATAGTCGGTCAGCCTCCATTAAGGAATCGTCCATCTGATGAGATGATTGCTAGTCGACCAAGATTGAAGTATCTCTCAGGTACGCTTTTTATATAATCTTTATAGAATCATAATTGTTGTATTCTTATTATGCTACTGAATTTTTCCATAGGACGGTCGTATTGTAAGACCTCGAATCCGTGTAGATTTCTCAGAGACTAAGGCGGTTGTTCATGGCGGAGAAGGCAGGCATAAAGGTTTTAGGCTGTTACCCAACACTATAAAGTCCCTAGTGACTTGTCTGGTGAGTTGTCGATACCTCTTTCATCATGACTTCTTCTCGTCCACATAATTAGGATCTTAAAACCACTTCTGTTATTCCGTTTCAGAATTTTACTCCATCGAGTATTGACGGTCTTCAGTTTTCCGTTTCTGGGTGAACAATTTCTGACTTGAGTGATGAAGAAGAAGCTGTAATTATTTCCTCCCATATTAATTATGACGCCTTATGAATAAAATGCTGATTGTTGGGGATATATCCAGGAGGATGACTCCATGGATGTGGAGAATACTGGTGACGCTTGCTCGAAGGATGGCAATAAAGAAAACTCCCAAAGTCAAGAACCAAATGAAAATAACGTTGCTATCGACGCCGGTGTGAGCAATTCTGGTTCTTTGAACACTTTGGGGACCACCCAAGTAAGTATTTCTCTTGTATTTCATTCATAGAAGTGTAAACTTGCTGATCCATGAGTGAATGAATGAGAATGTATGTGAATATATGACAATTTTGCTGAAAATACGTCACCAGAAAATTCAGAACTCAGCATTTTAGGAAAAACGTCGTAGAATCTTCGTCTGATGTCATATTTTGATGATCTGCATATGAATATTCAAGCCCAGGAAATTTCCAAGGTTTTTCAAAGAAGATTTTTAAGTCTTGAGCACGTTCAGGGCCTTTAAAAGGCGAAATAGTGAACTTCCAGGAGACTTTCAGAACTTTTTCAGATGTTGTGTAGTCCCGAGTTTCGACCACATCTCTTTGCTCGCTCGTTGGATTGCTGTGAAATTTTGAGATGGTGTAAACAACATACATATGAATAGAATTGTGTATACCTAAAACCTTGATTATTCACCAATTTCTCCCAGTTCGTCATGTTGTACAGGGCAGTGTAAAATCTTCTCAGGCGAGCTCGTCGAAAAATGTGTTTTTATAACTTTCATGTATTTTGACGATATATAGCATGCATAATGAAAGATTTTGATGATGTTAGACCACTTGTATGTTGTAGTTCATGATTTATTTTGGCTTCATGCTTGGACGATCCTAATCTCATATAATCTTCGTATTAGGTGCAAAATACCGAAGTTGAGAATGAAGGAACCCAAAATGATGAAACGAGCGACCCTGAGGCTATTGATAGGGAGGCCACTATCTCTGCTCTACAAGGCCATGAAAATGTTGTTGATGAAGTCATGGATACCCAGATTGTTGTTGTGATAGAAGAATCCAGGACACTAGCAGAAAATACTGAAGAAACTGCTGCCTTGACCGTAGAAGTTGCTCCAATAATTGAAAACCGTATAATCGTGCATGAATACCCCAGTGCAGGAGTTGATTTTGATCCTCCATGCGATGCCTCACTCCCGTATCATGAGTTAGTTGGTGGATTCAACGTTCTCATTGGATATGCGGGTTTGTACAAGAAAATATGGGAGAAATTTGGCCATATAATTGTCGACAAGAATCCCGGGCGTGCTTATGCTTTAACAATGCAGGTAAGTGTACTCTTGCGTGTTGTAAGTGACATATGCACTAGGGCTAGAAATGCCATAACTCCAGATGTACTCTTTGATTGGGAGTTCAACTTGGAGAATTCTGAGAGACTTGGCTTCAATGTGAAGTGGCTTCGTAAGAAGATGAATGCTATTAAGGATTCTTGCGAAAATAACATACCCTTTCCCAATGATGTTGTGATGGAAAAAGAAGACAAGATCGCCTGGCAGACTGAAGAGCTGAATAAGGAGAAGGCGGCTTTACAGGCTTTGAAGGATGCAGAGGCGCAAAAATCTTTCTTCGCTGATTTCCTTTGATTCATTTTGCATAATCTTTTGAACTAATGAATTTTTGAGAGGTGTGACGTTTTATTTAGGTTTTGATATCATGGTTTTAGATTGGTTAAGGATTTTCTTTTGGATTCAATAGAGGTTTTCTTTGAAGAAATATGGAGTAAATTTTTGATAAATTGCTGAATTCAAATACTGATTGCAAGTATTGCAAACGTTTTGGAGGAATTGAAATACAATGAAAGAAAATCCTAAAATGTCAAATCCAGACGTCATGAATGCTCAGGTGCCCAGTACCTCAAATGTCCCATAATCTCAGACAAATGCCTTAAGATAATTCTCATGAATTACTGGTAGGGTTCGTCCATCCGTGTTGATCAATTTGTAATATCCTCCGATTATGGATTTAGCGATCATAAACGGTCCTTCCCAATTAGAGTTCCTTGCAGAATGGAGATCCCGTTTAGTTTCCTTGAGAACCAAATCTCCTTCTTTGAACTTGTTTGGCTTTGCAATCCGTGCCTTGAATATGTTCTGTTGATTTGGAATCCTTCGTGCGATGAGACTCCAGGGCTGTGGCACATGTGGACACTCGTGCAAAAGGGAGTATCCCTCGTATTTTCCGTCATATTTAGCCACGTCTTCTATAATGAATCACCTGATTGGATGATCAACTTGAAGAGGATCTGGACTCATCCATTGGGTGAAATATTTATGTGATGTGATGATCCACTCATAGCATTTTGCAATTGCTAAATCATTTGTGGAGTGAAGCCTTTGGACCAAATGAGCATATTTGAAAACTGGCGATATGGGCATATGAGGAGGAATAAGACTTGCCTGGGCGTGAAATCTCTTGACAAAAGCGTTCGGACGTTCCTCGGACTTCTGTGTAAGTTATGTCAAGGCTTTGACCTCCTCTAGATATTCAAATGATGAAGTATCTTCCGTTTTTTCTTCCGAGTTAGAGGTTTCTTCAGCGGAGGAAAGTGCAACTGAAGGTGTTGGCACAACTTTTCCATTGTGGATCCATGCGCGCCTGAGGATCATGTCATATCCAGGGTCTCCCCGGATTATGTAAAATTTAGTCTAAGTGCAGACCGAACCTTCTGTAATTTTTAGATTCATGAAGCCATATGCATCCCTGGTAATCCCTTCATGATCTCTGATTGTTGTAGGAGCATGAGTAGCTTCATGTCGAGTAATGCCGGCAGCTCTAAGAGTCTTCAAAGGGATGATGTTGACAGCAATACCAACATCAACAAATGACCTTTTGAATTCATTTCCTTTAACGTGCACTGTGGTGAGCAGTCCCAGTCATACATTTCTTTGTAAGTGGTTGAAGATTCAGGGGGCACATCTGAAATCAACAGGCATTTGCCAGAAACTATGTGATTCAAAGCCGTAAACATATCTCCCCTTTGCGCCTTTGATAGATAGAGCAATTCGCAGACATGCTTTATTAATGACTGAACTGCTTCCTTGACTGGTGCTTCGGAAATAGAGAAAGTTCTGACAGGAAGGGAATCTTTGTGCACTCCTTCGGTTCCAAGATTAAGTTCCCCTGACTCGACCTTTTCCTTAAATATGCGCTTCAAAGTTTTGCAAGCGTTGGTGGGGTGGTCGACGAACCTATGGAAGCGACAGTACAAAGGATTTTCTATCGCTTTTTCAGTTGGTTCCTTCTTGACATATCGCAATTTGATTGCACCATCTTGAATCCAGGCTTCCAGCAATTCGATGACTTCTTCAATGGAGCAGGAAAAGTCAGGTGCTTCTGGATCATCTATATGCGGAGGAGAGACTTGCACATCATCCTTCTTTTGTGCCTTTGAAGGGGTGGAAGAAGTATGTTTGCGCTGCGGCTCAGCTTTTTGTTTGCTCCCTTCTGTGATAGCATTTGTGGAAGGTTGCAGACTGTACAGCTTGTTGACTAGATGCCTACTTCCTTGATGTCTCGTGCTTCTTCAGTCTTTGTGGATTTTGCTCTTTCTAATAGAGCAGGTGCAGTGGTTTCCGACCTCTTCGCCGCTTCTTGGAGCTATGAGAAAGTTTGGAATTGAAGATTCTCCAGTAGTGATCTGTAGACCGGGAGCATGCCATTGATGCAAAAATCCACCAGTTGTTGCTCCGTGACGTTTGGATCATGACAATCCAAGGATTGGACTTTGAATCTTTTCACAAAGTCATTGGGATTTTCACCAACCCTTTGAAACATCCTTCTAATGTCAGAGAGAGTGACTTGCATTGACACGAATAAGTACTTTCTGTAGAAGGCATTAATCATTTCTCCCCAATTATTGATGGTCCCTGGCGCGATGTTGTTATACCAGGTGTATGCTCTGCCTTTCAAGGATTTGGAGAATTCCTTGATACGGACGACATGGTTATGTTCATGTTCTCCTAGGGCTTCGAGGAAGGGAGATACATGCTCTCGAGCATTGCCAATTCCATCATACAGAGTAAAAGTTGGAGAGATATAAACTTTAGGAAGTGGAGTTCTTTGTGTAGTGGTAGGATAGGGAGGTTGGTAACGATGGACATGCGGTGTCTTGTCTTTCCCATGATTACCCAGAAGGCGCTCCAAGTCTTCCCGAGTGATGAAGCTTGATGATTCTTTTGTTAACGAATTTCCCGCGGCTTTGTTGGTTTTGTCGTCATTCACTATGTGAATTGGAATTACCTCGGGATCAGCAGCGTCTGAGGACTTCTCCTTCTCTTTCCCTTTGTCTTGAGCTTTCTCTGACAATTTTTCAGTAAGAGTCTTCAGGTGATCAAATAGCTTTTCATGTGCTGCGGCCATATCCGTCTGATTCTTTGCAAGAGTTTCTTGCGCTTTGACGAGATCATCCATAGTTGGTGGTGGATTTCCTCTGACATCTTCGAGATGTCGGACGAACAAAGGATGACCTTCCACGTTGGCGTGAGGAGGAGTGACGTCACCACCATCAGTGTTAATGGCTGGAATAGTTTCCGGGATGTTTTCATTGTTGCTTGTGCTAGCGATGTTTGCATTAGGATTTGTAACAGATCCTGACCTAAGACCAACCATTTTGTGAGAATGAGAGATTGCAACCGAGAGAATGATCTCCCACTGTGGTCTCCAATCTGTAGATGGGGAAAAATGATTTGCTGATTTTTTGCGGAATTAAGGAGACAACCGTGCGGAGGATATTCCTTGAACCGAGCGAAATGTTCAACCTCACATATATGCACCACTATGAAGGGAGTGTTTTAAGTTCGAGAGATCAATCTGTAGTACTCCGTCCAAAACCAAGATAATGGCCGTTCCAGAGTAAATTCGGTCACAAGAGAGGATGGGTTGATCTGTAGGAGGGAAGCTAAGAAAATGTGTGGAATCAATGGTAATCAAAGATTGTAGGTGTGTTGTGAATTTTGAATAAGATAAGCTCTGAATGATTGAAATTACCCAGTTGAGAGTAATTGCTCAATTAATGAGTGAGGCGTGAAATCATCGTTGATTTCGTTGCTACCGTTGTTGTCCTTTCAATCATGATTCAGAGACTTATTTATATTGTTGGAATTGTAGACACCATAATCCCATAAAGTGTGACAGTTGATGGAGTGAAAGAGTGGGGAGATGGAAATAGTGCTTGAAACCAGTTGCGCTCATTATGCGGAGACTTGGTTAATTTTCCACCCACTACTTTGTTAACTCCTTCAACCGATTGCACGACTTGCTCACATTCCATCGTGTGTTTGAACACACGTGCCATAGACCTCCAGACCAAAACCCTAGTTGATATCCCCCCAAATGACACGATTGATGTCTCGTGGTTAATTTAGTCAGTTGTTGATTGCATGACTTCATGGGACGATGAGTCCACGTATTTGCTGAGTTAAACATGATTTTGTAAAATGTTCTGCAACTCATAAATTAAGCACATCTGCTGAGACAGTGATAGGATCCTCACGTTGAGGTGAGCAAGTGTTGCTCGATAATTTGTTTAATATTGATTGTTCCAATATTCGTTGATTTGAGTAAATATTGCTCATCTGATGAATTATTGGCAGCATGACCAAAATAAAACATTAATTAAAGTGTTGGTAGTTGAACCGAGCATAATTAATAAGAATACTCATCATGAGATCATTGCAAAATTATTAGTGTTTGAATCTGGAATCATGATCCTTGGATTCAGAAACCCTAATTTGATCAATTGATGACCAATTGATGGTTTATTTGAAAATTAACCATGGAATGAAGGAAAACCGGCTTTATGCGACCGTGGATCGACCATGAGATTTTCATATGCTCGCGTGAGCAAAAACCAAGACCTCCTTGAAGAGTTGGTGAGTTGATGAAAGAATGATTAAATGCTGGTTTAATCATTTATTAAATTATTGTTGGGTTCAGTATTAGGTGATAAAACCTAATTAATTATAAAAAGGTGAGGGACCGACCAAGGGGTCATGAAACCGGCCCTGGGTGGTCATGGGATCAAATGATGATCGCTCCGTCAAATTCTGAAATTATTTGGAGAGCTTTTGGACCCAATACGTGCAATTGCGCAAATTAGGTCAAAATGTGAAAACACGTGGGACTGGCTCATTGCGAGCCAAAAATCCAACCCTAGTCGGTCAAGGTAAAATTCTTTCACCATTGAGACATCCGAGTCTCAGTCCTGAAAATTTTGATGTTTTCTGGTGCACGTTTGAGCGACCATTTGAAAAAATATGACAAAATTAGGGTTTTTTGATAAAACCGTCAAAACTTCATCGGATGAAGGAAAATAATGAAAAAGTGAAAGAATTATGAAGTGTGGGACCGGTCATGGCCGGACGGCCAAGGGATCCATCCCACACGTTTTTCATAATTTTGTAATATTTTTCATGGTTTTAGGGAAATATGATAGAACGAAGGAGTTTTGCCAAAATTAAAAGAGTTTTGTTGAAATCAAGGAGTTTCCATGAGATGAAGGAAACATAAAAAATCATAGTAAATAAAATAAGGGATGTGTGAGCACGTGGTACTGGCTTGGAGCATGGTTGGCCGGCCAGGGCCCGGTCCCATGCGTTTTCCCTAATTTTATGTATTATTTCATGATTTGAAGGAATTTTCATAATTTGAAGGAAATATCATGAAATCAAGAAATTTCATGGGATTATGAAAACATGAAAAATATGCTAATAAAAGCGGGACATGTGAGCCACCTAGGGTTTGGCCGACCGGCCATGGCCCGTGCACACGGGTTTCCCTAATTTTTATTATTTTTCATGGGACCAAGGAAATATCATGAGATTAAGGAGTTTTCATGAAATTAGGGAAATAATAATAAAATAATGAGGAACCATGAGGTGTGGGGCCGGCTGGGACCAAGGAATGGCCGGTTGGCCAATGGTCGCGCCCCCATCATGTTTTCCCTAATTTTATATTATTTCCTCCGCGCGAAGGAAGCACCATGAAATTGAGGAGTTTCCTCAAAATAAAGGATATTTGTTCAAGTGAAAGGTTTTTCACGAACTCAAGGAAAACAACAAAAATATGATAAAAATATGAAACTGGTGTGGGATTGACCACGGCACGGTCGTCCGGTCAGTGGGTCCATGCTCCCATCACCTTGGTCAATTTTTTAATTATTTGTTATTTTTTCATCCTATTTTGCATAGGTTCATCGTTTCGTCGTATTTTGAAATACTTGTTCGTGCGGTGATTGTTAATGCATCATCGTTGAATACACTTGCACCATTTGAAACAGGGTTTACTCAGAGGTAGCTCTGATGCCCGTGTGTCGAATATTTATTACTAACCAATGGATTTCTGCTGGGAAGAACCATGGTTTGCGTAATGAAATATTTGCGAAAATATTTGAATATTTTCAGAAATTTTGCGGATGAATCCAAGAATTTAGGTTTGAGATAGGGCTCGCTCAGAGGTAGCTCTGATACCCATGCGTCGAAATTTAATACTAACCCATGGATTTCTGCTGGGAAGAACCATGGTTTGCGTAATGAAATATTTGCAAAAATATTTGAATATTTTCGGAAACTCTGTGAGTGAATCCAAGAATTTAGGAATAATTAATTTGTGACTTTACACTAGCAGAGCAAGCTGTCTAGGAGCATTAATTATTTTGATATGAGCTTGCTGGAGCTTCATATCCTTTATATAGTCAGGGTAAACTCGTTGTTTGTATCCTGAAGACGTTATCGCTCTATACTAGCAGAGCAAGCTGTCTAGGAGCCTTCCATCCCGTGATACTATATAGAAATAATTACTGAAGTATTCAGTATTCATGAGATATGTCGTTGTCCAGCTGTGAGACTACATATCTACATGTACTCTGAGAGAAAGTATTCTCAATCAGAGAATTCGATGAGAGACCCGTGTCTCAATATTCACATTTGACTGCTGGATCAGAGATTTATATAATTATGGGTTTACGATTTTAGCCTTTGTTGAAAATCCACCATCTACATAACCGTACCCAAACTTGTACATTAGTTGGTTCAACAATAGTTACCAAATGGTTAGCCATATGATAACTTTCATATCAACCATATTCTTCTTCACCATAACTAGTTCAAATGACTCAAATGAACTAGTTAGAGAGTTGTTCAATTGCAAGGAAATGTCATGTACTACACAAGACACAATTGAACCAAAAATGATTTGATTCACTTGAATCGGTTCATGAACTATATAGCCACGGTTTGCAATAGCATTCCTTAGTTTATAGAGATGAGTTCACAAACATCGTTTTTAGTCATAGCCTACTCAAGTTCGCGGACTGGGTTCACGGACTTAAGTTCCCGGATGGAGTTCACAAACTCCAGCAGATTTCTCGGATTTGAGAACTTCGCCAGTTCGCGGACTTAGCTCACGCACTTCTCCGGTTTCACTTGATCAACAAAGTTCACAAACTTCGGTTCAAGTAATAAGGACTTGTACATATATATGTTTCCACAACAATGCTTATATCCTCAAATGGTTATATAGTCTAAACTCTCATTTCAATCATTGAAACATTCTCAAATAACGTTATATAGTTGTTATTCATAAACCATTTTTTGTTAGAGCAATTTTCAAATTGATTGAAACTTAACATGACTTTCTTCACTAGGTAAAGATGAACTTGGCTAAAGCGAAAGCTTTACCAATACATATTTCGAGAAGTTTATAAGCGAGGTATACTCGGCTCGAAATATCAAATATGTATAATCTAAGTCTATAGAGAAAAACGACTTTTGTCTCAAGATAGGAGATAAATAGACTTTTGAGTGATAGATAAGTTCAAGTCTCCACATACCTTTTAGTCGATGAAGATCCACCAGTTCCTTGAGTAGTCCTTTGTCTTGTATGATTGCTATGGAGTTTTTGAGCTCAACTACACTTTCTATCCTAGTCTGAGACCTTAGCTATAGTAGACTATAAATCAAGACTTATAGTTTTGATCACTAACATTGACAAACATGCTTGAGATAGAAACGCATGCGAGTTTGACCGAGAAATGCTCTAACACAAGTCTAATTGAATGCCTTGACAATAAAAACTATTTAACTAACCTAGTGTTTGTCTTGTCTAATGAGAAAGGTCTATCTTATTTTCTGAATAATTAGAGCATGATGAGAGAAATAAAGTTAATTTTGATCTTTATTTTGGTCTTATCGAAATAAGTGATTGCACATACGCAATCGGTTTAACAAGAGAATTAAGTTTCTTAGTCGATTTTTTAAATTATTAGGAAAAATTATTTCAGGAAATTGTTTCCTTGATAACATACTAAAATTAAATTACTTGTAGTTTTTGTTTTAATATTGGCTATCTAAAGTGGTATGTGAAACCTAAAATTAAATTACTTGTGGTTGACTCTTATTCAGGTTGTTTTTACAAGCCTTTTAGATTTGTCCTTTGGTTTGAATTTGCTCATCCTTGATTTGCGGTTTGACTAACTTTATTTATCATATTGTTGTTGTAGTATTCTCAAACCTTTGTCATTTTTAGTGAAAAGCTTTTGTTAAAATGTCAACATCGGGGAATATATGCGAGAAACTTGGAATCAAGCGTATGGAATTCTTATGTAAAATATGACAAGTGATTTGCAATCTAAAGACATCTTGTGATAATCCATTGTTAACAGAAAGGAAAAAGATTATTTGTGTGGTTTTCAGTATCTTATTGTGTGCACAAACCTTGATCGCTATATATCTAACAAAATCCCTTATAGAGATCTAGAGAATTGACTTAGGGAAGAAACATATCATATTGTTGTTGTAGTTTTCTCTCTCCTAAAAACTTTCTTAGCATTTCATCCCCCTTTGGAACTATTCATTTCCTTTATATAGGCATTTACATAATGGATTACTACAAAAGGGGATTAACAACGATGTTTCCTTACGTCACTTTGAGATTGAATATTTACCTAGATTACCTTTAGAGGGAGTAAAAGCTTTTGTTACTCAAATGTCAACAGCGGCATTCATTGATTGAATATATGCAGGTTATTGTGATGTTGAAACTTGGAATCAAGCGTATGTAAAATATGACAACCAAACTTTACATACCAACGCTTGGTGAGTTCAACCAAGCTATGCTCTAACAAGAACTGTCATTAGATCTAAAGATATCTTGTGATAATCTATTGTTAACATATTCCATTTCGTATGTGATTGACGCATATTTAGCTTCAAAACATAACCAATTATTGAAGATACTTGAATGGGAAACAATCGGCGAAGGCCCGCATTGGGAAAGAGTCTTGGAAAAATCAATTTGATAGATTGAATACTCTTCACACATATTCAATTGACGAGATAAATAATCTTAAGAATGAGAATAATCCAGCTAATTTGTAGAACGAGATCGCCTAAGTAATGACCACTCAACTTTTATATTAACTAAATCGAGACTAATTTGAGGGTGGAATCTTTATTAGATGAAAACAAAACCCTATCTCAAGAGAAACGTAGCTTTGTGAGTAAAACAATGGTTTATTCGCAGAAATTGAGTAATCTTCAAAAGTTGTGTGACAACCAAAAGCAATATCTTCATGTATTGAAAGATGATCTTAAAAAGATAACCGAATCATCTGTATTTGAACAAGAGAAACTTATAAGGTAGATTAGCTCGAAGCTAAAAAGTCAACAGTCTCAAAGATGACTATGCTCTTCTGAAGAACTCCCATTCCTCCTTAAAGAAGAAATGCTTATCTTCTTTCTAAAGAAAAAAGTATAAAATCTCGTTTGAAAGGTAAAGTTGGTGATACTTTTTCGATGATACCATGAATCAATGGAAGAATTGCTTCCTTAACATAATTCAAACTTTATCCTGCAAAAGGAAGGTAGTCATTTTGACTGCCTCATCTATTAATTATTTCAATGTATTTTCCCATCTTATTTCTTGAGAATTCCATCTAATATGCAATTTTTCTTCTGAATCTAGAAGCATCTTCAAGCTTCAATTTCTTGATCTGTCTATGAGGTTGGCCAAACTTCGCAAAAATAATACAGCTTTCTAACTCCAACTTGAGCATTAAGAAGATTTGACTATCTTGAATACTTCAAAGATATAGAGATCAGAAATGGAAAAGAATTGCCTCAACTCGTAAACAATGTTCTATTCTCTCATTCTTTACCTCCTATGAAGATCAAACCCTTGAAGATAGATAATAACGAAGTCCCTCCTCTCATAGATGAAGATCTAAATTATTCAAGTAATGAAGAAGATTTTTCTGAGGATGAACAAAACCCACCTAAAGAAATAGAAGAAGAAGAAAACCCTCTCAATGATGCAGAAGAACAAAATCCTTCTCCAAAGGCAATCGCTAATGATGGAGAAGAGGAAGAAAATCCTCATAAAGAAGCAGAAGAACAGAATCCTCCTCACAAAACAATCGCTAGTGATGGAGAAACCCAAACTGAAAAATATGTCATTTGAAGTGAAGATAATAGTAGCGAACAAGAATGATAAAATTAGGGAAGAATATTCTTTGAAGTTTTATATTCTTGCGAAATATCTTGTTCTTTTCCTTGTCATGCGAATGATTGTAATTTCTGAATCTCTTTTGTGAAACATTGTAGTTTTTGTAAATCCATCATCTTCTTCTGATTATATATTTTTATTAATCTGAATCTAAGCTTCGCAAATTCTTGTAACTTGATTATCTTCTTTTTACTATCTTGATTCTTCTCAAGGAAGATAATGAAATATTGTTTTATAATCCCCATATTTGCCCCTCGTAATCTTCCTTGTTTTAAGTATGTAATATGTTACCATTGTAAGAAATCCCATATACTTGCCTCTTTTTATCAATCCGCAATATGATGAATGAATTATCGCGAATAATGCTTTCGTTCTTACTTTTTACATGTAATAATCCATTGATCTTGTCTTATCATTTATTTTGATCTTTTGCGACAATATGATAAGTCTAAGCCATTTGCGAGATTAATCTCTCTTTGCTTTTTTAAGACTCATGACATTGGCGTCTTTTCGACCTTATAATCCTAAATCTCCATGACTAGGTTCCAGCAGCAGTATAGCCTTTCCCATAGTCATGCAAAGAGATACCCCTTATGACGTAAATGCTTTTCTCTCCTCTCTTTTACCTCATCAAGTTTGTCTTCTCTTTTTGTTGTAGGAATAGCAACTTCTTGGTTGTCTTGTTCACACCATTTGCCCTTCTAACTTCTTTTGAGGATATCTGACTTGTTTTCCATTATCTGACACCAAGGGAAATATAAATGAAAAATGTCCTTATAACTTCTTCCCATTTTGTGAAGTAATCTGTCACGACAATTAAATATCTCTTTTGGGTCCCACAAAAATTCATCATATTCATGCATATATGGCCAATAATAACCTTGCATTTTAGTTTTGTATGCTAAAGATCTTTCGCCGCTGTGATTACCAGCATCCCCACTATGTAACATTTTTAATATCCCATCTCTTAACTCATAATTTGTTGCTCTACTTTTTAATTTATGTGCTTCAATCTGCGATAATTCTACTTGATTCTTCGTCATTATTTTCTACTATCATTGCCTCAGCCTCCTCTTCCTCTTCTTTATTAATTGAAGGTGCTATGAGTGTTTGTATTTTTATATTTCTCGTAGTTGGGTCTACCATCATACTTGATATAAAACGGCCTCCACTTGAGTTTTGGAATTTTCGAAACAAGTTTCTTGTTGCGTATTCTCCTTCGATTTGGCGAATAATCAATTGCGAATCACTAGTAATTCTTGCATTCTTTACCTTCATCTCTATTGCAAATCTTAGTTATATCCATCTACTAATATTTCCCATCTATTTGGTTCTCTCTTGGATCCCCGTATTCTTCTTCTATATCCATCATGTCTTCTACAGCTTCATCATCCTCCAAAGGAAATTCTTTTGGCGAGGATAAAATTGCGTATTGATCTCAAAATGCCCCACTTGTTTCCATCTTTCAACAATATATGCGATTTAGATGCCGCATAAACTAATGCCATAATTAGATTTTCAATCTTTGGATAGTTTTCTCCCGCAGATTGACATTGAATGTTTTCTTGATGTAGTAAATTGGTTTTTCAACTCCCATCATTTCGCAAAAAGTCTTCGCTTAAAGCATGTTGAGTTGACGCAAGGTACATCAACAATTCTTCTCCTAGTTCAGCCTTACATAAAATGGATATATTCATCAAATATTCTTTAATTCCTTGAAAAAGCTTTCTCACATTCATCATCCATTTAAATTTTGTTTCCCTTCTTTAGTATGTTGAAGAAATGCTTGCATTTATCGATGATGACATGAAATGAATCTGCCTAATGAGGCTAAAAGTCCATTCAATTTTTGCACATCTTTTATTGTTGCTGTTGGAATATCTCGAATTGCTTGCACCTTTTCAGGATCAACTTGTAATTGATTTTTTAGCTTCTTTACTTTTTACCAACATATCATCCACATATACCTCTAAAGTTTTATGTATCCATTTTTCGAACACCTTTTCCACCATCCTTTGGTAAGTTGCTTCTTTGTGTAGCAATATAATCCTCTAGGAGCAAAGAATGCAGTATGTTCTTGATCTTCTTCCTCAAGTGGGAATTATAACCCTATATCCATCTAACGATATTGTTCTTTGGGACATGCTTTATTTAGATCGGTGGGAACTACTACCATGTTGGCGATCCACTCTGGATATTTTGATTGCCTTATAATTCCTGCGTCAAGCATCTTTTGCAATTCTTCTTCTATCTTGGCATGATAAGTGGTCGCAATCTTTCTTATTCTTTGTTTGAATGGTCTCACATTTTTGTTAATCTCCAATATATGGCACGCAACAGATGGATCTATTCCATGCATCTCATCCATATTCCACGCAAAAATATCTCTATATTCTCGCAGAAGGTTTACAGTTTGTTCTTCTTCCTCCATATCCATCTTAGTTCCAATTTTCAGCATTTTTGGGTCTTCTTCACTTCCAATATTTACTTGTTTTGTTGGTTCTGCTACGGTATAACTGGATTCATGTTCTCCCATTGGTGTTGGTGTTTTTATTATCCCCGCTGGTTCATCACTTTCTTGCGATACATCGTTAGATATTCCTTTTCCTTCTTCTGATCTTATCATGTAAATCTTGAATTCTTCTTCTTTCCTTTCTTCTCTCCTCATTTTTCTGCGGGGATTAACAACGATGTTCCATGAATATGATTGATTTTCTTGATATTTACCTATCTTATTGATTTCTCGTTTCTTGTTGGTACAATGCAACAATCGTGATCACCAATGGAGATGTATGACTTAAATTTTCCTTTAATCTTTGTGATTGATCACAAGAGATTCAAGTGGTGTTGTGTAGGTTATTTGAAGATTAAAGAAGATTTGAAAATGAAGAAAATTTCTTAGTGGTTTTCGTATCTTATTGTGTGCACAAACCTTGATCGGCTGTGATCCAACTAGAATTGGATTTATTCAATTGATTAGTTGCATGAGATCCGCATCCCTTATAGTTTCTCTTCGAGATCTATATTGATTGATTGTGAATCTAGACTTGACTATTTCTCTAGTTAAAGTTAGATTAATCTAACCAGGAAAAAGAGTTTATTAGATTAAACGGAAGAGCCTTTGCGTATGACTTAAGATATCTTTATCTTAAAGAATCAATAGAGTTGTTACCAAAATGATTCGTTGTTCCTTTTCTGTTTGGAATACGATCAAAAGGAATTATACCAGTGCGTGACTCTTGAAATCAGAAGCACAGGGATACTGAGGAAACTAAGTGAACTAGGGGTAGTTGCTTGGTTTCAACTATACGAAGTTGGTGTAGATTTTTCATAGCGGCTTAATTGTGAGAGTATTCAATTCTGGACTAGGTCCCGAGTTTTTTCTGGATTTGCAGTTTTCCTCGTTAACAAAATCTTGTTGTGTCATTTACTTTTTCTTTCCACATTATAATTTTTTTATTAAAATTAAAGTAAATTTCCATTTACGTTAACTCCGTTATACTTGATAGTGATCCTATAGAGTTTGGTTAAGTCTGAACCTATTATCAAGTATCACACTTTGTTTGTCGCATTGTCTCGATCTTGTATCCATAGAAGATCACACAAAGTGTGAATACCGAAGTTTTTGTATTGTCTCGACTTTGTCCATAGACGATCACACTTGGTAAGAGGACTTATTGGTTAAAACAAAAAGTGTATTTAGGTACCCTTTCTTTCCAAATACTTGTAAATGGTTCTCCTTTCGTTTCTTTTACATCCTCGAGGGGTCTTCGTCAAGGGGACCCTCTTTCTCCCACTTTGTTTAGAATTTGTTTAGAATTTCTATCGTTGCATATTGACTCAGTTGTTGCTTCTAAGTTTTTGATAGGTTTCAAAGCTTGTCGAGGAGCCTCAATGATTACTCACAAATTCTATGCGGATGATAGTATAATCTGAATATGCATGGGTACAACAACCACACCCAACAATTCGTTCGGAAATCTGAGAGGACTTACTCCAACATACTTTCTAGAGAATCAACTAGACAGTCAGACTCAATCTAGAGAAAAGTATATACAAGAGTTTATATCTCTATCTCTCAATTTATTATGTAATCAACAAATAGAAATTTGAAGCCCGATTGAATATATGAGAAGTAACTTGAACGGTACCAAAGACCAATGTTCAAGGATCAATCAATTTCAATCAACAACCAAAGGTTGGATTTCCTAATTTATCGATACAACGCATAACCTGTGATATTTCAATTATATAATTATTGATGGTGGTTTTTGGTTTAGGGATAAAATCGTGAAACCCTGTATTTTAATGCGTTGTCATCCTGCAAAGGAACGAAAAACTATTTGAAAGTGATGAGTGCATAAACCTTTTCACTTACATATGTATTGAGCAATTCAACATACTTATGAAATTTATAAGAATGGTGCATGAAGAAACAATCCTAGATATTCTGTAAATTTCAACATATTACATTATTCACTAATGCATGACTTTCCTAGTATTTTCCTATGCTATGTTCCCAGATGAACTCTTAATATTGGCATGACATGACGATTAATGTTCACTCACAGCGGAGTAGCATGAATCCCCCGAAGTGTCAGTGTTGAGACCTGTATGAAAACACTCACATAGGCTACACCACTCTCTAATAAAGAGATTAGCGTGTTTATGCACCTTTTAGTTAAAAGTTAGTGCGATCAAACGCGCTTAAATTCCTTTAGGAAAATCTAGACTGTCCATATCAGTCTCAAAAAATGATCACGACCACACGATTTGGCCATGCAATTCAATAGGCCTAGCCTACTCCTAGCAGAACTAGGAGATCATCATGATGACCACTGGCGGGCCCACTAGTGTCCTAGTCGATTGAGTCCTATTTGGTTCATCCACAAGCGCTTCAAACGTTAACACAAACATGGGTGTTCGCGCTACTTTAAAATAATCTCAAACGAGCTAAGACCGACAAATACGGTCTCAAAAACATCATGACCGTCAAACTTATCCAGCCTAGTTGGATGGGTAAGATCTTCCTTGGAATGATCAAAGAGGTGCCAGCATGCCCATCGGTGGCCCCACATTCCCTTTGGTCGATCGACCTGCCCGCAACAAGTCTATAGGGCGTTAAATCGATTGCTCAAAGTAGGGTGATCGCGCATGTTTTTATAAACCCTAATTTGTGTTTGCGGAAGTATGTCACTATCGCAAATCGATCATAGCCGCTCATCTTCGCCAGCCTAGCCGGACGACCTAGATTCAATCTCACTCAATGAGTAGGATGCGGATACATTCACCGGTGGCTCGTCTATTGTACCGAACAATAGAATATTCTCTAGCAGGGTGATAACGCCCAAAATCGTTGGCCCAAAGTAGGTTGGCCACACGACTTTGAAACCCTAAAATCAACGGCAATTAATAATTGCCGCAAAATTGTCTCTGCCATCAAACTTCGCCATCCAAGTCGACCGGCCAGGATTTGATTTTAGATGACCAACGAGATGTCTTCATGATCACCATCCCCTCCTATTTTATGAGTATTAATCGACCGAGCAACGACTAGCCCGTACGATCCCAAACGATCGCCCAAAAGTAACTAGTTGCGCTGCTTGCATGTAATACAATGACGGCCATCAACTTCCGCAAACCATCTCATCCGTCCAACTTCGCTAGCTTGGTAGGACGGTTTAGATCATATTTTAGATAATTAATAGGGTGACGTTGTGATCACCGACCACCCCCCCTCCTGTAAGGAGTGATCGGCCGAGCTATAGCTCTCCCGTATGATCCCAAACGATCATCCAAAGGTGGCCGATCGTGCAACCTCTCAAGACGCTCAATTCGTGACTAATTCAATCGATCTCTAAAATAACGATACTTCCAGTACATTGATTATTTTTCAGCTGTTTGTTTAAAATCAATGTTTTGTAAACATCGACCATAAGCGATGATATGCAAATATTGATTTCACAAATAACTTTATTATTTAACCTAAAAGCACTATGTGCTGCTTTTAGCGGCGAGTCTCACGACTTGACCCATTTACTCGAGACATCAAACATGTCACAAACTGGAGGATACTCACTGGGTATTGGTCTGGCAGTTTACAGCGTGTGGCGTGCAACGCGCCCATTACGAGAAAGCGTTAGGAAGGACGGACGATTAACAGTAATGAGAGTAGTGGGTGAAGGTGTGACTAGTCTTCCCTCATAATGGAAACACGATGATCACCACCTTCCACACGACTCCACTTCTTGATTACTTAACTTCCTCCACTTCCTATGAGATCAGGGTACGCTCAATGAATTATTTAAATAGGTTTTCAACCTATTTCAAAAGAACAGAGAAGTGTTATCAACCCAAGTAGCCAGAAACCATTTTTATGATACAAGTCATAAACAGCCACACCTTCATAATTCATTATTTTGATCTCAAACACCTTCTTCACTTCCCTCCCTAAGATCAACCCTTCTCCTTCACCTTGTGACCGAATTGAATATGGAACGACCATTTCTTGGTTTAGGTCAGAGTCTTAAAGATTGATCTCTCGAATCCAAAATTACTCCCATGCAATGCATTTGTTTAGGTTACTAATTCTTTTCTCATCAACACACCTAAATTTACCAAAAATAGCAGAACCAGTTTTTACCCTCAAACAATAACAAAATATAATGCGGAAAAGAAATAACACATACACCATAATTTTGTTAACGAGGAAAACCGCAAATGCAGAAAAACCTCGGGACCTAGTCTAGCTTTGAACACCATATTGTATTAAGCCGCTACAGACACTAGCCTACTACCAATGAACTTCATATTGGACTGTAGTTGAACCTTAATCAATCTCACACGGATTCAAGGTATAGTTGTGTTCCTTACATCTCTGATCGCAACAGGATACTACGCACTTGATTTCCTTAGCTTATGTCACCCACAACCAAGAGTTGCTACGACCCAAAGTCGAAGACTTGATAAACAAATCTGTCTCTCACAGAAAAGTTTATTGGAATAAATAAATCTATCTCCTATAGAAATACATGTGAGTTTTTATTTTATCTTTTGATAAATCAAGGTGAACAAGAACTAATTGATAAACCGGTCTTATATTCCCGAAGAACAACCTAGTATTATCAATCACCTCACAATAATCTTAATCGATTAACGAAATAAGATATTGTGGAATCGCAAAAAATGAGACAAAGGTGTTTGTGATTAATTTTATATCTTGCCTATCGGAGATATTAATCTCAAGCCAATCTTACGATTGCACTCAATCACGATAAAAAACAACAAGATCAGATCACGCAACTACAAGAGAAAATAGTTGGGTCTGGCTTCACAATCCCAATGAAGTCTTTAAGTCGTTAACCTACAGGGTCTCGTGAGAAACTTAAGATTAGAGGAGAATCAATAGGGTCTACATCTCACATATAGTGGAGTACAGCTCATAAACTCTCAAGATCTGCTACGTTCTCTCAGGCTCTGCTATATTCTCTCGAGCTCCCGCTATATTCTCGCAAGCTTTTACTGTTGTGCGATATTTGGATCCTACATCTTTCCTTTTTTTCCTTGAATATTGCTTGAAGAGCGATCTTTAAGGAAAAATCCACTTTGTTGTAGTTGTTGGAGGAACGAGCGGAAGAATAATGGACTTGAAAAGTACGTACTTGCCTCTATTCTTTTTTGAAGTTCCGGATTTTTGCGAAGTAAATAAGAAGTATCAACTCTTAAAGTATGCGAAGTATGAAGTATCCTTGAAGAAGTATAAGAAGTACTCAATCCTCTAAATATGAATAGTATCCATCTTTGAATGATAGTAATAAGTATTGCCTCTATTCATGCGAAATTATTTCTTCCATTTTTGGTGAGGATTCTTGTCCACTTTGGAAATGATTCTTGCCGAGAAGATAAAAAACATAAAATGTTTTCTTGGTAATCCATAGTTTCCTCTGTTCTTTATCTATGAAGGTAGAATGGTTGAGAAAATATTGAATGAGCGAGTTGTTTCTTCATCCTTATCTTGCCTCTGTCTCATGATAGTATAATCTCTTCAAGGTGCTTTAATAACCACATTCTGCAAAATAATCACATTCTGAGAAATTCTGACACATTCTGCGAAATTCTGACTCATTCTGCGAAATTATGAATACTTCTGCGAAATTCTGAATATTCCTGCAAAATTTTGAATACTTCTGCGAAATTATGAATAATCCTGCGAAATTATGAATACTTCTGCAAAATTCTGAATAATCCTGCGAAATTATGAATACTTTTGCGAAATTCTGAATAATAATCCTACAAAATTCTGAATAATATCCCCGAGAGATTCTAAATAATACTTCTGAGAGATTCTAAATAGTACTCTTGAGAGATTCTAAATAATACTTCTAAGAGATTTTGAATAATACTTCTGAGATATTCTGAATAATACTCTTGTTATTTTCGTTGTCTCAAATTCATTTTCATGTATATATTCGCAAACTTATTTTCTTACATATAATCATTTTTGCAAGTTTATTTTCTTACTCATTTTCTTATGTGGTCTTATTTTTCCTTCCTAGTTAAAGGTCTTATTTTGCCACCTCTTGTCATTGCGACAAAATCGCAGGACGTCTCTGCACATTCATGCAGAAACCCATTGATCTTGCCTTAACTTTTTCTTTTATCAATTTTTGTTGCAACAATATGACAGGCCTAAATTTTCTTGCGAAATTAAAGCCCCATGACATTGTCGTCTTGCGACAAAATCGCAGGACGTCTTTACACTTGCATGTAATGACCCATTGATCTCGTCTTATCTTCTCTTTTGTATTATTGCCTCTTCATGATTTTCACACAAATATGACAAGTCTTAATACTCCCGTGAGTAAAAAGCCTCATGACATTTGCGTCTTAAGACACTTATCATCTCCCTAATGGAGGGTGCCGCCCTTATCTTCCCCCTGGTTTCCCCTTCAAGGAGACGTACTTCTTCCATACAAGACTAGCTCCTCCCATCCAGTCTTGACAACAACTAGTTGTTTTCGCAGCCTCTTATCCCTTTTGCCTATATGGCTTATGGTTACAAGACAGCACCCTAAGTGGGGTTTTCTTCGGGCTGAGTGCATCGTAGTCAAGACTTTCCAAGAATGTCCAGGGTAGTTTCATACGCCACGAGCACTCTTGGCTCAACCGTGTACCTCAGTGCCTTGATCATACTCTGCACTCCTTAGGAGAGTCCTTATTACCTTAGTCGCCCAACTCAAGTCATATGCTTAAGTTGAGAATCCAAGGTGCCTCTCCTGGATGGGCTTTCATTGACCCCAAATCTCTATGACTCAGGTTCCATCAGCGGTATAACCTTATCCCCGAGCCATGCAACAGACACCCCCTTCTATGACGCACTTTAGGTCTTACATTTGCCTCTTGTGAAATTTTATTTGCGAACTAGGGTGTACCTCATAAAGGTTCGTCCCACTCTAATATGTCATTAATCTATGAGAAATTTTATTCGTGTTTTTGCGAATTTTTTGCGTTTCTTTATTCTTTCATTTCTGTCATAAACTCTCTTCTACGCGAAGTAGACATCTCTATGAAGTAAACGAACATCTGTGAAGTATTTGTTCATGCTGCGAACATTCTCAAGGTAAATATTTACGAAGGGCAAAAACTCTGTACGGATGGGATATTCGAACCCGAGTACTGCAACTCACTCTAGCGAAGCTTGACCAACTGTGCTACCTCTTGTGTACGAAAGGAACGCACGATGCTATGGTTTTAATTATATCTTTGCCTGTAGTAAAAATGGTAAAGGATTGCATACGGTGGGATTCGATCATTGATTTCGCCATTAACCATATGCTCTAGATTCTGTTTGTGAAAGAAAGCCTTACTTTCGTCGTCTTATTATTATTATCTTCTCCCTGGTTTAGCATTCTTTCTCTTCCTTTTCACATGGGTTTTAGCGCTTCGCCGAAACTATTCATTATTTCTTCTCTGCATAGCCTCTTCGTTGGATCTTGTTAGTTCACTTTAGTCATGAATGGGATAATATAAAGAGTGACTATATGTTCTAGCTTGCGCTTGTGTTGGTGTAATGTGATTCATATCATTTATTCTTTTATGTTTGATTATTATATTTCCACCTCCAAAAGTTTGTCTTCGCCTGTAAGTTGAAGTTTGAATAATTTATTAAGATAGATCATGGATGCGGCTTTTTTTGGTTCTGTTGTTATTTATATCCTCTCTATATCTTCGTTCCTCAATGTCCTGAATTGCTCCCAAATTAATTTAATCTTAACCGAATTTATTGATTCTTCGAGCTAATTCTTCGCCAGTGATGTGGCTGTGTAAACTAGTGATATGGTTAACGAAGTGAACTTCGCGGAAGTTTTTAGTCTTAAGTCTTTCCTTCAATATTATTTCTCCAGTCCTGGGAAGATGAGCTCTAAAATTCGCAGAAGCGAAGGTGATTTGGACTTTTCTTTGTTGTCACAACTGAATCTTCTTCTTTCGCATTAATATGGTCTTTTCTCATGAAGTATTTCTTAGCCTAACTTTTCTTCCTTCATGAAGTATCTCTTTGTTCATCAAGTATACTTTATGTATAATCTCTTTTCTTTGCTTCGCTGGATCTGTGATTGCTTCTCTTTTCATAAAGGTGATTTCCTCCGTCCCCTTTTGGTCATGGTTCTGTTCCATCGTGATTTAGCTTCTGATGAACATCGTCAATTTCTTTGTTGTTGTATGTGGTACCATACGTTCTTTTTGAATTCAATTCTTCGTCAATATTGTATAGTTGTTGCATTTGGACTTCATTCGGCTTACAATTCTGCCGTGATTTCTCAGCTTTACGTTCATCTCTGCGTTATCAGTTAATGCTTGGCTTCTTTGGTTGTTTTGCGATTTAGATCTATAAATTATTGTTGTACTTTACTTTTTTAATGGAATGTTATTTATCTTCTCCATTCGGTCTTAGCTTTTCACTCATGAGGGATTTAAAACGCCCTTAGTCAACTGATGGGTTGATTTCGCTCCAAGGAAGTGACAAAGTAACCTGTCTACCATTCTTTTTCTTCTCTGCGTGTTTATATTCCTTTCTTTCTCCACTGCGTATTTGTTTATTTCTCTCATCTGCGAAGCTTTGATCTTTTCTTTCACCTGCGCAACTTTCATAGCGTGAGAATCTATTTACCTGCGAATTTATTCGCATTGTTGAGCTGAATCATCATTGAGTTGTTATGATCCTTGTTGTTGGCGTGAATCTATTGCACGAGTACCACTACGGTGTCCATGCTTCAGATGCTTTAAGCTCTCACATTTTTGTTCCCTTTATTCCATTGCGTATAACTAACTCAGCATGTTTTTTGTCTTTCTTTCGCATTTTAATGATCCTCTTCCTGTACCTGCAAAATATCTTACTAAAACTCAACTAGAATTTTGTCATTCTCTTGTCTTCGCGTGTGCAGAGATCTCTTCAACCCTGCTTCACATGATTATAATTCTTCCGAGTCTAAATTCCTTTGTCGTCCCTTTCTTCACGCTGCGAACTTGTGGTGCTTCCTTTATCTTCGCATAAGCTGGTAATAACATCTTTTTCTTTTGTTTCTTCGTTGTTGTCTTATTCGCACTGTTGAATCACACATCTTTAGATATGACTTCAACTATACATGATGTGTTATGATTCTTTGGCCTGCGTCATTCAGTAGAATAATTATTAAGTTTGAGTATTCCCTTTTGGGTAATGAATTTCATTAAGCTATGCAAGTTGATTATGATCATTTTGCAGAGAAGTATTCCTATTCGTTAGTCGGCAGACTGGTTGTTATCGTTTCGTAGTTGTATCCATCCCACATTGTTTTCTCTCGGCGGCTCTTTCGCTGTCAAGTACTCTTTGCTACTGTTGATAGGCTTGGCCTTTGAATTTCATCTTGTATGCTTCTCGGCTAATGGCATCACTTCTTTAGCTGCTTGCGTCATTTCGCTATTTTTGATTGGATCTCCCTTACTTGTGAGAAGATTTATCCCTCTTCTACCTTAATGTTTCATTTTATTCCTTTATGCTATGAACTTCTCATAAATCCGGTGATCTTCTCAGCAGATTGGTACTTCGCAAGCCATCAAACTTCACGTTAAGGAGGTCATTTACTCCTTTGTTTTAACGCTGGACCAAGGCAGTTCATGGTGATGATTACTTTTCAGCTAGAAGATTTCTCGTCTTTCTGTGTGATTTCTACCTTCACTGCAACCAACCAATTAATCTAGTGAGTAATCTATTAGGCTTTAATATAACATTTCCCTTCAAAGAATTAAAATATCCGCTAAAATTCTCATAAGATATAAATCCCAATCAATTGAAAAACTTTGCCACTTATGTGTTTTGAGAACTCTCGAAATGGGTTTATAGAATGAAATCCGATTATTGCAAATCCTCACTTCGCAGACCTGGTTTTAAAAGAGATTTTTCTAAAAGACAAGTTGTTTTAAAACTTCCAAATCTGGTTTTCAGGTATAATTTTTGGACATAAGATTAGAGAAAGGAAAAGAGATTTTGTCCTATAGAATCATTCGTTGATGCAGCTTCAGTTGATTTCATCTCTTTTTCGTTTTTTCTTCATCATCTTCTTTAATTTTCCCCGGTGATTTGTAGTTGAACAGATGAAACCTCGTTGGATTTAGTGACATTTGTTATGGATAATAGTTATCTTCATTGGATTTTCTTGCATCAATGAGTAGCTTCTTGTAGGATAAATCCTTCAATCCCTATTTCTAGCGCCAAAAATGTAGTTGTAGGAAATCCCACAACACACCCCTTATCATATCTTGATACTTATTTCTAGATCTAAAATATTAATCATCTTAATCTCAAAATATAAGTGATAGAAATTTAAATTGACACACAAGATTTTTTACATGGTTCGATCAATGTGATCTACATCCATGATTCTTCACTATGATTTTTGGAATTACATAAATATTACATTTAGAATCTCCATTAATGGGTAGAGTTCTAGATCTAGTTTTTGGGGAAGAAGATGATAAAGAAAATAAAGTCTCTCCCTCTCTTACAAAAATGTGTCCCTTTAAAAGTGTCTCCTCCTTTTCTCTCTCCTATCTTTCTCTTTATATAGGTGTTTACATAGTGGATGACAGCTCACATATAGAGCAGTACAACTCATTAACTCTCAAGCTCTGCTACGTTCTCTCAGGATCTAATACATTCTCTCGAGCTCCCGCTACATTGTCGCAAGCTTTTACTGTTGTACGATATTTGGATCCTACAATGCAAGAGTACACAACATGTTATATCCAATAATGGTTAAGTGTTCTAAACTCTTATTTCAATCATTGAAACGTTCTTAGAGGATGAAAATAACCATTTTCACACACTATTAGCATCAAAGCAATTTTCAAGTTATTGAAATAATCATAACGAAACATTCCAAGTCTACACCAAATGATTGTATCACACAAACCATGTAAGATGTTGCACAAAATTTTTCACATGATCATCTTTTGACTTGCGTCAAGAATATAAGATGACCTTGGTCGAAGTGAAAGCTTGTCAGCACATATTCCGAGAAATATGTAAGCGATTTAAACTAGCATAGTAACCGATCCTATGACTTGTGCAACGGAATACAAGTTTATACCATAAATATGTGGTAACTGATCCTAGTACCCAGTCAACCAACTTTTGGTAACTAGCATGACTAATCTTAGTACCCACATGGAGGTAGAACCGAAACTTGTGTTTCGTAGAACCGTGAAACCTATGATTGGTGATTTGATAGGATAATCAGTCACATAGTTCTTGGAATTCAGATGAACCAATTCTAAACTAGTTTGGTAGTGTGGAAAATCGGTTCCAAGGTTGTAACTATGAAAATGGATTTACAAAGTAAAGATGTCGACATACTTTGAACGTGTGCAGTAACACTTATCTTTTATTGTTCAAAGATATTCCTTAATAGCTAAAGGATAATCCCGGATCGAAATAAATTGAGAATCTTTTAATTAAGGTTTTTGGTTTTTATATGCTTTTAATTTCCAGCAATTAAATGCATATCTTTAGAAAATAAAAATTAGTAATGTGCATTTACTAATTGGAGATTTTCGACTGAGATTTCGGTCAATATTTGGACAGAGCATTTCCAGGAATTATGAAAACTGATTTGGACTTTATTGCATATCTTTGATAATATTCGGTTTTGGGAATTCCTTGGTGTCCAAACTTCCTTGGTCTATAAATATTGAAGTTTGCATTTCAAGCAAACTAATCCTCAAAGCCAGCAAAACTACCTAGTTGTGTTATTACTGGTGAAGCCGTCTATTTAGAGAGGAAAGTACCCTAATTAGGCAAAATCTCTTATGACCTCTCATTTTAAAGACTTCTTTGGGATTGGCAAGCTCTATGAGTACCGTTGGTGGGAAACTAGATAATGGAAGTTTATTATTAGTTTTCGATTGATTTGATTGACTACATGTTGTTGAACTTTGATTGCACCTAGTTTGTTTATGGTTGAGAATCTTCTCTTCTGATATAAAATTCACTCAAACTAGATCTAAGTATCGACGGGGATCTTTAGAAGTGTTTGTAGATCTAAAGACGTCTTGTGATAATCCATTGTTAACAGACTCCGTTCTGTGTGTGATTGATCATAAGAGATTCAAGTTGTTTGTGTGCAGGTATTTATTGAAGATATAAGAAGATTTCTTATTTGAGTTCATAATCTTTGGTGTGCACAAAACTTGATCGGCTGGGGATCCAACTATAATCGGTTTATCTTTGTGATAACCTTGATTGATTAGTTGAGTAGATCGACATCAATACAATTCTTTGTTATTCAAAGTATTGATTGCATAGTTATTTATGGGTGAAAATTGTTTCAGCTAGTTTTAGTAAATTTGGGTGTGTGTGGATGAGAAACGAATCTAAACCCTAAACAAATGCACTACAAGGGAGTACTTTTGATTCGAGAGATCAATCTGTATAATTCTGGCCTAAACCAAGAAATGGTCGTTCTAGACTTGCTTCGGTCATAAAGTAAAGGAAATGGGGTTGATCTTAGGGAGGGAAGCAAAGAAGGTGTTGATATTATGAAGGTGTTGGTTGTTTATGACTTGTATCAGAATGTTGAACTGGCTTGCACAAGGTAAGCTATCAATTCGGGGTGTTTTCTGGATACGTTGATTACAACACTTGGTTTATCTGTCTGTGTTGTTTGGAAATAAGTGAAGGACCTATTTATACAAGTCATTGATCGCAACCCTCATCTCGTAAGAAGTGGAGGAGGTGAAGTGATGGAGTAGTGTGGTCGTGTAGGAGTTGTGATTGTCACACGACCACACCTTTTCCCACTTCCCTCATCAATGTTAACCATCTACCTTTTCCTGACACGTTCTTGTAATGCCATGTTACACGCTGTAAACTTCTAGACCAATACCCCAGTAAGTATCCCCCAGTTTGTGACATGCTTGACGTCTCAAATGAACAGATCATAGGACCCACCGCAAGAAATAGCATATGATACTAAGTTAAATAACCAAGTTATTTAAGAAATTGATATTCATGAAATATCGTGTATACTCGATACATGTAATACATCGAAAACAATCAATACGTATGAAGCATCGCTGTCCTAAAGCTTAATCGAATAAGTCACGGATTAAGCTTCTTAAAATAACATCACGTCCAACCATCTTCGAGTAATCGTTTGGAGGCCGCATGGGCGAGCCATCCCCTGGTCGATCACTCCCTATGGAAGAGTGACGAGCGGTGTTATTCTTCTAGATTTTAACCTAGGATGTTCGACCAAGATATCAAAGTTAGAAGGAAGAGATGGTTTACGGCATATATCTACAACCGTTCATGGAATTTTAGGATTTTTAAGAGGTGCGCAAACATCCCTCTTTGGCTTGATCGAATTCAAGCATGGGCGTTAATTTTGGTGGGACCGATCGGTCATGCATGGTGGCGGTCCGTTGTTATGCACGTCTATACCTCTCATTCCCATGAAGGCTTGATCTAAGCCACTCAAATTGACTGGCAAAGATGAGTGGATGTGATCGATTTGCGATAGAAATCCATTGCCGCAAAGGATTTGGAAGATGAGTAACATGCCACCTTCGGGCATGCGTTTCGAGGCGCTCGGTCATGGTTCTCCTAGGCCGGCCGGTCACATGCACAGGTGGGTCCACGGTGATCATGTCAACATCCTTGGGACCTCTTGAATTTATATCTACACCTTCTATTTAGGCTGGCAAAGATGGATAGACGCAATCGAACTACGACAGATATGCATCGCCGCAAGCCCTAACTATGGTTTTTTAAATAGTCGTATACGCGTGACTTTGGACAAACAGTTTGGAAAGCCACGCTTCCCCTTTGGGAAGACCGACCATATGGGCGTTGGGCTGACGATGAACATATGGGCACCTTCCTGATGGTCCTAGGAGCGATCTAAGCCATCCAAATATGTTGGCAAAGTTGAATGGTTGTGATCGTTTTAAGACGCTAGTGGAATTTCCTCGATCTTTTAAAGCATCACGCCAGCCATGTTTCGAGCAAATGTTCATTGCTTTATGGCTTTGACGTGAGAAAACCGATCTAGTAGGTTAGGAGTGGGTCCGCCAACGTGTGCGTTAGCGCTTCCCTAATCATTCGCGAGATGATCTAAGTCGTCCAACCAGGATGGCGAAGTTGGATGGTTGTGATAGTTTTAAGACTGACTTGATCAGTCTCGCTTGTTCGAGCCTCCCCAAAACAACACGACCATCCTATCTTAGGTACAGAATTTAGCGGGCGTTCGGAGTATATCGTGGTGTTCGACAAGCTAGGGCATAAGCGGGTCCGTCGGCGGTCATCACGGTGACCGCCTGCTCCTGCTAGGGTTCGTCTAGGCTGGTTAAATCATGCGGTCAACTTGCGTGGCCGTGACCATTTCTGAGACTGATACGAACAGTCCAGATTTCTCCTAGGAAATTAAATATGCTCGATCGGGCTAATATAACACGCCGATACAAGACTCTCTCTGTCAGAGAGTGGTATAGACTGTGTGGGTACTTTGTGCATGTCTCAATATTGGCACGAAGATTCATGCTACTTTGCTGAGAGTGAACACTCAGTCATCATGTCATGTCAATAATGAGAGTTCTACTGAGAACACAACATGGAAACTACTAGGAAAATTATACATTAATTAACAATGTTAATAAAATTTAAAGAATTATTTGGGATTGTTGTTGCACGAACCATTATGGGTGAATTTCATGTATATATTGATTTGCTTCAAATAAATTGAAGAGGTTTTCTGCACTCTGCCACTTCTTAAACAGTATTTCCCTTTGCAGGGTGACAACGCCTAAAATACTGGTTTTACAATTTTAGCCCTGAACTAAAATCCACCATCAACATTAAGTTCCCTTCCTAGCACGTAATGGTTGCACTATTGTGGGGTAGGCATTAAATGGTGACAGTAAAAATAAATTCACAGGAAAGGTTTCAGTGCGTTTTACCAGGATAGAATCTGGCTCGTCTCTTTAGGCGAGATGTGTTTCTTCGTATTGCACGACCGCCTTCAAATATTCGGATTGATAAGCATTCGCTGATTTCTATCACGCATCCGTAGGCTTTATAAACGGTGAGTGAAGACTCCTTTTCTTCTTGGGATCTTGTTAGTTTGTGAAATATAAAGAAGACTCTGATACTTTTCCTCCCATCGCAGAATTGTTTTCTTCTCTATTCCAGGTATTGCTCCATGTTTATTAATCTCCTGATTGATTGACGATGATTTTTTTGTTGTTGTTGATGCAATCGTAACTATTTCTTGCAGTACATTATGGAAGTTGCTGGTGATGACTACTCTGTAACCTCTCCGGAAAGAAGTTTTGAAGTCAACAAGCCTGAGGCTGATGCGTTCGAGGAGGTGATGGCTAAAATCGATCTTCCACTTTGCGAGTCCGGTCGTGCTATACAAGGCATGTCCATTCTGCACCTGCGCATTGACGGGAATGTATTCTGGCTCTTCTGGATTCAATCAACATGGAGGATAAATGGAGGCATAATGAAGCATCGCAACCACTAATAAGCGCAAGAGATAAGAGATTCGCAGCACGGCTAAAAAGGCGGAGGGTTGAACACAAGCGGCCTCCGAATGAAGATAAGTGAGATTATACGATCCATGATGGTGTGATAATCCTTGATTCTGATACGGACGAACCCGAGCATTCGAAGGTTGTCAGTACAATCCCCAATGTTGTAGTGGCTCTTGAGGAAGATATGGAAGCCATTCCTACTAAGGATGTTGAAACGGAGAATGTTGATGATGAAGAAATATCCGAAAGAGAAGTATAGGTGGTCCCAAAGGATAAAGCAGCAGTAGCCTATCACGACGATGTTGAAGTAGGCTCTGACGGTGGTGAAGGCTCGGTTGATCCCCTTGTTTATGGGTGAAAACTGTTTCTGCTGGTTTTGGTAAATTTGGGTGTGTGTGGATGAGAAACGAATCTAAACCCTAAACAAATGCACTGCAAGGGAGTACTTTTGATTCGAGAGATCAATCTGTACAATTCTGGCCTAAACCAAGAAATGGTTGTTCCAGACTTGCTTCGGTCACAAAGTGAATGAGGTGGGGTTGATCTTAGGGAGGGAAGTGAAGAAGGTATTGGTTGTTTATGACTTGTATCAGAATGTTGAACTGGCTTGCACAAGGTAAGCTATCAGTTCTGGATGTTTTCTGGATATGTTGATTACAACACTTGGTTTTTCTGTCTGTGTAGTTTGGAAATAGGTGAAGGACCTATTTATACATGTCATTGAGTGCAACCCTCATCTCGTAGGAAGTGGAGGAGGTGAAGTGATGGAGTAGTGGGGTCGTGTAGGAGTGGTGATTGTCACACCATTACACCTTTGCCCACTTCCCTTATTATTTTTAACCATTCATCTTTTCCTGACACGTTCTTGTAATGGTGTATTGCGCACTACACGATGTAAACTTCCAGATTAATACCCCGGTAAGTATCCCCCAGTTTGTGACATGCTTGATGTCTCGAATGAGCGGATCATGGGACCCACCGCAGGAAATAGTATACGGAGCTAAGTTAAATAACCAAGATATTTAAGAAATTGATATTCATGAAATATCATGTATACTCGATACATGTAATGCATCGAAAATAATAAATATGTATGAAGCATCACTATCTTAAAGCTTAACTGAATAAGTCGCGGATTAAGCGTCTTAAAATAGCATCATGTCCAACCATCTTCGAGTGAACATTTGAAGGCCGCATGGGAGAGCCATCCCCTGGTCGATCACTCCCTGTGGAAGAGTGGCGGACGGTGATCACCGAGGTGCTTCATTGGTCATCTAGATTTTAACCTAGGATGTCCGACCAAGATAAAAAAAATTGGACGAACGAGATGGTTGACGACATATATCTACAACCGTTTATGGAATTTTAGGATTTTTAAGAGGTGCGCAAGCATCCCTATTTGGCTTGATCGAATTCAAGCATGGGCGTTAATTTTAGTGGGACCGATCGGTCACGCATGGAGGCGGTCCGTTGTTGTGCACGTCTATACCTCTCAGTCCCATGAAGGCTTGATCTAGGACACTCAAATTGATTGGCAAAGATGAGTGGCCGTGATCGATTTGCGATAGAAATCCATTGCCGCAAAGTATTTGGAAGCCGAGTAATATGCCACCTTTGTGCGTGCGTTTTGAGGCGCTCGGTCTTGGTTCTCCTAGGCCGGCCGGTCACACGCACATGTGGGTCCACGGTAATCACGTCAACATCCTTGGGACCTCTTGAATCTATATCTACACCCTCCTTTTAGGTTGGCGAAGATGGTTGGATGCGATCGAACTACGACAGATATGCATCACTGCAAACCCTAATTAGGGTTTTCTAAACAATTGCGTACGCGTGACTTTGGACAAACGGTTTGGCAAGTCAAGCTTCCCCTTTGGGAGGACCGACCGTGTGCAGCCCACATTAGGCTGACAGTGAACATATGGGCACCTTCCTGATGGTCCCAGGCGCGATCTAAGCCATCCAAATATGCTAGCTAAGTTGGATGGTTGTGATCGTTTTAAGACAATAGTGGAATTTCCTCGATCTTTTAAAACATCACGCCATCCATGTTTTGAGAAAATGTTCATTGCTCTATGGATTTGTCGTGAGAAAACCGATCTGGTAGGTGAGGAGTGCTCTCTCCTCCTAAAATTATCCTCATCTCTCAAATTGTGTCTCTCTTTTCTCTCATGCCTAAATGGCTATTTATATGATTTTACACATTGGATAACAACTAATCTTTCCCCTAATTTTGGATCAAAGAATCATCATACGAACCTTCGCAAATTTACTTCACGAACTTCCTTTACTCGTAAAACGTTCTTCGTGATTTCTTTATCTTCGCAAAATATTCTATACTCGCAAAATGTATTTTCTCTCCACAATTTCGTAAGTTATCATTTGCTGTGATATTCCGCTCCTACAGAGTGGGTCCACCAACGTGTGCGTTAGCGCTTCCCTGATCATTCGCGGGACAATCTAAGTCGTCCAACCAGGCTGGAGAAGTTGGAAGGTTGTGAAAATTTTAAGACTGACTTGATCAGTCTCGCTCGTTCGAGCCTCCCCAAAACAACACAACCACCCTATCTTAGGGTTGGCGTTCGGCGGGCGTTGGGAGTATAGCGTGGTGTTCGACTGGCTAGGGAATAAGCGGGCCCATCGGCGGTCATCACAGTGATCTCCTATTCCTTCTAGGGTTCTTCTAGGCCGGTTAAATCTTTCGGTCAACTTGCGTGGCCGTGATCATTTCTGAGACTGATACGAACAGTCTAGATTTCCCTTAGGAAATTAAATATGATCGATCGGGCTGATATAGCACGCCGATACCATACTCTCTCTATCAGAGAGTGGTATAGCACGCCGATACCAGACTCTCTCTGTCAGAGAGTGGTATAGCAAGTGTGGGTACTTCGTGCATGTCTCAATATTGGCACGAAGATTCATGCTACTCTGCTGAGAGTGAACACTCAGTCGTCATGTCATGTCAATAATGAGAATTCGAATGAGAACACAACACGGAAAATACTAGGAAAATTATGCATTAATTAACAATGTTAATAAAATTCACAGAATTATTTGGGATTGTTGTTGCACGCACCATTCTGGGTGAATTCCATGTATATATTGACTTGCATCAAATAAAGTAAAGAGGTTTTCTGCACTCTGCTACTTCTTAAATGGCCCTTCCCTTTGCAGGGTGACAACGCCTAAAATACTGGTTTTAAAATTTTAGCAATGAAATAAAATCCACCATCAACAATAGTCTAGAAAATTACTTTGGTAGTTGTTTAATAGACAGATCTAAGAACCTGAAAAAGGAGTTTATTGGAATAAACGGAAGAGCCTTTTGTCAAACTCATATCACGTTGTTTGAAAATAGTTGTTACCGAACAGATTTGTTGTTCCTTTAGTGTTTGGAATACGAACCAAAGGAATTGTTCCAAGTGTGTGACTTATTACAAGTTGGAGGCGCAGGGATACCGAGGGAACTATGTGAACTATAGGTTTAGTTGCTTGGTCTTAACTATACGAAGTTGGTTTATATTTTTCATAGTGGCTTAATTCTGAGAGTATTCAATTTTGGACTAGGTCCCGGGGTTTTTCTGCATTTGTGGTTTCCTCGTTAACAAAATCTTGTTGTGTCTTTTACTTTTCTATTTCCGCAATTATAATTGTTTTATTATAATTAGAAGTAAAATACACAAACGTTAATTATTATTTACTTGATAACAATCCTATTGTGTTGGGTTAAGTCCGAACTTATTATCAAGTAAACATACTTTGTTGTTGTATTGTCTCGATCTTGTATCCATAGTCAATCACGCAAGTTATCTTGTTGTCGTATTGTCTCGATCTCGTATCCGAAGACCATCACACGAAGTGTGAACCGATTATTTTTATTGTCTAGACTCAGTCCATAAACAATCACTTTCGGAGAAAGGACTTATAAATGGGGAAGTTTTAGATTGAGGTTAATTGGGTACCCTCGTCTTTTCAAATAGCCTACTACGAATGAATTTCGGTCTGTACTGTAGTTGAACCCTAATCAATCTCACACTGCTTCAAGGTACAGTTGTGTTCCTTAAGTCTCTCATCTCAGCAGGATACTACGTACTTCATTCCCCTAGATGATCTCACCCACAACCAAGAGTTGCTACGACTCAAAGTCGAAGACTTGATAAACAAATCTGTCTCACACAAAAAAGTCTATTAGAATATATAAATATGTCTCCCAAAGAAATACGTATGAGTTTTTGTTTTGTCTTTTGAAAAATCAAGGTGAACATGAACCAATTGATAAACCGGTCGTATATTCCCGGAGAACAGCCTAGTATCATCAATCACCTCATAATAATCTTAATCGATTAAGAAATAAGATATTGTGGAATCACAAACGATGAGACGAAGGTGTTTGTGACTACTTTTCTATCTTGCCTATCAGAGATATTAATGTCAAGCCAATCTTACGATTGCACTCAATCACGATAGAAATAACAAGATCAGATCACGCAACTACAGAGAAAATAGTTGGGCCTGGCTTCACAATCCCAATAAAGTCTTTAAGTCGTCAACCTACAAGGTCTCGTGAGAAACCTAAGGTTAATTAGGTTTCCCAGTTGCTAGAGTTCTTCTTTATATAGTTTTCAAATTAGGTTTTGCAATCTAAGTTACCTTGGTAACAAAGCATTTAATATTCACCGTTTGATGAAAAACCTTATTCAACCAAGCTAATATTTTTCAACCGTTAGATCGATCCTAGCTTGTTACACACAAATGAAATGTACCCTCATTTTGGTTTATGTAACCGTACCTAAACGTGTAAACCATGTTGGCTCAACAATAGTTAACCGAGGTTAGCCATATGATCACTCTCATATCCACCTTGTTCATCTTAACCATAACTAGTTCAAATGACTCAAATGAAACTAGTTAAAGAGTTGTTCAATTGATATATTCTCATAGAAGTATACAAGAACACAACTGAAGCAAAATCGGTTTGACACACTCGAATCAATTCATGAACATTATATCCACGGTTTGCAAAGATTGCATTCCTTATTAATTAATGTTTAAGTTCATGTACACAACCGATTTTAGAACTTTAACCTTCAAGTATGCAAACGGGTTCGCATACTTGAAATACCCGGACCAAGATTGGGTTTCGCCAGTACAAAAATGGGTACTTGTACTTCCAATCCAGGAAGAAATATTAGGACATGAACCTTACGTCAGTACGCGAACGGGTGCTCATACTTAGGTTCCCGTATTTCTCAAGCCAACAGGTACGCGTACGGGTACGCATACTATGGTTACGGGACATGGATTACATATGTGCAAGTGTATATAACATGTCATATCCAATAATGGTTAAGTGTTCTAAACTCTTATTTCAATCATTGAAACTTTCTTAGAGGATGACAATATCCGTTTTCACATACTAATAGCATCAAAGCAATTTTCAAGTTATTGAATAATCATAACGACACATTCCAAGTCTATACGAAATGATTGTATCACACAAACCATATAAGATGTTACTCGACAATTTTCACATGATCATCTTTTGACTTGCGTCAAGAATATAAGATATATTTGGTCAAAGCGAAAGCTTGCCAGAACATATTCCGAGAAATATGTAAGCGAGTTAAACTAGCATGGTAACCGATCCTCTAACTTGTGCAACCGAATACAAGTTTATACCATAAATATGTGGTAACCGATCCTAGTACCAAGTCAACCATCTTTTGGTAACTAGCATGACTAATCTTAGTACCCAAATGGAGGTAGATCCGAAACTTTCTTTGGTAGAACCATGAAACCCATGATTAGTGATTTGATAGGATAATCAATCACATAGTTCTTGGAAGTCAGATGAACCAATTCTAAACTTGTTTGAAAGTGTGGCAAATCGGTTCCAAGATTGTAAATATGAAAATGAATTTACAAAGTAAAGATTTCGACATACTTTAAACGTATGCAGTAACTCTTATCTTGTATTGTTCAAAGATATTCCTTAATATCTAAATGATTGTATGATCATAATATCGGAACAACAACAATATTCCTGCGAAACCTTTATCTACAACGTTGCGAGACTGTCACAAAAAAATAACAAAGATGACATAACAAGTAACATCAGCTCAAACACGGGAGAAGTGTGATGATCTTGTGAAATTAAGAGAGTTTGTGAAGACCAACATCAAAATCTTGCGAGAACATCGCAAGTCAGATCCGAAGTTAAAGGATAGATTAGCTGCCATCCACTATGTAATTCCCTATATAAAGATTTGAACCGGCATAAGCGGGGGGATCTTTTTTGAGCGTTGAGTAAGTCATTAGGAGAGAGAAAATCCAGAGCAGTTGTTAATTTCTTAGCTTTATTTCTTTCCTTTCTTATAAAATTGGTGAGGTTAATCAATAAAGATTGTGATTGTTCATACTAAAATGATTTGATTATATGAATTCTTGTGAGGGGTGTAGTGTGGGATTTCCTGCAACTACATATTGGGGCTAGAAACAGGGATTGAGCCTTGTTTTTAGTGTGAAAATTAGTATTGTGATTTGAAAGAATTTGGAATAGTTGGTGAAAAGTTTCAGATAATTTTCAACAATTCATTGAGATTGAAGAGATGGCTAGAAGAAGAAATGCTTCAAGACAACCAACAACTGTGAGAATAAGTAAGAGACTTGCTGGAGAAAGAAGAAACGAAACCGTAAAACCATCAAGAATGAATACAAGGAATGATAGAGAAAATCAAATTCAACAACCAATTCAGCATACACCAGCGCAAGATAGAACTATGGATTATGATAGAGTGAGTATACACACCTGGCGATCAGATTCATCGGAAGAAATGGAAGAGGAGCAACAATTAAAAAATGGAAGACAAGCAGAGAGAGATCAGGAAGTAATTGGCGGAATAATTCATGGAAATGAAGAGAATGAAGCGTTAGAGGCATTGAGACAAAGAATACATGAAGAGAGGAGGTTAGAAGCAGAAGAACGCGCGAATTTGACAAGGCAAAACCATGAGTTGAGAATGGAAAATATGAGATTATATAATAGAAGGTCAAGGATTACTACAAGGTCAAGTTCAAGATCAACTAGATAGGAAAGAAGACAAAATTCACTCATAGAAAGTGCTAATGAGGATATTCCAGATGATTTACAAAATCCAGATGGAGAACGTAGCGAAAGGAGAGAAATAATTGAAGATCGTTACATTCCACAAGGCGAAATTCTCCAAGATGGATAAAATAACAGGAATCAAGGGAACGAACGACATCGTCGAACGAAATAATCAAAATGGCAAAGAAAATCAGGAATAAGGAAGGAGAATACTACGTGGGAGAGAAATTCAAAGAAATCAACAAGTAATTGAAGAAGAAATTGAGAGACATTATGCTGAACAAGCACGTTTAGCTTGCGAGAGGGAAAATTGAGAGCAAAAATAGAGGAAAGAGAACTCCAAGAAGCAATACGTCAGAACAATCATGACAATCGAGAAAGAAGACGCGAACAAAATCGCAACAATGGTAATATCAATGAAGAATATAATAGAATACAAAGGAGAATCGAAAGGAAACAAAGAGAACTGATAAGGAATGAACAAAATCGCAGAAGAGAAAATGAGAGATATAATGGTGTGCGAATTCATGAAAGAAATGAAAGAGACGACCGCAGAGAAAGACAAGAAGAAAATGATGAAGAATAAAATCAAAATCTCGCAAGACAAGACAGGCATGCACGCAAAGGAGAGAAGCAAAACTTAAAATACCAATGAATGAGGCAGAAGGAAATTAGATGAGGCTATTGAAGAAGCTTCAAAAACTCCATTCACGCAAGGAGTACAATTAGGAGGAATACCCCCAAAGCACAATCTGCCTGCATTAACTAGCATTTTTGACGGAACGATATGTGCAATTCAACACATCAAGGCGTATGTAAGGTGTATACTACAGTAGGAAAATCATGATGATAAATTGTGCAAGTATTTTGCATCTAGTTTAACAGGGGATGCACTGAAATGTTCGAGGGTTTGCCCAAAAACACGATAACATCTTTCAACCACTTACAAACTACGTTCTTAGGGGCATATATAAGTAACAACTTCTCACGACCAGGGATTGAAGATGTATTTGGATTAAAGCAGAGAATTGGATAAAATTTGAAGCATTTAACCATAAGATGGAAAATAATATGTAGCGAGATGGAAGGTCGAGTGGATGAGAGATATCTTATTTTATCATTTATCAACGCAATGTTCGCAACCAACCTGCTATACATTCAAATTTTTAGAGTCAAGAATACAATCACAATGACTGAGTTGCGGGAGATGCATGAGGAGTATATTGCCCTTGAAGAAAAACAGAATGAAATGGAATCATATCCAGTGGCGAATACAAGCTCAGTAGAAGCAAATGAGAGTTTGCTACCAAAATTGATAAACACAGTGGTGAGCATTTCGCAGACACACTAAGAGAAGATAATGGAGAATAGTCAGCAGAAAATGGTAGCTATGGGAAGTTGAGACCAAGAAGAATTTGAGAGAGAAAGAAATTTCTATAGCAGGGGTGTAAATAACAAAATTCAAAGGCTTGATCAGCCACAAGAAACCTATGGAGGACAAAGACAAAATTATCATAGAGGATCAGGAAGTCAAAAGATAATATGGGAAGAGATCAAGATGCCACCTTTAAATGCTAGTGTGGAAAAAATTTGGGAAGCTATAATCTTAATGGAGAACATTCTAGCACCCTGGAACATGGGAAAAGAACCACTTCCAAACCACCGAAGTCGATAATTTTGCTCTTACCATCATTTTCATGGGAAAACAAATGACTGCAGAAATATAAAAAAGGATCATTCTCAAGATGATAGATCGAGGAAAATTAAATTATTTTCTACTAGGGAACCCTCAATCTCAACTCTTACCACCACCACCAGAAATTCGCAGAGTAAATACAACAAATGGAGGAGAAACATTTGTCATAGAAGTTGGGGCGAAGGCGAATAATTTGTTTTGTAACTCTATTGTACATTCGTATATAAAAGGAGATTAGGTAGAGGGAAAGAAGTGTTATGATATTGATGTGGAGTCTTGCGAGGAAAGAGATGTCAAGAAGGAGAATTGGAGGTATAACATCAAACAAAAACAAAGAAGTGAGAGGTTGATGGTTGATGCAATAGAACAGGAAGAAGAAAGAATGCTTCGAAGAGGGGAAACAACAAGTGGCGAAAATATCGCAGAAGGTAAGAAAGTAGAAAAAGACAACAAAGATGCAGAGGCAGAAAGCAGAGGTAAAAAAATTAGGCATGTCATATGCAGAGGAAGAAAGCAGAGGTAAGACGAGATCAATGGGTCACTACATGAAAGTGTAAGGACGTCCTGCGGTTTTTCCGCAAGACGACAATGTCATGGGGCTTTAATTTCGCAAGAAAATTTAGGCCTGTCATATTGTCGCAGCAAAAATGACAAAAAAACAAAAAGATAAGACAAGATCAATGGGTTTCTGCATGAAAGTGCAGAGACGTCCTGCGATTTTGTCACAATGACAAAAGGTGGAAAAATAAGACCTTTACTTAGGAAGGAAAAATAAGACCACATCAGAATACAAGGAAGAATGCAATCTTAAAATATGTGACTGCGAAATTACGCAGAAACAATTGCGATATTGTCGCAATAATTGCAAGATTGTATCAAAGGTAACTTGCTCAATTTCTCATCTGAGTAAAAATAACAGAGGCAAGTAGGGGAATGCATAAAATAAGAATATGTTATTTGTCTCCATATGATAGATTTACGCATAAAATAAAAAATAAACTGATTAATCTTATTGCGAGAGAGGATTGTTTTTCCTGACACATTTAGGGGAGACTCAGTCGCAATTAGGGGCGACACTAAAAGACAAAAAAAAGGTCACCCAAACGTAAAACTGAGCTACCCCTTATCCGCGATTTTTCAAAATGGCAACTATGCCCTTTTATAATCGGTAGCCAAAACAACAATCGGTAGGTTAGTTGTTAATCGGTAGGTTAAATCAAACTATACCTACCAATATTATGTAGATACTTCGCAAATAATCCTTTGTTTATTAGGTAGCTTATCCAAATTTTAAGGCTACCGATTATAAGGAGCCCCTTATATAACCTTGGCCAAATCCCGGAGGTTCTGAGGTGCAGAGCCAACCATAACCACTTGGATTGAGTCAGGATTTATCGTAATCGGACGGATAATATGTTAAAACCCTCACAGATTATAAGTTGCCCCAAAATGATATTATTTCTAAAATCCTTCACGTAGAGAATTTAAAATCTTTGATAATCAGTAAGTTATACAACTACAAAACCTACCGATTATATCGAGCCCCAGATCGAACCTTTTCCATATTTCAAAGGTTTTGAGTGTACACAGCGAGTCATAACCACTTGGTGCGTGTTTTGGGTGAAGCAGTAATCGGAATTTTTTTATATTACAAAACCATCCGATCATAAGTAGCCCCAAAATGATTATTTTCGAAAATCATGTATGCATTGAATTTTGAAATCTGCTATAATAGGTAGGTTATCTACCTTAAACAACTTACCGATTATAAGGATCCCTAGATCGAACCATTGACAAATTCCATAGGTTTTGAGTGTTCAGAGCCAGGGATAACCACTTGGTTCGTGTTTTGAATGTAGACATATTCGTAAAGAAAATTGGTTCCACAACCTACCGATTATTGGTTGCACTAAATTCAAATTTTGTAAGCTACTATATTCGGTAGGTATTATTAATCAAATTACTACCAATTATTGGTTTCTCCACTTTCAACCTTCGTCAAATTAGCCGTTGCATGTTGAACCAAATTTAAGAAATATCCGTTGGAGTTTTGGGAAAAGGAAAAACAACCGTTGGACCCTAATTCTATATAAAGAAACTAATATCTATCACCCCAATTTCACCAAACTCTTTTCTCTCTTCAGTTTTAATTTAGAAAACCTAAAACATGGATATGGCTTTTGCAGAAGAAGAAGATTGTGCTATTTATAGAGCGTGGGTTGTGGTAACTGTTCATGATATTGTTCACAAGCTCCACAAATGGGAATCCGAAGAGCAGTTATGAACCGTATTTTAATGGTATTTGAGGCGTTCATGAGCGTTCGGAAGCCGAATTTGAGGATGAGCCGCAACCCAAGAAAAGAGGTCGTCCAAGAAAAGATCAAAGCGGACCAACCGGCTGACAAGTGGGGCCAAATGTCTCTACGCAGCCTTCTCAAGTAAGTCAAGCTGAGGCGGTGGAAGAAGTTGTGTTAGTGGAGACCCAAACTACCTCCGTAGTTATAGATCAAATGAGCAACTCCCAAGAAACACAATCAAAGCAAATGGTGCCTATAAGAGAGAAGTATGGTACTCTTCGTTGTCCTAGGGATTTTTATGGAAAACCTATGTGATCAAGGTATACAATTATAGAAGAGTATATGAAACAACTCCCTCCCCTCATTGTTCCATTTGTTTTGTCCACCGACGAGGTGGATGGGGATGGTAATTGTAAGTTTCACGTCGCTACGGAACAAATTGGTAATTTTGGAGAAGTCGTGGATGAAGATGTCTCCGAATGGAAACATTTAAGAACTAAGATGGCGGTACAACTAATAAAGGACAAGGATTTCTATTTGGGGATGATGAGGCAAGGAGATAGACACGATAAAGAGCTAGAGTTCAAAAACTTAGTTGCGCGTGTAAAGTGCCGAAAGGGATTAAAGACTATCAGATCCAAGTATTAGATGAGAATGCCTTCATGTGGATATCTCTTAGCGGACGTTTTGAATTGCGTGGTACATTTCTTTGTTCCACCTAAGTATGGACATTTCTTTACGTTTGCACCTATAAGGACGGTTTGCGATGATTTGGTTAAAGATAGAAGAATTGTGATGGCATTTGTGAATGAGATGCATTTTATCGATTTAATAGTAAAGAGAGATTGCCCATTACCTCCATTGGATGGTGCGACAGATTACTTCCCAACGAATCATTGTAAGGATTGGTTGAAAAAATATGAGACCAACATGTTCGATTGGGATCACGTCATGAAAATCAACTTTCCGGCAGGCATACTCGAATTGGTTCCCTCGGATGATGAAGATGATTGATC